>WNWU01000062.1:1529198-1554162 GCA_012654045.1 Ptyas mucosa | reverse complement strand
TTTCCTTTCCTTTCCTTTCCTTTCCTTTCCTTTCCTTTCCCTTCCTTCCCTTCCCTCTCTTTTGCTATTTTTCCTTCCCTTTCCTATTTTTCCTTCCCTTCCCTTCCTATTTTTCCTTCCCTATTTTTCCTTCCCTTCCCTTCCCTATTTCCCTTCCCTTCCCTTCCCTTTCTTTCCCTTCCCTATCTTCCCTTCCCTTCCCTCCCCTCCCCTCTCCTCTCCTCCCTTCCCCTCCCCTCCCCCTCCCGCTTCCCTCCTTCAGATGAGATTTTGCATAATATGTTCATTTGTGTTGAGTAGCTTCAAGAAGGAATTAAGAAATCAAAGTTCGACCAGCGACTTCATTCAGAAATTAGCGGTAAGAAAAGAAACGAGCATTCAAAAAACATGAACATTCAAAGTTATATTTCCCAGAGCTGGGAAGATAAGAGCAACAATTGCAGTCCGTAGGTGCTGCAGCAAAGGATCTGTGCATTTTCTGTACATACGTCTGTATGTACAGTGCGCATAGTTGCAATCCATCACATTTCAAAGCTTATAGAAACTGAGAGAAAACAGGGAATCTGTTAGCAGGAAGGGATAAAAAAAAAGATTTGTTTGCAGGCTTACATTACAAGCACCATGAACTCCAATTAAAGTTAGAGAAAAAGGGGAACCAAAACCTTCATACAGACCTCGTCCGAGTTCGACGCAGTGGTGGGATTCAAATAATTTAACAACCTGCATTTTCAGCATTTAAGAGTTAGCTTAGAGTATTAGACTGTAAAGATTTCAAATTATCTTGCAACTGTGTTGCTTGTGTGTGATGGAGCACCCACAACTTCTGAAGGCAAGCTATTCCATTGGTTGATTGGTCTCATCCTTAAGAAATTTCTCCTTAGTCCTAGGTTACTTCTCTCTTTGGTTAGTTTCCATCAGTTGCTTCTTGTCCTGCCCTCAGGTGCTTTGGAGAATAGTTTGACCCCCTCATTTTTGTAGGAGCCCCTCAAATTTCCCGACAGAACAATTAATCAGTGGAACAACTTGCCTCCAGAAGTTGTGAGTGCTCCAACACTGGAAGTTTTAAAGAAGAGATTGGACAACCATTGGTCTGAAGTGGTGTAGGGTTTCCTGCCTAAGCAGGGGGTTGGACCAGAAGACCTCCAAGGTCCCTTCCAACTCTGTTATTCTATTCTATTCTATTCTATTCTATTCTATTCTATTCTATTCTATTCTTCATTATTATATTCTACTCTACTCTACTCAACTCTTCATTATTCTACTCTACTCTACTCTACTCTTCATTATTCTATTCTACTCTATTCTATTCTACCCTACTCTACTCTTCATTATTCTATTCTATTCTATTCTATTCTATTCTACTCTACTCTACTCTACTCTACTCTACTCTACTCTACTCTACTTTAGTCTACTCTAGTCTATTCTTCTCTTCTCTTCTCTTCTCTCTTCTCTTCTCTTCTCTTCTCTTCCTCCGCTCCACTCCACTCCACCCCACCCCACCCCATCCCACCCCACCCCACCCCACCCCACCCCACCCCATTCCATTCTAAATATTGGAACAGTATTATTTTATTGTGAGTTGGACTACGGAGAAATTTCCTAAGGGCGAGACCAATCAAGTTGGCCATGCCCACCCAGTCACATGACCACCCAGTCACTCCCACCTAGCCGGTCTTTAGGGCAGAGAACCGGTTGTTAAATTATTTGTATCCCACCACTGTTTCCACATGTTTAGGCATGATTTCCATAGATATTTATTAATGACTTAGCCTCAAGAGGAGGAGAAAATAAGGAAGCCAAGATGCAAATAGAGGAGCCTTTCCAGAAAGATTCCTGCACACCAGCTGCCAAGTCCATCTCTCCCTCCCTCCCTCCCTCGGTTTTTAGTGGTTTTGTAGATAATTGCTTGGGCTTTCGCCAATTGGCCTCTCAGCATGTTCTTTTCTCTATAACTTTTATTTTTCCATCAAAACATTTAGAGTGCATTGGCTCATCTAGCGTTTCAACCACTTTCGCTTTCACAGCTCACCTTTCACTCTGAAGAAATGGTAGACACTACAGTCACAGCAGTCAGAAAAGGCATTGCCTTAAGAATGGAGAATGTGCCCGAGTTTGACTATAATGACATCTCAAGCCGTTCTCTGATCAGCTGTGAAATTCAATCGCTGACTTCGGACAAGAGCAACATTGGTCTGTTTGATTTATTTATCTCTAGAGAGAGCTTGTCACCATCGTGTCATCTGATTTATCTTCACAGTTGAAGAGTTCAGCCATTCAGTTTGGAGAAAACACGAATAGCAATAGCACTTGGACTTATATACCACTTCACAGTGCTTTTACAGCCCTCTCTAAGCGATTTACAGAGTCAGCCTATGGCCCCCAACGATCTGGGTCCTCATTTTACTGACCTCGGAAGATTGAGTCAACCTTGAGCTGGTCAGGATCGAACTGCTGGCAGTTGGCAGAATTAACCTGCAATACTGCATTCTAACCATGGGGAGGGAGCAGTGGTGAAATCTAAAATTTGTTGCTACCGGTTTTGTGGGCGTGGCTTGGTGGTGGTGGGTAATGTGACTGGGTGGGCGTGGCCAACTTTTTTTTTGTTTTACTTTTAAAACCATTTTTTTGTAAATGGTTGATTTTTTCAGCCGAAGAGGTTGTAGAGAAAAATGCTTTTAAAATTTTTTTAAAAAGCCTCTGATGATTGCGCGGCAGCGATTTTGCTACCAGTTCTCCGAACCACCCGCTGCAATCGCTACCGGATTGGGTGATCTGGTCCGAACTGGGAACATTTCACCCCTGGGAGGGAGGGAAGGAAGGAAAAGGAAGGAAGGAAGGAAGGAAGGAAGGAAGGAAGGAAGGAAGGAAGGAAGGAGGGAGGGAGGGAGGGAGGGAGGGAGGAAGGAAGGAAGGAAGGAAGGAAGGAAGGAAGGAAGGAAGGAAGGAAGGAAGGACAATAGCCATAACACTTAGATTTGTATACCACCCCCAAAAATATTAAAATGCACACACAGCCGGTCCCCATTTCCTCTGGTTACTGGAAATCAACTAAGAAGGCAAGGGGTGCTCCATCTTGCTCTATACGCCCCAAAATAATAAGACCTCCCTGAAAATAAGGCCAAGTGCTTATTTCAGGGTTCAAAAAAATATAAGACAGGTCTTATTTTTGGGGAAACACGTTGTATATATATAATACCAGCAGATTTTCAGTTGTATAAGAAATATTGGATCCAATCCATCCTAAGCGAAATACTTTTATTGTTTTGGACAGTCTAGCAGAGGGTTGCGATTATTGTATCCACCAAAACGAGAGAGGTGACATCCATAAATAGCTGCAATTAAAAAGCAAATCCATTTTGGAGACTCTGCGAGACTGTCCAAACAATTGGGTTATAAAAGTATTTAGCTTAGGATGGATTGGGTCCAATATTTCTTATACAGCTGAACATCTGCTGGTATTTTATATATATATATATATATATATATATATATATATATATATATATATATATAATGTGAACAGATTTGAAGAGGATGTGTAATGTTAATTTTATAAAGGTGTTTTATTCCGTATTTGCATACATAATGTGGGCAGAAAGAGGCATTCAAATCAATCTGTGCGCGGAGCTTCCAATTTTAAGTCATGAAAATGTCAAATGAAAGGATTAGATTATATTTCAATAGAACTTTTCTAATTAACACATCTATTTCAGACTATAAATAATTAGCCAGCCATTATTTTCTTTTTTGTTAAAAAAAAAAAGTCACACCAAAGGAACAAGTATAAAAATACAGTATATTACAAATGGGATGCAGGTTTTGGCTTGAATCCAGCAACGGTAGCTGGAAACAATGGAATTCATGTTTATCTCGAATAATCGATTCAAGTATTTTCTCTGGTTGCAAAAAAAAAAAAAAAAAGAAAGAAAGAAAACTTGTCCAACTCTTCCTAGCACAGTACAAGATAAATACACTCTAACCTTAACTTTTTGCTTCTACATATTAATGTATAACTAGCCATTTCTATAACACTAGAATAACTGATTGAAGTATTTTCTCTGGTTGCAAAAAAAAAAAAAAACCTTTTCCAGTTGTTTAAAAACTTTTCCAGTTGTACCAATTATGACTTTTAACCTTATCAAAGCTGATTTACAATCATAAATGTTTATGTACGTAACCAGCGGAATAGTTTACCTCCAGAAATTGTGGGCGCTCCATCACCAGGAGCCTGGTGGCGTGGCAGACTAAAAAGCACTGTAATTAACATTCAGCTGCCTGCAATTACTGCAAGTTCAAATTTCACCAGGCTTGAGGTTGACTCAGCCTTCCATCTTTTCTAAGGTACGTAAAATGAGGACCCGGATTGTGGGGGGCAATAAGCTGACTTTGTATAAATATACAAAAGTATGGAGGCTATTGCTTAACGCACTGTAAGCCGCCCTGAGTCTCCGGAGAAGGGCGGCATATAAATCAAATTAAAAACAAAACAAAACTGAAGGTTTTTAAGAAGAGTCTAGACCAGTGATGGCTAACCTTTTTGCCATTGCGTGCCAGGAGGGGGGACAGAGGGTGGGGGAGATTCACACATGCGTGTGCCCACACCCATAATTCTATGTGTCCCGCCCCATGCATGCATACGTGACACCACACCCCCCCGCTCCTGGTACGCGATGGCCCAGTAGGCCCATTTTTCTTTCTCACCTGGTTCCAGATCCTCCCTATGCACCTGGGGAGGGCAAAAACAGCCTCCCCTCTCCTCGGAGGCCCTCTGGAGGCCTGAAACGGCCCGTTTCCCAACTTCCAGTTGGACAGGAAGTGACTTTTTTTGCTGTCCCCAGCCTCCAGAGATTCTCTAGTCTGACATGACTGAGAATCTCTACAGGCCTTTAGCTAAACAATTTGAGATGAAAACCCTTCGAATGGTGCGGGAGTAGGAATGGATTTGCTAAGAAAATCACTCAGGTGACCCTGAGGACACAGATAAACCTCCAATGACTCTCTAAAAGGAATGCAAATGACCAACTGTCTGCAAGGAATATCAACCCTTCCGTTCCCCCACCATCCAGTCAGAGCTGAAGAAGCTTCTTGGATGAGAAGCAAAACGTCTTCAAAAACAAAAACAAGGAAGTCCAGTTGCCTCCTGAAAAAAAGCACCTTTTGGGACAAACAGAACCCGGATGACTGAGAATCTCTACAGACAAAATACAGCTCATAATTTCCCATCATTTCCTAGCTTCGACTTTTCGTTTAATTTCTTTTCGTCGACGAATGACATGGTTACATCACTTTTCCCATCAACCGGAATCCCTTGCCTACAAAGTTTTGGAGCATCTGGTGTGAGTTATTTTCTCAACACCCCCCCTCCCCACTTCTAGCATGACTTTCCATGTGACAACGCCTACCTGTGCTCACCATTTATGCAATAATAACCCCACGGGGAAGTCTTTACTTATTAAAACCTTGAGAAAGGCAACTCGTAGGCCAAGGATGAAATATGAAATCTCCGATTGCTAAGTCAATTACAAGGTCAGACAAAGCCTTTGAAACAGAGATTGAATAACACCATAAATAATTAGTGTCATAGAGGGCTATACCTGATTATAATGTCTGACTCGTTACCTTGACGTCCGTCTCATTACTGGTTGCGCAACTGTGCAATTGTTGAGAATTTAATCAGGATCTTGTCTTATTTTTTTTTTAAAGGCTATTAATTATGCTAACCTATTTAGGCAGTTGTGCCTAAATCTATACCATTATCTCTACCCAACTGCATACATAAACTAATGTCACTGACCTTCCCTAATCTAATCTAATTCCTATGATATATATTATTTTGGGGTTTTTCGCACCCATCACACTGCAAATTACTGTTTATCAATGCGTACGCTCCAAATATAAGCTGAGCAATTAATTAATTTCATGAGCGCAGAATATCCATTGATCAAACAAGCTGAGGCCAGAATTTGACAAGAATATTTGACAATAATAATTTGACAATAATAAGAGCCAAGGTGGTGCAGTGGTTAGAGTGCAGTACTGCAGCTACTTCAGCTGACTGCTAGTTCAGCAGATCAGTGAATCAAATCTCACCGGCTCAAGGTTGACTCAGCCTTCCATCCTTCCGAGGTGGGTAAAATGAGGACCCAAATTGTTGGGGGCAATATGCTGTTTAGTATACTGTCTTTGGTGTAAGCCTCCCAGAGTCCTCCGAGAGTGGGAGGCATAGAAATATGACTAATAATAATAAATAAATAATAAATAAATATCAGATTCACAAGTACAATCAATGGCCACCTACAACCGACGGATTATGAGCTAGGACCGTCATGGCAAACCTATTGCATGTGTGCCCAAAGTGGCACATGAAGCCATGTCGCTCGGCATGCGCAGCCTTGCCTGTTTGTCTTCTGGGTTTCTGGCGTGCATGACAATCAGCTGTCCTTCACGCACGAGGGAGTGCTGAAAACTGGTGTGTGCATGCGTGCCAGCCAGCTGATTGTCAGGCATGCTGCGCACTAGAACTCGGAAGTTCGGCTTTTCCGGAGTGCGATCCCTTCACATGCGCCGCAGTGCCGAAAACCAGCCTGCGCATGCATGCCATCCGGCTGATTGTCAGGTGTGCTGCGCACTAGAACCCAGAAATTCGGCTTTTCTGGAGTACGGCCCCAATGAGCACACATGTGCGACATTTCCGCGTGACCTTTCGGTACTCAGTGCCGAAAAGATTTGCCATCACTGAGCTATAACAGGAACCATTGCTGGGTCTAGATCAGGGATGACAAACTTGATTTCCTTGAGGGCCACATCAGGGTTGTGTTTGACTTCAGGGGGCTGGGGTGGGTGCGGCCAGGGTGGGGATTGCCAGCTTGATGTGACTCATGTCGGGGGCAGCCTGAGTGCTCTACCAGTGAAAACGGGTTCCCGGGTTCTGTTTTTGGCTGCAACGGCCTCCTGCAACTCTCTGTCAGTGAAAACGGAGCTCAGGTGGGCCCTTGTACGGCCCTCACAAATTCTGTTACTAGTTGCGACAGCCTCCTGCAACCCTTTGCCAGTCTAAATAGAGCCCAGGAGGGGTGCATGTGGCCCTCCCGAGGTCTGTTTTCACTGGCAGAAGCACTGTGGGCCGGTCCTTCACTGTTTCTAGGGTGGCCCTGTGGGCCAGATCCAGCCCTGGGCCTTGTGTTTGACTAGACTCCTAGTCTAGATTCATGGCTGTTTCTCAGGCTTAAATTGTAACAAATATGATGAGTCAGAAAGCAAGAAATCCAGACCGGAGTAGTTTGGGGCAGTTGTTTGCTCATTCAATCAGAGTTTCTATAATTCATAGGGCAAGATGTTCCACATTTATTTATTCTCGGCTGACAGATCAACTGGGAGGCTCTAAACAACATTTGAAGTGTTTGCCCTGGAGATTTTCCCCACGTGCTAGTTCCTTCCCCGATTAGGAAGCTATAGCATATCAAGGCCGAGTTTTATTAGCGAGCAGGGATGAGCTATATATTGGCCTCCGTAATTTCTTCCCCCACTGTTTGTTTTTGTTCTATCGCCTTTAGGTGTCTTCAGCAAATTGGCAAGACTGCCGCGTTAATCAAAATCCCGGGCTGTCCTCTAAGGAATGTCACCAGCTTGACTGTTAACTTCCTGAGGCAACATCTTTCGAATTGACATTGCTAGTGCTGGAGATAACAGAACAGAATAACAGAATAACAGAGTTGGAAATCAAGCATATTTCTGGGGAAGCATGTTCCCTAGATCTACGAAGACCTGTACTCCAACCATCATTCCTATCCCTCATACCAGGTAAGATATTATTTAGATTCTCTCAGGACCCAAGTGACCAGAAGTGGGCTGCTGTCAGTTTGGACCGGTTCACACGAACCGGTTGTTCCGATTCTGCGTGGTTCGAAGAACCAGCAAATCGGACCACTGGCTGGCCCTGCCCCGGCCCATTTTTAGGGCCATTTTTTGGGCAGTTTTTCAGGCCAACTTCAGGCCTTTCTTGGGCTGATTTTCACCAGAAAAACAGCCTGAAAACCACCTAAAATGCCCCCAAATAGTTTATTTTTCAGGCCATTTGGGGGCCGTTTTCAGTCTGTTTTTTGGGCCATTTTCAGGACATTTTCAGGCTGTTTTCAATCTGCTTTTCGGGCCGTTTTCAGGCCATCTCTCTGGCCAAAAGTAGCCCAAAAATTGGCCTTAAAATGGCCCCAAAAATGGCCTGAAAACAGCCCCAAAATGCTCAAAAACCAGACCATTTTTTGGGCTATTTTCAGTCCATTTTTTGGACCATTTTCGGGCTGCTTCTGGGATGAGGGAACTCAGGAAGCATCTGGGTCCAGCTAACCCAGCTTTTCTTCCTCTCACATCCAGCTTTCCCAGTCTAACTTGATGCAGTCTCTGTCTCAAACACACACATACAGATATGCACACACACACAAACAGGTTGGATCTTTCTTTCCTCCCCCCCCTTCCAGAGGCCCCTGGATTCCCTCCCCAACCCTGTCTGTCACATACAGGCACCACCCATACAAGTGACATAGAATTGGCTATGCCCACTCAGTCACATGACCACCCCCCAGCCAGCCCCCCCTCCCCCAGCCAGTCATTAGGGCAGAGAACCGGTTGATAAAAAATTTGGAGCTCACCACTGCAACTGACCAAATAAGATAATCTGGTACTGTGCCAAATCGGCACTTATATTTTGTGAAAAACCCTCTGTGAATTGTGTCTGGAAGTCTAGAGTGAAGTGGCATAAGATAAATTCCAGACTTTTCGAAGGACGCTAAATTCACACTACCCTTTCAAACTATTTTTGGAAGTTGCTTATTTGCCGCTTTAAAGTAGTAAGAGACATTCAACATGACAATATTAAAAATACACCATGGTTAGCACCGTCAATATAGGAAAATGTAGATATGTTTTTATAACGTTTAAGAATTTAAAATAGACAGGCAAAAAAAATCAAGGTGAAGTTTTGCCCCTAGAAAGTTTTAAACGGATTAAGGTGTCAGACAACGTTCCAATGTTGGAATGGTATTAAGACTTTGTCATCAATTTTAAGGAATAAGCATACTGTCGTAGGAAAGAAGGATTGTTTCTGATATTGGGGACGTAAAAATTTCAGCCACTTATAGTGCCATTCAGAGATACTTTTGATGAATTGCATCAGGGCTTTGAATCAATAAGGTCAGCTGTGTTATGTTTTCTTAGGAACACTCTGTTCCCAGATAAAGATGCTGCAGAAAAAATTATTCAGCAATCTATGGTATATCCAAGAACAACTTGCATAATACAGAATACTAGAGTTGCTAGGGACCTTGGAAGTCTTCTTGTCCAAACCTCTGCTCAGGCAGGAGACCCTGTACCAGGGGTGGGATTCCAAAATTTTAGCAACCAGTTCTCTGGGCGGGCGTGGCCATGATGGGTGTGGCCTAATCAGCCTCCTGCACTATGGGAGTGTGTGTTTTCACCTCCCCAGGCTCTGGAGACTTTCTTCGAGCCTACGGGAGAGCGAAAACGGCCTCCCCGGGCTCTGGTGGTCCTCCGGAGGCCGGAAACGGGCCTGTTTTCAGACTTCCAGTACTTCTGGTAAGCCTGTTTTTTGCCCTCTCCAGGCTCCGGAGGCTTTTCTCAAGCCTCTGGAAGGGTGAAAATGGCCTCCCCCGGGGTCCAGAGGGCCTCCGGAGGCCAGAAACAGGCCTGTTTTGGGACTTTTGGAACTTCCAATATTTATTTATTTATTTATTTACTTACTTACTTACTTACTTACTTACTTACTTATTTATTTATTTTATATACCGCCCTTCTCCTGCTGGACTCAGGGCAGTGTATAGCCAAGTAAAAACATTACAATACAAAATTTAAAAGAAATATAAGAGAATTATATATTATGGCCAAGGATTATTAAAATCTACCAATTAAAACCCATTTTACAATTAAACATCTAATCTCAGAAAAGGGGGAGGGGTTACGCCAGCCCTGCTTGTTGAAAAAGAAACGTTTTTAGGGCACGGCGAAAAACCCGGAGATCTGATATCCTCCGAATCTCCGGGGGCAAATCGTTTCAGAGGGCAGGTGCTGCCACAGAGAAGGCTCTCCCCCTGGGGGTCGCCAGCCAACATTGCCTGGCTGACGGCACCCTGAGGAGTCCCTCTCTGTGGGAGCGTATTGACCAGTGGGAGGCTATTGGTGGCAGAAGGCGGTCCCACAAATACCCAGGTCTGATGCCATGGAGCACTTTAAAGATGGTAACCAACACCTTGAAGTGCACCCGGAAGTCCACCGGGAGCCAATGCAGCTCACGCAGGAGAGGTGTCACATAGGAGCACCCCGTCGCTCCCAAAATCCCTCGAGCGGCTGCATTCTGCACCAGTTGGAGCCTCCGGGTGCACCTCAAGGGGAGCCCCATGTAGAGAGCCTTACAGTAGTCCAGGTGAGAAGTGACGAGTGCCTGAATGACCGTGCGTAAGGAGTCCCGATCCAGAAAGGGACGCAACTGGCGAATCAGGCGGACCTGATAAAAAGCCCCCCTGGCCACAACCATCATATACTTCTCTAAAGACATCCAGGAGGATGCCCAAGTTGCGAGCCCTCTCCGTGGGGGCCGATAACTCACCCCCAATAGCCAGCGATGGCACCAGCTGGCTATATCGGGACGCCGGAAGCCACAGCCACTCGGTCTTGGAAGGGTTGAATCGGAGCCTGTCATTCCCCATCCAGATCCTGTTTTCTGCCTTCCCAGAGCCTCTGTGTGGGCCCTGCACTTACCTGGCATCCAAAACGGGTTGTGTGGAGACTCCTGGGAGGGGCGGGGTGGGGCGGGCAGGCCAGCCAGTCCTTGCAACTATCAGTTCAGTGAACCAGATTAAAATTAATATGTGGTTCACCTGAACCTGAACCTCTCTCTCATTCCCCCCCTCCCTCTCTTCCCATCCATCCCTCTCTTTCTCTCTATCTCTCACTTTAGGCCTAGACAACAGAGAGCAGAAGGTTTATATATGCTGTATGACACACAGCTTCCATGAACTTTTCACTCAAATTCCAAGTATCTATTTAAAAGCTATATGTAACACTCTTATTATTATTATTATTTTTGTCTACATAACCTCGTCCTAAAATGTCTAGAGTGGAATGAAAATACATTTTAAAAATGTATTCAATAAATAATTTACAGCGCACACTTCAAAAACAGAGGTTTCAGGTCTTACAAGACACGCAATTACCCATCTCCTTTGATGATAGCAAAATGATGAATTTTAAGTTGCAAATACTGATTATGAATTATTTTTGTTTTTAATAGTTGCAGATTAATACACAGGGGAATGAATCGGTAGAGGAAAAGAAGAACCTTCCAATTGGATAAACTCAACTACTCAACATATGGGTTTTCATGTTATGTTTAAGGTTTTGGATTATACATGGAAGGAAATCATCAATCAACACTTTTCCAAGCCAGAGAAAAGAAACTAACTAGGTAATAACTGGAAAGGATATTTGGAGTTACTCCAGTGATCCATCAGTTGGGGGGCGGGGGGGATTCTTGTTTGCAAGACTCAAAATACAGTAGATCTCTAAGATGAATTGTCTTTTTTAAACAGAGAGGCACTTAATTATCTTGTGGTCTCTAAGGTTTCCATGTTTTAAATTTAAATAATAATAATTTAAATAATAAAGAATTCTATTCTATCCTAGCCACAACCTAGGATGTCCCAGGAAAATTTTAGCTTTAGTCTGGCAAGATTCTGTCCCTTAGTCGTAAGCAAATAAAGAGCTGGACTCAATTCAGGGGCGAAATGCTCCCGGTTTGGACCGGATCGGTAGCGATGGCAGTGGGTGGTTCGGAGAACCGATAGCAAAAATCCCTGCGCGCCCGCCCCCCCATGCTCAGCTGAGCCACAGGATCATCAGAGGCTTTTTTTTAAAAAAAACTTTTAAAAGCATTTTTTCTACAACCTCTTCTGACGAAAAAATGATTTTAAAAGTAAAAAACAAAAAAGCCTCTGATGATCGTGCGGCTCAGCTTGGATAGTCAGAGGCTTTTCAAAGCATTTTTTCCTGCAACCTCTTGGCCGAAGAGGTGGTAAAAAAAATGCTTTTTTTTAAAAAAAATTTTTTTTTATTTATATGCCGCCCTTCTCCAAAGACTCAGGGTGGCTTACAATGCGTTAACCAGTAGCCTTCATACTTTTGTATATTTTATACAAAGTCAGCTTATTGCCCCCACAAACCGGGTCCTCATTTTACCCACCTTAGAAAGGATGGAAGGCTGAGTCAACCTCGAGCCTGGTGAGAATTGAACTCGCAGTAATTGCAGGCAGCTGGATGTTAAATGCTGCCTTAGCAGGAGGCGTTAGCCTCCTATGCCACTCAGGCGTGAAAAATCCAGGTGACTTTCTTGACCGGCAGAGACTTTTCAAAGCATTAGAAAAAATGCTTTGAAAAGTTAAAAAAAAAAAAAAGTTGGCCATACCCAGCAAGCCACGCCCACAGAACTGGTAGTAACAAATTTTACATTTCACCCCTTACTCAATTGGTGTCATCTCTGAGTTTAGACCTGGAAGAGGGAGGAGGAGGAGGAGGAGGAGGAGGAGGAGGAGGAGGAGGAGGAGGAGGAGAAAGGAAGAAGAAGGAGGAGGATGGAGGAGGAGGAGGAGGAAGAAGAAGAGGAGGAGGAGGAGGAGGAGGAAGAGGAGAAGGAGGAGGAGGAAGAGGAAGAGGAAGAGGAGGAGGATTCAGGAGAGTTCTCCTCGGTTTTAGGTTAAATTTCTATAATCTTCCATATGTTACTTCTTGTCCTGCCCTCAGGTGTTTTGGTGAATAAGTCAACCTCCTCCCCCGCTTTTCTTGACAGTCCTTCAAGTCACGGAAGAGTCCTCTCAGTCTTGAATGAATGGTGACAAATATAACTCCAAAATGCTGGGCAAGATTTAATGTTTCTTTTTTTTAAAAAAATAGAAATTTAACATCATCTATATTGCAGCTGCTCGTTTTATTTATTTATTTATTTTTTTGCCAAAAATTGTTTAGGAACTTCCTGAAAGGCAAATGATACTCCCTAAAACCATTATGACATTAAAGAATCCCCTTGAAACCCAGCTGCAGATTTCTGCCCGCTATCTGAAAATTAGTCTTACCAGCTTGTGAACAGTGTAGAGGAACTTTGCCAAGTGAAGAAAAGAAGAAGAAGAAGAAAAAAAAACTCAGATGGGGACATGAACAGAGCGAAGGGAAATAATTTAGCTGAATTATTGAAGTGGGTTCATTTAGGGTCAGACCTAAAGCAGTGAAATCCAGCAGGTTCTAACAGGTTCTGCAGAACCGGCAGCGGAAATTTTGAGTAGTTCGGAGAACCGGCAAATGCCACCTCTGGCTGGTCCCAGAGTGGGGTGGGAATGGAGATTTTGCAATATCCTTCTCCTAGGAGTGGGGAGGGAATGGGGATTTTGCAGTATCCTTTCCCTGCCACGCCCACCAAGCCACACCCACGGAACCAGTAGGGAAAAATTTTGAATTTCACCCCGCCGGGTCAGACTTAACCCGTCTTGTACACGATAACATGATTCAAAGCAGCGGTCACCAACTGGGGATCCGTGGACCACTGGTGATCCACGAGAACATTTTGGTGGTCCGCAGAAAAATTATTTGCATTTTTTATATTGCACTAAATCAGGGGTCCTCAAACTGTCCCTATCTGGGACAGATAATGCAATGAATGTTTCTGTTGCTGCAGAGAGTCTCCCGCTTTGGGGGCTTTTTCTGTGGGTTGGAGGGGGGCAGAAATTTTGACTTGGGGTCTGCTTCAGCCTCCTGGGGTGGGGGCTTTGGGTGAAGGCTGGGGGGAAGCACCACTGGTGGCGAAGAGCTGGAGAGCCTTGTTTCAGTGGGGCTGCATCATGGCCTGGAACTGGCTGACCATCTCAGCCCGCTGAGCCTCCAGGCACCAGTACCTGGCCTTGCACTCCCGCAGGTCTTCCCTCTGCTTGGAAAGCCTATGCTAGTAGTCCTCAGTGAGGTACTTCTGCTGAGCCTCCTTCTCGGTCAGATCCAATTTGAACTGAGCTGTTTTGCCAACTCTTTTTCATGGTGGCTGCTCAGCTCCGACAACTGCTTCCTGTTCGGGCCCTAAGGAGCTCGGGCGGGCAGGTGAGGAGTGGCTGGGAGGGGAGGGGCGAGTAGATGCTGGCGAGGCACCCCTCGATGTGAGTGACATCGAGTTGGCCACGCCCCCAAGTCACATGATCACTTAACCACGCCCACTCAGCCAGTCATTAGACAGATCATATTAGCGGTCCACGGGATTTAAAATTATGAATTTAGTGGTCCCTGAGGTCCGAAAGGTTGGTGACCCCCGATTCGAAGCAAACTCGTGTAAATGCAGATCTTGCAAAAACAATTGCTTCAAATGTAGCCAGTGCAGTGGTGGGTTTCATATATTCTTACCACCAGTTCACCGTGTGTGTGCCTTCCGCTCATGGACCCAGCCTCAAAACCATGGCTAAATAGGACGGTATTACACCAGGGCGGGTGGGTAGGCCGCTACCAGTTCAACCCAAACCGGTCTGAACCGGCTGAATACTACTGAGCCAGTGCATTGAAGAGAAGGGAAGGCCCCTATGATGTAGCTTTATCTGAGCTTAAAATAAAAGAATAAAATAAAATACCTGAGCTACTACATTCGCTGAGAAAAAGACAAGTCTTGTTTGTGTAGAAAGGCGCAAAGGACTCTCAATTGAAAACACTTTCTCCTTTTCAGTTACTTCAGCCCCACGTTCCAATTTTGTTTATTGGCTTATCAACTATCTTATTGTTTATTGGCTTATCTTAGAGGTTGTAGAAAAAATGTTTTTAAAAGGCTCTGACGATCCCAGCTGAGTTGCCTGATCGTCAGAGGCTTTTTTTTTCTTTTAAAAACATTTTTTCTACAACCTCTTCAGCCAAAGAGGTTGTATAAAAAATGTTTTTAAAAGGCTCTGACGATCCCAGCTGAGTTGCCTGATCGTCAGAGGTTTTTAAAAGCTTTTTTTTACAACCTCTTTGGCCAAAGAGGTTGTAGAAAAAAAATGGTTTTAAAAGTAAAAAAAAAAAAAGTTGGCCACGCCCACTCAGTCACATTACCCCCATCCCCACCAAGCCACGCCCACAGAACCGGTAGTAACAAATTTTACATTTCACCCCTGATCCATATGGAAACAAACATATGGATCCTAGAACCTTTAAATGCTATGAGCAAAAATGCTCAACTCAATGAGTAGGAAAACAGAAGCCGGATGAGAAATGAGGTAACTTCTACTAATCCAGAACCTTAAGTACTATTTCTTAGGTGTGTGTCTCTACAAAACACAAGTTCTTTCTTCCGAGTTTTCAGGACATAATTCCAAATTATCTGAATACTGCATCTGCAAAGATTTGGGGAAAAAAAATAAATCAATTCAAAATTCAATTTGGAGTACTGGAAAATTCACTTACGTGCCTGTTTGAAAGGTTTGAATTGTCCAAAACGATACATGACTATATGCTGTTGCTACTGTATGAAGACACCTTAAAAAATAGGTATGTGTTTAAAGTTATTCCATGTATTATTATTATTTAAAAAAAAAACATTCTTGCCAATTAATGCAGTCTTTCCTTTTCACAGTATATCATATCACCTCCTACCAAATTTGAGGACAAAACTGAACTAAGGCCTGGGATACACTGCATATATTTTCTTTCAGCAAAAAAAAAAGAAAAAGAAATAAAGGGGGAAAAAAACTTTACCATTTCTTTTTATACCTGTCCTTAAATGAACCTCAGGTTCAAATATATTTCTCCTCTCATCCCCGAGTCCCACTTTATAAATGTTGTATTACCAGAAGTCTTGGTTTTTTGCATCTGACCTTTTGTAACGCTCAAGAGTGACTTTGGTTAGATGCTTGCCTCATTGATAGCTAATTAGATAATCTCTTGTGACTGTACCTCGAGCCCCGTGCAAAACTGAACTTCAGGTTCAAGTCACAGCCGAAACGAACAACCGAGTCAATCCTTCTCAAATGGCTATACTTGGATAACACCACCTTTAGGACTTGCCGTACGGTATATCCGTGATGGCGAACCTATAGCGGCATGTGGAACATGTCGCCTAGCACCAGTGGTGGGTTCCTCCCGGTTCCTCCTGGTTCTGCCGAGCCAGTAGCGGTGACGATATGACGTCACCGAACCAGTTATGCCCACCCCCGCGTTATTCTTACCTTTTATTTGGCCCCACCCCCAATCGATTGCTGCCTCCTGAGTCCCCAGCTGATCGGCTAGAAGGAAAAAACCTGTTTAAGCTCTTGCCGCGGGGCTTCAAAGGGCCGCCCTACAGCTGATCAGTGTTAAAAGGCAGTGTGGTGGTAGACCGGTGCCTGCAAAAACAAATGGGTAGACCAATGCCTCCAAAAAACAAATGGGTAGACTGGTGCCTGCAAAATCAAATGGGTAGACCAATGCCTCCAAAAAACAAATAGGTAGACCAGTACCTTCAAAAAACAAATGGGTACACCGGTACAGCTCTGCAAGCAGTTAAAAGCCTGGTAGACCAGTACCTCTGCTAAATCCTAAAGAATTGTCACATGACCATCAAGCCACACCCACAAAATAAGCCACGCCCACAGAACCGGTAGTAAAAAATTTTAGAACCTACTCCTGCCTGGCACACACAGCATCGTCCGTTCCTGTTCTGGGTTTCTGGCATGCATGCGCGCCCGACGATCAGCTGGCCTTCGTGCGTGCGGCAGTGAAGAGCTGGTCTTCCGTTTTCCTGCGTCAGCATGCACGCCAGTAACCGGAAGACTAGCTGGCTGGTATGCATGCGTGAGCCAGAAATCAGAAGTTCATTTTCGGGCACGCGCATACATCCTGGGCAGCTCCTCTTCTGGGTTTGCGGCCTGGATGAACATGTGCATATGAAGTGCGCGCATGAGTGCACATGCTCCTTTTTGGGCACTCAGTGCCGAAAAGGTTCACCATCAGTATGGTATATTATTACGATATCTAGAGCAGTGGCCCCTAACCTTTGGGGCACCAGGGACCGGTTTCATGGAGAGACTGGGAGAAGCGTGGTTTTGCATGCGGACTCCCTCCTGCATGGTTTCGTAGGTTGACTGCATCATGAGCCGTGGTGGCGCAGTGGTTAGAATGCAGTACTGCAGCTAATTCTGTTGACTGCCGGCTGCCAGCACTTTGATAGTTCAAGTCTCACCAGGCACAAGGTTGACTCAGCCTTCCATTCTTCCGAGGTCGGTAAAATGAGGACCCAGATTGTTGGGGGCAAGATGCTGACTCTATAAACTGCTTAGAGAGGGCTGTAAAAGCACCGTGGAAGCGTTATATACCATATTTTTCGGAGTATAAGACGAACCGGAGTATAAGACGCACCTACTTTTTTTGGTGAGGAAAAGAAGAAAAAGAAATCTGCCTCTGCCTCTGAGCAATTTTGCCTCGTTGCAGCAAACAGCCTGCTTTACTTTCATTTTCGTTTTCAGCATAGCTTGATCAGCACAAGGGAAGAAAAAAAAACCTGCTCCAGCAATTTACCTCTTTGCAGCAAGCAGCAGAGCCCTGCGCAAAACAGCGGAGAGCAAATCAGCGGAGAGTCGGGAGGCCGATCCAATCAACTTGTGCTAATTAGGCTGTGCTGAAGCTGAAAGGAGCTGTTTCTTCTTGCTGTTTGCTTGCAAGGAGGTAACTGCTGGGAGGCAGAGGCCAAAGGGTGGGGGCCAGTGGGTGGGCAGGGCTACATTCGGTGTATAAGACGCACCTAAATTTTCACCCCCTTTTAAGAGGGAAAAAGGTGCGTCTTATAGTCCGAAAAATACGGTAAGTCTAAGTGCTATTGCTCAGCGCTTAGCAATATTGAATACAATCGTGTATTCAGTACATTTTTCTAACGTTTAGAAATTCTAAGGCAAAGTAACCTGAGTGAAACTGGGCCATTAATTACACCTAATTTAATTTCTCGTCAGCTGTTGTAATACCCACAGGACCTATTTAGAAATTCATTTCTCCGGTACAAACAAGTGGAAGGTTAGCAACTTTATCCACTCGTATTTGATAACTTGGATGTATTTCTTCAGTTCACTGGTCTTCGCTCCAATTTAACCAAATACAACAACTGGGCGATTCCATCATACAAAATGCCTATTTCGTTTAGCTACCCTGGCCGTCTGCATTAGGAACATGGAATATTGGTTTGTATTTCTTCGACAAAAAAAAAAATTGCTTTTCCCAGCAAATGGTGAGAACGGTCCTTAGCGGCATGCAATTACGCGTCTCATAACTCCATTTCAGTGGGACATCGCAGATTCGGTTCGCAGAGTCAGTAGCCTCTTTAATCCCTGGTTGGATTAAAATCATTTCCTTTTTGATTCGGTAAAAAAGTAAAATAAGGAGTCTCCATCGCTTTCCTTGTGATTCTGTGATTACACCCTGTCACATCTGAATGGCTCTTCTTGGTAGGTCCCAACATGAGGGGATGCTACGTATCCTGTGGGCCAGTCAGTGGTGAGATTCAAATAATTTAACACCCGGTTCTCTGCCCTAATGACTGGCTGGGTGGGTGTGGCCCAGGGGTGAAATGTAAAATTTGTTACTACCGGTTTTGTGGATGTGGCTTAGTGGTGGTGGGGGTAATGTGACTGGGTGGGCGTGGCAAACTTTTTTTAAAAAAACTTTTAAAAGCATTTTTTCTAATGCTTTGAAAAGCCTCTGCCGATCAGGCAACTCAGCTGGGATCATCAGAGACTTTTCAAAGCATTTTTTTTTTAACCACCTCTTCGGCCAAGAGGTTGCAGAAAAAAAAAAGCTTTTAAAAGCCTCTGACGATCCCAGCTGAGCCGCGCAATCATCAGAGGCTTTTTTTTTTTACTTTTAAAAGCATTTTTTCGTTGGAAGACGTTGTAGAAAAAATGCTTTTAAAAGTTAAAAAAACAAGCCTCTGATGATCGTGCGGCTCACCTGGCATTGGGGGTGGTGGTGGGGGGCGGGCAGGGATTTTTGCTACCGGTTCTCCGAACCACCCACCGCCATTGCTGCCGGATCGGGCGATCTGGTCCGAACTGGGAGCATTTCACCGCTGGTGTGGCCATGGTGGGAGTGGTCAGGGGGTGTGACAGGCAGCACTCGGCCTCCTGTACCCCCCTGGGAGCAAAAACAGGCTGTTAGGGGGATGTGTGCCCCCCCGTGCCCCATTTTGGGCCTTGTAGGATCAGAACAATTAATCTGCAGAACAACTTGCCTCCAGAAGTTGTGAATTCTCCAACACCAGAAGATTTTAAGAAGAGATTGGACAACCATTTGTCTGAAATGGCGTAGGGTTTCCTGCCTGAGCATGGGGTTGGACTAGAAGACCTCTAACCTCCCTTCCAGTTCTGCTCTTCTGTTATAGGTTGATTTTGATTCAAGAGAGGAGATTTCGGTACTGTATTTGCAAATGACTCATATTTATGACGGTCCCGGGGTCATGTGATTTTTCTTTTGTGAGCTTCTGACAAGCAAAGTCAAAGGGGCAAGACAGATTCATTTAACAACTGGGTTACTCACCTTAACAACCACAGTGATGCACTTATCAATGGTGGCAAGAAAAGTCGTCAAATGAAGCAACACTCACTGAACAAGTGTTTCGCTTAGCAACAGAAACGTTGGGCTGCATTGTGGTCATAAGTCGAGGACTACCTGTACTTGAGAAAGTTAGGGAATGAACTAAGAGAGCCGAGACATCACCCTGCCAACAAAAGTGCGTATAGTCAAGGCGATGGTTTTCCCAGTTGCAATGTCTGGCTGTGAAAGTTGGACCATAAGGAAGGCTGAGAAGGCCAAAGAATGGAGGCCTTTGAACTCTGGTGCTGGAGAAGACTCCTGCGAGTCCCTTGGACTGCAAGGCCATCCAACCGGTCAGTCCTAGAGGAGATCAACCCTGACTGCTCTTTAGAAGGCCGGATCCTGAAGATAAAACTCAAATCCTTGGGCCACCTAATGAGAAGGAAGGACTCCCTGGAGAAGAGCCTAATGCTGGGAAAGATTGAGGGCAAAAGAAGAAGGGGATGGCAGAGAACGAGGTGGCTGGATGGAGTCAATGAAGCAGTCGGCGTGAGCTTAAATGGACTCCAGGGGATGGTAGAGGCCTGGAGGAACGCTGTGGGGTCTCAATGGGTCAGACACGACTTCGCGGCTAACAAGAAAAACAAGGGAATGAACAAGCCTAATTTTGGTTTTGTTTTGTTTTCCTGAATGGAATTCAGTAAGCTGGCCCTGGGGAGCCATTTTAGATCCTGATACTCCAAGTCTTAAATCAACAACCCTTGAGTATAATAAAAACAGGCAAAGAAAACCTGAAGACACCGAGGAACATAAGAAGAAAGCCTTTTGGGACATGATTCTGGATGACAGATTCCAGGAGCTGTGATTTTTCATCTTGTAGTAGTGCCACATCTTATTACGGCGAAGGATTAATGGGAGCAGGCAAAAAATAGCAATCGGTAAGATGGAGGAAGAGGAAGAAAACCAACTTACAGTCGCTCGTGCGAGTAACCATCCACAAATAGCATATTTTGACCAAATTTATTTAAAGGATCCGTGTCATAAATGCATGGGAAAACATTGCAACACCGACTTTTCAGACAACTGTAAACGCGATCATGTTTACGCTGCTTTCTGGAGATGACATGCCAAGGGGAGAGAATGAAAACGCTGGGGTCCTTGGTGCTCTCGGAGCCTGGTTGTCTTTTTGAAGATGTTCGATGACTCAACTGGGTAACCTCATCAGTACAAAAGGGATGGGGTTTGGGGAAGAGGAAGAGGAAGAGGAAGAGGAGGAGGAGTGGGGTCTTTGGTGCTCTCTGAGGCTGGCTGTTTTCTTGCAGTTGTTCATTACCAACTAGGTAACATCAGCACTGCTAGAACAGAGGAGGGTTTTGGGAGAGAAGAAGAAGGACGAGGACGAGAGGAGGTAATGGAGAATTGTAAGATCCTTGGTGCTCTCTGAGCTTGGTTGTTTCATTGCAGATGTTTGCTGTCCCAACTAGGTAACCTCATCAGTACAAGAAGGGATGGGGTTTGGAGAGAGGAGGAGGAGAAGGGTCCTAGGTCCTCTCTGAGTTTGGTTGTTTTCTTACAGATGTTTTATTACTCAATTAGGTGATATCATCAGTGCTAGAAGGGAGTGGGAATTATGAGGGGGAGGGGGAGGGGGAGGGGGAGGGGGAGGAGGAGAAGTGGGGTCCTTGGTGCTCTTTGAGCTTGTTTTCTTGCAGATGTCTCAATACCCAACTGGGTAACATTATCAGTGCTAGAAGGGAGTGGGGGTTTGCGGAGTGGAAGAGTTTTGTGCTGTCCTTGATGGTCTCCTACGTTGGTTGTCTTCTTGCCAATGTTTTGTTACCCAAATAGGTAACATCATCAGCTCTAGATGCTGCATCAGATAGCTTCACCAAACCTTGTTCCCTTCTAGCACTGATGATATTACATAAATGGGTAATGAGATGTCTTCAAGAGAACAACCAATCTCAAAGAGCACCAAGGATCCCCACAGTTCAGTCCTGAGCAGTGGTGAAATCTAAAATTTGTTACTACCGGTTCTGTGGGCGTGGCTTGGTGGGGGTGGGGTTAATGTGACTGGGTGGGCGTGGCCAATTTTAAAAAAACTTTTAAAACCATTTTTTCTACAACCTCTTCAGTGAAGAGATTGTAAAAAAATGCTTTCAAAAGGCTCTGATGATCCCAGCTGAGTTGCCTGATCGGCAGAGGCCTCTGCCGATCAGGCAACTCAGCTGGGATCGTCAGAGGCATTTAAAAGAAAAAAAGGTTTTTCTTTCTTTTAAAAGCCTTTGACGATCCCAGCTGAGCCGCGTGATCATCAGAGGCTTTTTTTTTTAACTTTTGAAAGCATTTTTTCGGCTGAAGAGTTTGTAGAAAAAATGCTTTTAAAAGTAAAAAAAAAAGGCTCTGATGATTGTGCAGCTCAGCTGATCATGGGGGGGGGGGGCGGGCAGGGGTTTTTGCTACCGGTTCTCCGAACCACCCGTCTCCATCGTTACCGGATCATGCGATCCGGTCCGAACTGGGAGCATTTCAACCCTGGTCCTGAGCTACAAATATTCTCTTCCGTTTTTTTTTTTTTTTTAATATTCTCAGAGAATGTTAATGGTGCTATTTTATTGAGCTGGAAAGAGATATCAAATGGGGTACCAGGATCTGGACTCTTTCTATTCTTCAATATATTCACTGACGTCTTGAATGAAGATGAAAATGGAGATTAAAAACAGAAACCTATCTAAAATGATCTTCAGAAGTTGAAGCCAGGGACCGAAAGCGAGAGAATTAAATTGACGGAGAAAAGTTATGGAGTTCTTCACTTTAGGAAACAGAAGTTGGATGCTCAAGCCAAGTAGATGAAGTGTCTTATTTTAGATAAAGTTGAACCCCAATCAGAAAAGGGATTTCTTGCCTTTGAGAAGAAAAAAGAAACACCCAAAGCAATGTGTTTTGGTCTAAGCTTCCTTAGAAAGCATGAAGCAAAGTCTTAGTCCCACAAATCTCTTTTATTTATACGGCTGTAAATTACTTTCATTTAAAGTCTGCAAGGCTTGATAAAAAGTCTTTCAGAGGAAGGTTATCGACACCCACCTATCTCACGTGGAACGCTGCCAGAGAGCTAATTTCCAAACGCAGGGCAAGGCCAAACTTGGCACAGAGTCACAAACAGAATTTTCAAATCTTGAATCAGCCAAATGAACTAATTGCTTCCTGCAAAAGCTCACGTCCCGTTCGCTCTTCTTTTATGTCTTATGGGAGGGGCCAATTATCTCCAAGCCTTACTCCCAAGTCGACCCTGTTTCCTTAATTGTTCTTGTTGTCTGGCAGCTCTGTGCATGCGCACACTGGGAACAGGCTCCCGCTGTTCTTCTGCCTCGCTGATGTAAGACTCTGGAGGCCGCACATAATTATCAGATGACATTGGCTCCCTCTCTGCCTACGATGCAGAGCTCTCGTCCGAGCTTTCCCCAACCCCCAGGAATTCCTCCCCAACCTCCTCACTGTCCGACTCTGCTGCCAGCACCACTGGCCGCCATCGGGCCACAACATTATGGAGGATGTCCATTTCTGTTGCAATGCACTTGATGTACGCAAGCTATTCTGACTGAATATCATTTTGCCATTTGCATTAGTTACAAGAGTTGTAGGTAATGAAAATCCAATGCTTTTTTTTAAAAAAAAAATCTATGTGATTGATTATAGCCAGCGACAAGGACATCTGATTAAAAGAGAACAAGTTCACTGCAGTGGCTTATAAGGTAAGAGAAAAAGCACATTCTTGTTGCGTGCAGACCGGAATGAAACTTAAGCCCTGAAGATTAATTGTGTTTGCTGCAGTGGTCATTTTTAATTTCTTGCTCTCGGTAGGGTGGGAGACCTGCACTTAGATTGTGCCACTGTAGAATTCAGCAGGAGGTGGGAAGCATGCTTGCAAATTTATTCCTGAAAAAAAAAATATGAACCCAAGATTTAGAATAGAATAGAGCTGGAAGGGACCTTGGAGGTCTTCTAGTCCAGCCTCCTGCTCAAGCAGGAGAACCTATATCATATCAGACAAGTGATTGTCCAGTTTCTTCTTAAACCCGTCCAGTAATGGAATGTCCATGATTTCTGGAGGCCAGGTGGTTTATTGTCCTCGCTGTTTAGAAGTTTCTCCTTAATTCCAGATGAATTTCCAACCATTATTTCTTGTCCTGCTCTCTGGTGCTTTGAAGACTAAGTTGACCCCCTCTTCTTTGGGGCAGCCCCTCCAATACTGGAATATTGCCATCATGTCACCCCTAATTCTTCTTTTCTTTAGACTAGCCCGGGTGTCAGCAACCTGTGGCTCTGGAGCCGCATGCAGCTCTTTGAGCCCTCTGCTGTGGCTCCCTGTCAGGTGATCCCACCACTGGCTGGCCCCGCCCCTCACCCTCCCCTCCCAGTCACTCCTCTCCCGGCCTGAAAAGGTAAGGGCAATGGCGGGGAATGGAGAAGCGGCCGGGGAAGAGACAGAGAGATACAGAGAGAGGGAGAGAGAGAGACATAGAGAGATACAGAGAGAGAGGAGAGAGGGAGGGAGGAAGGGGAGAGAGAGATGTCAAAAGGGTTTTGTGATTCCCAGTATTTTTTAACAACTGGTTCTCTGCCCTAATGACCGGCTGGGTAGGCGTGGCTGGGGGGGTTGTCATGTGACTGGTGGAAGTGAGTGATGTTGAGTTGGCCATGCCCACCCAGGTTTTGGGGCTCCCGGTGTTTTCTTTTCTGTGGGAAATGAGTCCAAATGGCTCTTTGAGTGTTTAAGGTTGCAGACCCCTGGACTAGCCAAACCCAAATCCTACAGCTGTTCTTCATATGGTTTAGTCTCCAGGCCTTTGATCATCTTAGTTGCTCTTCTCTGAACTTTTCCCAAAAGTCTCAACATCTTTTTTGGAGAAAGCTTACTTAGGACCCTTCTCCAGATGTCCCAATTCTGTGAATTTAGAGTCTCATGGAATGGTGCTCAAATATATAGACTCTCCATCTCAGAGAGACTAGACTACGGTAATGTTTCTTTGTTTTCCCAATCCCTAGAATGAGCCGCGGTGGCGCAGTGGTGAGAGTGCAGTACTGTAGGCTACTTCTGCTGACTGCCGGCTGACTGCAGTTTGGCATTTTGAATCTCACCAGACTCAAGGTTGACTCAGCCTTCCATCCTTCCGAGGTGGGTAAAATGAGGACCCAAATTCTTCGGGGCAAGAGGCTGACTCTGTAAACTGCTTAGAGAGAGGGCTGTAAAGCACATTGAGTCAATGTCATCTCAACTCAATTCATCTTACCTTACCCTGTTTGTCTTGCTTATCCTATCCTGGCTTATCCTGATCCTGATCCTGATCCTGATCCTCCTACTCCTTCTCTTCTCTTCTCTTCTCTTCTCTTCTCTTCTCTTCTCTTCTCT
>WNWU01000062.1:1512375-1523112 GCA_012654045.1 Ptyas mucosa | reverse complement strand
CTTTCTTTCTTTCTTTCTTTCTTTCTTTCTTTCTTTCTTTCTTTCTTTCTTTCCTTATTTGAGTAAAATTAAAGGAGGCCAAGTGTCTATCGGTACATTTTCTTTCCACTTTATTCACACAATTGATGTTGAGCATGTATTTAACATGCTCCCTTGGGTTAGGCATCCCTTGGGTTCTCCATATTTGGCATTCCGAACTGGCCAACTAATGATGCCCTCTAGGAATAACCTTCCAGGTTTCTTAATATTTACTGAGTGCTAACCTTGAGTCAACTTTACCTTCAAGGACTGTCTCTGCCAAAGAAATCTCACATTAATTTCTCACTCAATCATGCACTGGTCTGTCAGATATGACCTTGCTGTGGATACTGAGAATATATATATATATATATTTAATTTATTTATTTTATTACCCACTTGACAAGTGACCATGGCTGGCTTATAAAAGGATTAAAAATGACCACAGAGGACGAAAACAGCACCACAATAATAACCCTGTTTCAGAGGAAATAACACCTGTCATTTGGTGGATTCATTCAATGCCTTGACCCATTCAATGCCTTGTCCTTTCCAATGTCTTGGGAAGAGACAGGCTTTCACGAATCTTCAGCTTAAGCCATAGCCTTAGCCATTTATATTGAGAAATGTTTATTTATTAGATTTCTACACTACCCATTTCATTTGAGTGACTCTGATTGACCTAAAACATCTGGCTGGCATGTTAGTTAATTAGAATAACCATTGCTGTTATTTCGTTGTGTCCGTCCTGTTTTAAAAGCACCGATATTGATCATTTCTTTTAGCCAGCATCGTATATGAAGAGCAGAAAACCACTAGAGTCAAGAGTGCAAGAATAATAATAATAATAATAATAATAATAATAATAATAATAATATTGGAGCTCAATAAATATGATAATCATCTGCAATGTTTTTTATTTGCATTGACTCAAAATTAATTAGTATCTTGGGGTGGGGAGATTAACTTTTTAATTAGCTGTGCCATGGGAAGAGAATTGCTTGGGGTATAAAATTTCTCCCAGGTCTTTCATGACTTGGAAGACAGGAAGTGAGATTTAATTGGACTAATGGATAGATGAAGAAAATATGTACAGGATTCCGCCCATAAGGCAGCTGCCAAAATAGCATCTTTTTGGATGAGAAGCAAAACATCTTCAAAGAAAAAAAAACAAGAAAGTACAGTTGCCTCTTGAAAAAGCAACCTTTGGGACTCATGTTGGGAGACCAATCATCATCTTTTAACGACCCCATAATCCCTTGTGGGGTGGAACCTGGGCAACTGAATGGAACTAGCAGTGTGTTTTACTGGCCAGATGCCCTTCCTGTTGCCAATGCAGAGTTTTGTTCGGTAGATATATTCTCACTGTGCCCAGAGAGAGAAATACCTAGCCTCTACCTAGGATCGAACTCATAGCCTTCGGATTGTGAGGCGAGAGCTCCACCTCTAGGCCACCGCCCCACTCCTTGTTGGGAGACTCATATTGGGAGACAAATAAAGGGTGGAAATAAAGGCTCAAGAAGGAAGAGCGATTCAACTTGTTCTCTTCATGTTCATTGTCTGGTCATAGTTGGTCCCAGGTGATGCTCTCCTCAAAGACAGTCGAAGGAGAAAGAATATGGGGGATTTTGAGCAAATACCTTCGAAAGAGAAGCTATATACGTTTGAGGGTAGATAAGAAGCTGATACACACACACACACACACACACCATCTGTAGTTAGTTAATGTGTATGACATATATAATTAGCCATGTCACATAACTAATTCTAGGAGACTTACAATGGCTAAAGACACATTGATTCAATTGGACCACTATATAAAACTAACCGACTGACTGACTGACTGACTGAATTAATCAATCAAATCAAATCAAATCAAATCAAATCAAATCATCAAATCAAATCAAATCAAATCAAATCATCAAATCAAATCAAATCAAATCAAATCAATCAATCAATCAATCAATCACAGACTTATTTACTCCTGGTGACTACCCCCTATGACCTCTGATACAGGAGTGGGATTCTACTGGTTCAGACCGGTTCGGATGAACCGGTAGCAAAGTGCGCGATCACCGAACCGATTATTAAGCCGGTAAGATCCCACCACTGCCCTGGTACCTAAGGATTAAACAGTAACTTGCCAAAACACCCATCAGTGACATCAAAGCTCATCTATCCTCCTGAACGAAATACACGGTATACAAATTTAATAAAAACAAACAAAACAAACAAAAACAAACAAAACACAGGGAAAGACCCAGGTCTTGTGCTTTGTGAGGCATTCTTTGTGAGTCATTCTGGGGCACTATCACCGAGAAGGCATGACTCCAGGGTCCGAGAAGACGGTTCGACAGCAAAGATTCAGAGGGTGACTCCTCTACTAGATCTGGTGGGATGGGCAGAGTCAATAGGAGAAAGGCAGTCCCAGAAGTAGCTTAGTCGTACACCATGGAGTGTTTGATAAGTGATACAGTTACACCAACAAGGGATTTGATTCTGCAAACTGTAATACGTACACACTGTACAATGAAGTACGGTGGAATCTCGGTACTCAACTGCTTTGAAACTCATCAAATTCGGTACTCAATGCATTTTGATGTGAAAATTTTTCTCCCCGATACTCATCATTTGTTTGCTTGTGCTGGCTGCCTTGCCTTGTGACTTACTACCTTATTCCTTATGGGAAAAATTTATTTGGGTCCCATCATTTTTGGTACTCATTGCATCTCCCTGAACCCATTAATAATGAGTACTGAGGTACCACTTTAGCTCATCCGATAATATATGCCAGTGAAAGTACTATTTACAAAACCGCTAAACCTTTCTATGAATATACCAAATAGGATAAGAAATATAAGATATCAAGCCATAAGCTACTTAATTTTCCTCCTTCCCATGGCTCTCACTTTCTGCTTGTAATTTATCCGGACAGTTTCTCCCACTCCTTATCTTCGTTATTGATATGGGAATGCAGTGGTGACATTCAAAATTTTTCCCCTACCACTTCCCGACTCGATGTCACTCACAGGCATGGCCACTCAGTCACATGACCCCCCCACCCCCCACCAAGCCACGCCCACAGAACCCGGTAGGAAAAAAATGTGTGTATGAGCACCAGAAGGGCTCATAGTGAATGCTGTGTGGCAGAGAGAATTTGAACTTTTCTCCCTCCATTCACATTCATTCCCGACTCTAGGGGGCAGTGCTTTCGAACTGCTAGGTTGGCAGAAGCTGGGACAAGTCACGGGAGCTCACCCCATTACGTGGCACTAGGGATTCGAACCGCTGAACTGCCGACCTTTCGATCAACAAGCTCAGCGTCTTAGCCACTGAGCCATCGTGTCCCCCCTGGTTTCTAAACCTAATGAGAAAAGCAAGTTCTTAAATAAGCCACTGAGCCTTACCTTTTCTCTTCTACACGCTTTTTGGAGGAAGGTTCTCGAGGCAGGTGAGTGGAAAGAACCAAGCTCAGACAACACAAGGGACTCTGAAACGAGAAAGGAAAAGTCATTTAGAGGGGCAAGGTACGAAGGGAAAACCCAGAAATGAAATGTAGATTAAATGATGATTCAGTAAAGAGCCACAAAATAGAATATTTTGCCTGCTTCTGCTGCTCTGAACCTTTGACGCCTTCAGTATTCTGGTCCTCAGTATTGGAGGGCTGAATCGTGTTGGCCTACAAACCACAACCCTGCGTAATGAAGATTTTACAAGAAAATGACTAATTGCTGTCACTCGGACCATCATAATAAGAATCCCCGTTAAGATGGCATGTTTTCTTAATTTCATCCTATTTCACAGTCCATTGCCAATGAGTCAGTTGTAATCATCACAAGAAAGGGGTAACTGGCAAATGATGCCATTCTCCATGCTTTTCTAATTATACCATTTCCCTAAGGCAGACTTGAGTTAACGAGTGGATCTTTGAAAGGATCACACTGTGCCATGCACACACACACACACACACACACACACACAGAGAGAGAGAGAGAGAGACAAAAATGGAGATTTTCTTGTGAACCTTCTGGTTTGTGTCCCAAAAGTGCTTTTCGAAAAGACGTTTTCTTTCAAAAGGCAACTGGACTTCTTTGTTTTGCTCGAAGGCGTTTCGCTTCTCATCCAAGAAGCTTCTTCAGTTCTCTCTGAATGGTGGAAGGGTGGGAAGGATTTATATCCCTTGCAGTCATCTGGTTGTTAGTACTCTTTCTGAGAGTTCCTTGAGGCCACTTGGAGGCCTTCAGGGTCACCTGAATCCTGTAGTCTGCAATTATTATTTTTTTCTGTAAATCCATTCATACATGATGTTGTTGTGGACCGTACGTGACCTGTGCAGCTAGTAGCTGATTCCGAGAGGCTGGTGTGGTGCTGCACCATCAGCCTGTGCAGCTGGCACTCGAGTCGGACAATGAGGAGGCTGGAGAAGATACGGTGCCAGAGGCGGGGATTCAGCCAGGGCCTTCAGAACCTCCAGAAGCTCCCATAAGTGAAGAGGACAAAGAGGAGGAGCCTCTTCTCAATGCATGGGCGCGCAGAGCTGCCAAAAGGCAGGAGTGGCTCCTCAGGAGGAGGTCTCCTCGAGAGTAAGGCTTGAGGCTAATTGGCCACTCCCTTACAGTATTTAAGGAGGAATGCCGACTGAAGCAATTTGCAGGGAACAACTTCGTTCACATGCCTTCATGTCTTGTCTTGCTTATCTTATCAGCTTCCTGCAAATTGCTTCTGGGCATTCTGCCAACCACAGTAAGCTCTTCTTTGAATTCTTGGTGCTGTTAATGCAGTTAATTAACAGCTGTTGTTGTAAAAAACTGCTTTATTTAGTAAACTAAGGTTTGTAAAGACCTTGTGTGTGGTGTGTTCTTTGGGTCCGTAGCTAGGGCAGAACAGATGTTCATCGCAAGGTGCATAGCTAAAGATCATTGGAGATAGAAAATCTCCAAGATCCAGGGGTGAGTTTCACTTACCTTTACCACTGGTTCACCATGGGAGCGCTATCTTCACATATGCCCAGCCTTTCACTCATGCGCTTTGCTCGCTCATGCACATTCTATGCATGCGGCCGGCCTCAAAAATGTGCCTAAATAGCACAACTTGGAGCTGGGGTGGGGTGGGGGCAGGTCCACCCCCAATCACTGCTACCGGTTCGCCAGAACCAGTGTGAACCACCTGAGTACCACCTCTGCCAAGGTCCCTTCCAATTCTTTTATTCTATTCCAATGATGGTTAACCTTTTTGCCGTCATGTGCCAAAATCAGGGTGAGCACCAGGGGGTCGCACGCACGCGTGTTCACACCCATAATTCAATGCATCCACCCCCGCACATGCATACGCGAACCCCCCCGTGCAACCCCTGCTTTTTGCACACGATGGCACGGTGGGCCCAGTAGCCTCGTTTTTCGCCCTCCCCAGGCTCCAGAGGCTGTCTTGGAGCCTGGGGAGGGCAAAAACTGCCTTCCCCTTTCCCCCAGAGGTTGGAAATGGCCCATTTCCTGATTTCCAGTGGGCTCAGAAGGCCCAAAAATCAGCCGGCCAGTGCGCACATGCACGCTGGAGCTGAGCTAAGGCAACACTTGCGTGCCCACAGATATGGCTCTGTGTGCCACCTGTGGCACGCGTGCCATAGGTTCGCCATCATGGTTCTATTCGATTCTAAGTGCTCCTTGCTTAAGGTTAATGAGCTATTTTTAAAGAAAAACACATGTTTTGAATTTAACACCGATTGCTTCCTAGTTTGAAGCTCAGGAATGAGGCTAAGGGAATCTTTGCAAGCGGCCGCTTCACTTTTGCTCCTTAAAATGTTTCCGACTGACCTTCTTGCAAACTCAAGAGAAGATTTTGGAGTGGTTTGATCCCACATGTAACCAGAGTTTTTTTTTAAATGGATCTGAACATTTCAAGCGGGGATTAATTCTGATGTAGAAAGGAAATGGAGACAAATGATATTGTGGTAATATTCTGAATTAATTATGGGAAGATTTAAATCCGGAGTTGCCATGGAAATCCTTACAAATGCCCAAAGCTTATCTGTTGGCTTTAAACATGTCTTTGGTGAGATTAATCTGGGATGTAGCAGGAAGTAATCTATTTCAGGAAAATAACAACATAGCATAATATGGAAACGCAATCGACTTTCCTGTAGGATGAAAGCTGATTCATTATTTTTTTTCTTCCACCCAAATTGTATCCTTTGCAGTTTTCTTACCTGAACACTATTCTTCTTCCCAAACCCCTAATCTCTATTTATTTAAAAGAATACAGAAAGGCACGAACATGGGAATTTACTCCATTCCTTAGCAAGAATGCAAACGCAAGTGAAAGTTTTGTCACATGACTCTTTTATTTAAAGTAGAAGAAGGAGAAGGAAGAGCTATCGTTTTTCAAAGAAAATAACCAATGCCATAATATAATAAAACAAGGTTTCGTTCAGCCACAAGGAAGCACAACTGAGTTCAAGGTGTGACAGCGACATGAATAAAACAGGAACAAATGCTTGTTTCGGGCTGGTTTGTACATTATTTTCATGCGCTGATACCGTAATGAGAAACTCCCTATTTAGTGGGTTTTACTCACTGTAGTTTTGCAGATGGCACAGCTAAAATTCCTGGAAGGGAAGGGCTTGAAAAGCAAGCTCACCAGAGGTGGTATTCAGCCGGTTCAGGCCGGTTCAAACCGGTTCGTCTGAACTGGTAGCGGAAATTGTGGGTGGGCCTGTCCATTCACCCTGGCTCCGCCCACTGGCCCCAGCTCTATGCCATCCTATTTAGGCATGTTTTTGAGGCTGGGCGCATACGTAGAAGGCCTGTACATGAGCAAAGCACATCTGTGGAACTCCGGGTGCATATGCAGAAGGCAGGTACATGCATGAGCCATGCACGCATGTGGCAAACCGGTAGTAACATAATGTGAAACCCATTGCTGAAGCTCACCTAGAGTGTAAAGATATAAAATAAATCTCTCACGTGTGGAACAATATTGCACAATACAGCTAGTCCTCGGCCACATTTAGTGACCGTTCAAAGTTACAACGGCATTGAAAAAAGGGACTTATGGCCATTTTTCACACTTACAACTGTTACGGCATTCCCCCATGGTCACATGATCAAAATTCAGATCATGGCCACTGACTCATATTTATGACGGTTGCATCCCGGGGTTATGAGATCCCCTTTTGTGACTTTCTACCAAGCCAAGTCAACGGGGAAGCCAGATTCACTTAACAGACGTCTTACTAACTTAACAACTGCAGGGATTCACTTAGCAACCGGGGCAAGAAAGGTCGTAAAGCTCACTTAACGAATGTCTCACTTAGCAACAGAAATGTAGGGGCTCAATTGTGGTCATAAGTCGAGGACTTCCTGTGTAGCATTTGGGAAAGGATCTTTTATCATCTGGTGAATTTCAGATAAACAGTTACTTGAAACTGGTGAGAAATAAGCTGTTTTGTTTGAATTTTTTTTTAGTTTAGCTCAGCTTGATATCACTGAGGGAGCCACATATGGCATCTATTTTTCTCTTCCTCTTTTTTCCAAATAATGAGATTTTACTGTCTGTCTGTTCTTGGAAACCAGTTTGATTTTCAGTGAGAAGGAGAAGGCATGCCTAGCAAACTACAGAACTCTTGGAAAGTTTCATTTGCTTCCGGAAGCCACTTTCATATCATGAAGTTTTGAGGCCTACATCCTTCATTTACTCCCCTCCGAGATTGCCGACTTTAATTAACAATTAGCTCAATCTTCGTAGCTTCTCACAGACTCGCATAAGATCAGCCACATTAACACTACGACACAATATCTGTGATATTGGCTTCCTTCCTGTCCGTATCCATTCTTTTACGAAGCCGGAAAAACATGTCACGGTAATGATGATTTAAAGCTGACCAGCCAATGTAAAGCTGATGACAGCTGGGCATGGTGGTGGTGGTGGGGGCACAGAGATTTTTGCTACTGGTTCTCCGAACCACCCGCCGCCATCGCTACTGGATCGGGTGATCCGGTCCGAACCGGAAGCATTTCACCCCTGAATGTAAGGCTGATGCAATGAGAATGAATTAGCATTAGTCTAGCCAGTTTAAGGCTCTGAAGGGGTCCACACAAGTCTTTTACCCCTTTAAGAGGTATTTATAAATTTCAGCCAGGAGAGGGCGTATACTCTCTCCTTCTGTCTGGTATTCATTGCTGAGTTCTCCGGGTAGAGTTAAGTAGAAGATTGATTGCTTGTCAGATATTTGCATACCACGTATATTTCTGTATATATCTTGTAGATAAACCACTGTTAAATGTCTAAGTCCCTGTGCGCTGTGTTTTGCTCCTGGGTTGTCTCCTATTAGTAGTCACGCTGCAAACGCTCTGACAAAACATCTGGAGATGGTAGTAGCAAACGACTTCCATATCAGAGGCAGTGTTGACTTACAACAGTCGGTTTAGTGACTGTTCAAAGTTACAACGGCACAGAAAAAGGTGACTTTAAAAAAAAAATTGATTTATATGCCACCCTTCTCCGGAGACTCAGGGCGGCTTACAATGTGTTAAGCAATAGCCTTCATACTTTTGTATATTTATACAAAGTCAGTTTATTGCCCCCACAATCTGGGTCCTCACTAGGAACAGACTCCAGCTGTTCGTCTGCCTCACTGATATCTGACTCCGAAGGCAGCTGACAACTGTTAGACGGCCCTGGCCCCATCTCTGCCTCTGATGCAGAGCAATCGTCAGAGCCTTCCCCAGACTCCAGGACTGGCCCATGTTCCTCCCCAACTTCCTCACTGTCCGAATCTGCTACCAGCTCCGCCCATCCATCCATCCCCCTTGAAAGTTTTTGAACAAATATAGGACGTGTCAAATTTTCAACTTTCAATTTCCAAACATTAAGGGGTGCTCAAAAGGAGCCTGAGTGGTGCAGTAGACTAAGGCACTGATTAACATTCAGCTGCCTACAATTACTGCAAGTTCTAATCTCACCAGGCTCAAGGTTGACTCAGCCTTCCATCCTTTCTAAGGTAGGTGAAATGAGGACCGAGATTGTGGGGGCAATAAGCTGACTTTGTATAAATATACAAAAGTATGAAGGCTATTGCTTAACGCATTGTAAGCCGCCCTGAGTCTCCGGAGAAGGGCGGCATATAAATCAAATTTTTTTAAAAATAGTGGTGACATGCCTTGGGGATTGATTGTAAAGATATTTTGGTTTCTTTAATATCATTTAGATGTGCTTGGTCAGCCATCACATAAATTTCATAACTTTTTAAACATTTGGTCTGGGAGAAAGAAACGACATTGTTATCGGTAAGTGCGACAGCCCACCCAATGAAGCAGAGGAAACAGATGAACTATCTTTTGTAAATCAACTAGCTGAGATGTTCAGAAATGCACCATTGTAGCAAAGGGAACTACATTTAATTATCCTGACATCTACTTGACCGGAAGAAAATTGGATAGCGTTAAGGAATGGGTATAATTAATAAAAATAACATTTCTTATATACATAATATTTAAGTTCCTGGGAGTCTTTAAAACAAAATGGCCATCCCACTACATTCCAAAAATTGGCAAGCTCTGACATGCTTAATTACCTTTATGAAATAGAACGGTGCTTGTCTCCGACAACATATGCGTTGAATCAAGCTGCTGTCATATTTTTAGTTCATGCAAGCTGATTCTTTTTTCACAAAACATTTTCCTCAAGGTTGTTGCTTCCTCCTCCTCCTCCTCCTCCTCCTCCTCTTCCTTTTTCTCTTCTTCTCCTTCTCTTCTTCTTCTTCCCTCCTTCTCCTCTTCTTCTCCTTCTCTTCTTCTTCTCCTTCTCCTCCACCTCTTCTTCTTCTTTCTCCTCCTCCTCTTCTCCTCCTCCTCTTCCTCCTTCCTCCTCTCCCTCTCCCTCCTCCTCTCCCTCTCCCTCTCCTTCTTTCCCCTTCTCTTTCTCTTCTTCTTCTTCCTCTTCTTCAAAAGATGTATACAGAAAAGGGGTATGTTTGACCTCGGGGGCCAGGGTGGGTGTGGCCAGGTTGGGCGTGGCCAGCTCAGCATCACTCATATCGGGGGTGCCTGTAGCGACCCAAACACAGTGAAAACAGGCTCCCAAGCTCTGTTTTTTGTTGCCACAGCCTTCTGTTCTGTTTTTGAGTTCTGTTTTCACTGGCAGAAGCACTGTGGGCCAGTCCCTCACTGTTTCCAGGGTGGCTCCATGGGCCAGATCTAAGTACTCTGTGGGCCGGATCTGGCCCCCGAGCCTTGAGTTTTACACCCTAGCACAAGTCTTTAATTCAGAGAGTGTGTCCTTACGGTTCAGGATTATTTTCAGTGACATGTATGGTGGTTGACAGAGGATCAATTTGCAACATTTGGTGCCAATTATTATTCGGAGTTTCTGTGTGGGAATGACCCTGAGAAACAGGGCAAAAGGACTCAGCCAAGGTCAGATAAACAGTGGATGATCGCTCAGCAAGAATGTGGACAGGGGCAGGGACCCAGAAGCAACCCTTCCTAGTTTCTTGGGCTGTAAAAAAGATATACTTTCAGATGTGTGAGATTCTGTTAATGTAGCTTTACAATAAACTAGAATTCATTCATCTGCTTTTGTTTCCTATCTAGTCTACCTCGTAAGAATAGAAATGGGATAGGATAGGATAGGGTAGGGTAGGGTAGGGTAGGGTAGGGTAGGGTAGGGTAGGGTAGAGTAGAATAGAATAGAATAGAATAGAATAGAATAGAATAGAATAGAATA
>WNWU01000062.1:1461952-1474430 GCA_012654045.1 Ptyas mucosa | reverse complement strand
ATAGAATAGAATAGAATAGAATAGAATAGAATAGAATAGAATAGAATTCTTTATTGGCCAAGTGTGATTGGACACATAAGGAATTTGTCTTTGGTGCATACACTCTCAGTGTACATAAAAGAAAAGATACATTTGTCAAGAATCATAAGGTACAACACTTAATGATAGTCATAGGGAACAAATAAGCAATCAAATCATATTAGGAAACGGTCAATATAAATCTTAAGGATACCAGCAAGAAGGTTACAGTCATAATAACAGTAATATTTACAATAATATTTACCATTTTAGTGAAAATTCAGTTCCTTCCTTCTCCTTAATTTTAAGTGTTAATCTATCCATTTCTGCACATTCAAATATTTTTTTTTTAAAATACATTTTCATCTGCAGGGATCTCTTTGTTTTTCCACTGTTGTGCGGACACAATTCTAGCCGCTGTGAACACAGGTATAACATTAAATATGTATTCCCTTTATTATATTTTTATGGGAAGATACCCGACAAAAATATTTCTGGCTTTAAATCTATATGTTGCTTTACCATTTTTTTCTAACCATGTATGCATTTTTGTCCAATTTTTTCCCCCTTATCCCTGTGATTTTAGGGGCAGTCCATAAACCTGCCATCTAGGTAAAACCTGAAGATGTAAATGACTGAATGATTTTTGGTGGGCAAAAACTTTAAAGCTGGCATCAAGGTTACCTCTTTTTTGGGGGGGGGGAATCTAGCTGTTGAGCTAAGAATGGTGCCTTGTCAATCCATTGGACACCACTATCCAAAGCAGGGGAAAGAGATTTATTCAAACATCCTCTTTAGACATGTGGCGAAAACAGATAAGCCGAAAATAATTCAGCCAGGCTGTGAGGAAGAGGCCTCTCTCTTTAAAAAAAAAAAATCATTTTCTGATAAATGTGGTTTATCTGGCACTAGCTCCTTTCACCCATCAGATAGATGGTAGAGCTGGTGTTTGGTTACAAGCTGATTACACTTTGTGTTAGCAATGACTGGACTGCGTTGTCCTTGTGTGTCGATTGTGGTTTGCATGAATTTGATTCGTCCATGATGCCTTCTCATTGTCGGCTGCCTTCATTGTCTTCTCCCTCCCTTTCAGGTGACACACAAAAAAGAGGGTTATAAATCCAATTAGGAGTAATCAAAATTTAGGACAAAGATATGGGGGGGGGGGGGTTAAGGGAGAATACTAAAAAGCCGAGACATCACCCTGCCAACAAAAGTGCGTATAGTCAAGGCGATGGTTTTCTCAGCTGCAATAGATGGCCGTGAAAGTTGAACCATAAGGAAGGCTGAGCGCCAAAGAATTGAGGCCTTTGAACTCTGGTGCTGGAGAAGACTCCTGCGAGTCCCTTGGAGTGCAAGGCCATCAAACCGGTCGGCTCTAGAGGAGATCAACCCTGACTGCTCTTTAGAAGGCCAGGTCCTGAAGAGGAAAGTCAAATACTTTGGCCACCTAACAAGAAGGAAGGAGTCACTGGAGAGGAGCCTAATGCTGGGAACGATGGAGGGCAAAAGAAGAAGGGGACGGCAGAGAATGAGGTGGCTGGATGGAGTCACTGAAGCAGTCAGCGTGAGCTTAAATGGATTCCAGGGGATGGTAGAGAGCAGGAAGGCATGGAGGAACGTTGTCCATGGGGTCGCGATGGGTCGGACAGGACTTTGCAACTAACAACAGCAACAACAAAGGGAGAAGGGATTGTCTTGATGGCCTGTTCTTTAAGGTTCTTGAGTTCACTGAAAGTGGGACTCCTCCATCTTTCAGAACTGTGGAACTTTTGGGACTGACTAACCCTAAGAGATTTAAATCAGAACCAGCAGAATGTCTTTATGTATGTTTATTGTGTTTATCATGTTTATTCTGAAGCCCCAGTGGTGAAATGGTAAGCGACAAGAAAATAAGGAAGACTGAAGTGAACGGTTTTCTTCTTTTTCAAATAAATGCCTCACGTATATATTTAGGAAGCACAGATTTATCTAATCCAGGGGTGGGCTTCAGATCCTTTAGCAATGGGTTCAGTTCCCCATTACTGGGTGGGTGTTGCCATGGTGGGCATGGCCTAGTCATCCATCTGTACCACGGCAGTGTGTGTGTGTGTTTTACCCTCCCCAGGCTCCGGAGGTTTTTCTCGAGCCTCCGGGAGGGCGAAAACTGCTTTCCCCGGAGTCTGGAGGCCTTCCGGAGACCAGGAACAGGCCCGTTTCTGGAACTTCCAGGATGCTCATTTTTCACCCTCCTCAAGCTCCAGAGGCTTTTCTCGAGCCTCAGGGAGGGCAAAAACTGTTTTCCCCGGGGTCTGGAGACCTTCCGGAGGCCGGAAACAGGCCCATTTCCAGACTTCCAGAACTTCCAGTAGTCCAGTTTTTTCCACTCCCAGACCCTCTGCACAATCCCTGCATTTACTTGGAATGATGAATGGGCCGTGTGGAGACTCCTGGGAGGGGTGGGGCAGGGTGGACGTGGCCAGCCAGGGATGGCATTTGGGGGTTCGCTGAACATCGGCAATCCTTGGCTAAAGGATCTCCCGAACCCTACCAAACCCTCAGGAGTCCACCCTTGATCCAGTGGTGGGATTCAGCCAGTTCGCACCACTTCGGAAGAACTGGTTGTTAACTTTCTGAGCAGTTTGGTGAACTGCTTGTTGGAAGAAATCATTAGGGCAGAGAACCGGTTGTTAAATTATTTGAATCCCACCACTGCCTTGATCTAATCTGCATATTCGGGGGAGGGGCTACTGTGGTGATTTGTTCCTGCCAGTGCAAAGTGCACATCTGAACAGAACTTTAGTGCTAGAACCGATTAAGATCCTATATATACCAGGAGCTGTCAATCATAAAATCCATGCATCCACTAATTCACAAAACAATGGAGTGCTTATTATAAGAAATGACCGAAGAAGTTGCTCACACACAAAATATACCTGTCAAAAAAGCAAAACTATTTTTTTCTTATCTTTGAAAGTCTCATTTGTAAAGTCCAAACAGCAAGACCGATAGCCTGCAACGATCTGAGGAACGGAATTCTGAATGATTAAACTTGATTTACCTGAAGCAAAAATATTGCCACTGAATCTGAAGGAAACCTGTTCTCCTTCCCTCATCTTAAATGGCTTGGAAGGTTCTGGAGGACCGCAATATCCTTCCTCACGTAGAGAATGCAGTTCCATGCTTAGTTCTTTAGAGGGAACCAGTAAGACAATGATCTTGTAAGGGTCGTCTTTATTCTGCCACAGTACCACTTTCACCATGACGTTGTGGATGGCATGTTCCAGATTCTGAATAAATTCAACAAGATGTCCATTGTCCATAGCAGAAGATAAGCGGATGATAATAAATCTGCGTAAAGATGAAGACTAGGATGGTGACAAAGCAAAGAAAACACTGGACTAGGATCAGGGGTGAAATCCAGCAGGTTCTGACAGGTTCTGGAGAACCGGTAGCGGAAATTTTGAGTAGTTCAGAGAACTGGCAAATACCACTTCTGGCTGGTCCCAGAGTGGGGTGGGAATGGGGATTTTGCAGTATCCTTCTCCTGGACTGGGGTGGAAATGGAGATTTTGCAGTATCTTTCCCCTGCCATGCCCACCAAGCCACGCCCACAGAACCGGTAGTAAAAAAAAAATTGTATTTCACCACTGAGTAGGATTCATATCTGAATGCAGAAGATTCTCAAAGTGAATAAAAAGATAAAACTAGAAACTTTTCTTTTGGGTTTAAAGGACAAAGACTTTGAAAAAAAATTTTTGGGGGGAAACTTGATGCTACGTTTTGTGAACCAAGTAATCTTGACAGCAGCAAAATTACTTTGTGCACAAAAATTGAAGGATATTTTGATCCCCACAATGGACGAATGGCTGTGAAAGTTGACGGAGTTAGCAGAGATGGCTAAACTGACTGCTTTGATTAAAGAATATATATATATATATATAATTACTTTCATTTCTACCGTGTTTCCCTGAAAATAAGACCTAACCTGATTTTTCAGGATGCATGTCATATAAGCCCTACTCCAAAAATAACCTCTAGTCAAGATTGTCAGCCAGATGGATGCATTTAGTACTGTATTTCCATGAAAATAAGCCCTAACTAGAAAATAAGCCCTAATGCGTCTTTTGGAGCAAAAATGATGATAAGACCTGTTCTTATTTTCAGGGAAACATGGATACTTGGAAACCACTTCTGGAATTTGTGCTTGAGGTGGGAAAAAAAATGCAGCTTTGATTTTGGATTTTACCGATTAGATGTTGTGGCCTGCCAGTGGCCTGCGCAGATCATGGCTGATCCTGATGATGAGGAGGCTGGTGTGGGGTCATGCCAGCAGCCTGCGCAGCTGGCGCTCGCAACGGACAGCGAGGAGGCTGAAGAGGATGTGGTGCCAGAGGCAGAGACTCAGCCTGGGCCTTCAGAACCTCCAGAGGCTCCTTCAAGTGGAGAGAGCGAAGTGAAGGAGCCTCTCCTCAATGTTCGAACACACAGGGCTGCCAAAAGGCAGGAGTGCCTACTCAGGAGGAGGAGGTCTCCTCAAGAGTAAGGTTTGAGGATAATTGGCCACTCCCTTAGCCTATTTAAGTCGCACGCAGTTAGTAATTTCTTGCTGGAAACAACGTGTAATTATTACAGAGCATTTTGGAGAGTGAGTGTCTTATCGTATCTTGTTTTCTGGGCTGGTTGCCAACCTTTGCCAGACTTTGTTTATTCTTGGTACGTTATAACTTTGATAAGGATGGTTGGTGTGTGTCAAAATCCTTGGGAATCCGGAGCTGGGGCAGAACATTAGATAAGTTTGTTGTTATAGAAATGGCTAACTTATATTACTATGTAAAAGTTAAAAGACGAGATTCAATGCTATTATCTTATTCTACTGAAGCAAAGGGAGTCGGGAGTCAACTTCTTCCTTTTCTCCCCTTTATCCTACACTTTTCCCTTCTCTTCTCCCTCCCTTACTTTCTCACTATTTTCTTTGGTATTTTATATGATAAACTAATTTAAAAAAGGATGGAGTAAGTTCGCACCCGGTGCTTGTATCTTAAATAAACGGTAGAGAAAATGAGAGATGGTAAGATATTGCTGTAGAATCCAACACACATGGAAAGCTACAGCAGTTAAATTATATATATATATATATATATATATATATATAAACATTGGCTTTTGCTTTCTTCAATAAGGAGGTGGGATTTTCAGATATGGGTTATCCATGTCTGAAGGTTTTAAGAAGAGACTGAAAAAAAACCACTATTATTTTCTAGCTGGGTCCTATTTTCGGGGAAACAGGGCAATGCTGCTTTCACAATCAATGGGTTCGATATTTTAGAATTTCATGTAGGACAGGGTAAATCGGTGACATCCCATTCATCTACACCAAGGGTGTCAAACCATGGGGTGCTTAGTCTGGCCCACGGAGCCAACCTGGAAACAGCGATGGACCGGCCCGCAGTGCCTCTGCCAGTGAAAACAGAGCTCTCGAGGGCCATGCACAGCCCTCCCGAGTTCTGTTTTCTCTGGCAGAGGGTTGCAGGAGGCTATCAAAAATGGAGCTCCGGAGCCTGTTTTCACTGGTAGAGCGCTAGGACCACCACAGGCACCCCCTGACACTAGTGACATGCTGGCCATTCCCACCCTGGCCACGGCCACCTCAGCGTCCTGAGTTCAAACACAATCCTGATGCGGCCCTCAATGAAATTGAGTTTGACGCCCCTGGCCTACACGTTTGACGAATCCATCTCACCTCTCTAAGGGTTCGTTTAAGTCAAATGACACAAGACCGTTCCTTGCATTTCGCACGGCGATGTCATCCAGTAGGATCCACTCTTCTTCACTGTTTCTGTAGCCCAGGACTTTCAGTGGTTCCTTCAGGTTCTCCTTGTGTTTTCTCGGGGAGGCACTCAGACCTCTGGAAAAATCACAAAGGTAGAGTAAAGGATACACCTCCATACATACTTCTCTGTTTCTTCCGCTTTACTCATCTTCTTACTATTTGGGTTTTGTGATCCAAAGCCAACTTTTCTTTTGAAGGAGACCTTCCTAGCCCTACCAACTAGAATTTCTTTAACTGCAACGAATGTGTATTTCTTTCATGGCCCTAGTTTTCAGCTTTCAAAATGTCCCAGCCAGAAAGACTAAAGAGAAAGTCATCTGGGGATTATAGGATGTGAAAACTGTTTTGGTATATTTTTAATTAAATTTTCATTATAGATAAAGGCAGATACACTGGGGGGATTGAAAGGTTTCTACAATTTTTCATTAAAATTATACAAAGGCAAAAAAAACAAAAAAAAAACACCCTCTACCTCAGAAAGATTGCTAAGAAGTTCTGATTGACTTTTAATGAACTTAAAAGTTCAAGTTGGCAATGTCTGACAGATCATAGGTCAATATATACACTGTTTCCCCCCAAAAAAGACCCAACCAGAAAATACGTCCTAGCAAGATTTTTCAGGATGCTCGTAATATGAGCCCTACCCCAAAAATAAGCCCCACTTAAGATGGTCAGCCAGATGGATGCATTTAGTACCATATTTTCCCCAAAATAAGACCTAACAAGAAAATAAGCCCTAATGTGTCTTTTGGAGCAAAAATTAATATAAGACCCAGTCTTATTTTCAGGGAAACATGGTAATTAATTTAATTTAATTTAATTTAATTAATTCAATTTATATGCTGCCCCTCTCCGAAGACTCAGGGCGGCTCACAATACATTTTAAAAAATCATTATAAAAAACATTTAAAAATTAAAAACATTAAAAACATTAAAAACTCATTCACGCCACTCATGGCCGGATCTCGCCAGATCACAAAAACAAGATCAACGGCCCCAGGCCTGCTGGAAAAGGCAAGTCTTCATTGCTTTTTGGAAGGCCAATAGGGTGGGGATGGTCTGGACCTCAGGAGGTAACTGGTTCCAGAGAGCTGGGGCAGCCACAGAGAAGGCCCTCCCCCATGGGCCCGCCAGCCAGCATTGTTTAGCTGATGGGACCCAGAGGAGACCAACTCTGTGGGATCTTACCGGTCGCTGGGAGCTATGCGGCAGAAGGTGGTCTCAAAGATAACCTGGCCCCGAGCCATGTTTAATGGTAGATGTTTAAATCAGTTTTCTTCATCTTTTCCCTCTCCAAATGCATTAAACTATATCTCCCATAATCATTAGCCAGAATAATTTATGGATCCCAGGATCATTAGCCAGCATAACCTATGGTTATCCCAGTTAGAGATACTGAGAGTTACGATCCATACAACTGAAGGACGTCAGATTACTAATAGTAGAGAATATTTGTATCTTAGGGTTGAATTGTGAGGTCCTTTGCTCTTTGAGCTTGGTTGTTTTCTTACAGACATTTCATTACCCAAACAAGTAACATCATCAGTGCTAAAAGGGAGTAGCTAGTAAGTCCAAAAATGCTAGAGAATTCCTGGAAACCTGGCACTCAGCCAAATCAGCCATCAGCAGGCATATAGAGACAAATAACGTCTACATACCATTCAAAAGAGACAATCAGAAAGCTAAAAGACTACAACGCCTCCTAACAATCAATCAGCATCTAGATAAACAGAGATTAACACGAAGCAGTAAACAATACCACCATCAGGGACCTACCAACTCAAACTAATAACCAAACAGGAAATACCAGCCTAATCAAGGAACTACCAAGAACATTGCCACCAAGACTGACAGGACAAGCCACTGGTATATAAACCCTATTTCCTTTTAGCACTGGTGATGATGTTACCTAGTTGGGTAGTGAAACGTCTGTAAGAAAATAACCAAGATCAGAGTGCACCAAGGACTCCACAGGATACCAGATTGTGGAAAGCTTACATAAATATGCATATATATATTTAGAACCCTATGCTTCTGCCTACCAAGAGCCAATCCATAAGCAGCACATTCATTTCGTTAACATCTACAAAGTTTTGTTTCCCTAACAATGTTTTCTTAACAGTGCTTCAGACCATGTTCTAGTCTAGTGATGGTTAACCTTTTTGGTGCTGAGTGCCAAAAGCGCGTGCACACACACACACACAAATGTTGTGTGTTATTAGTTTGGTTTGGTTATTAGTTTGAGTTGGTAGGTCCCTGATGGTGGTATTGTTTACTGTTTCGTGTTAAACTCTGCTTATCTAGATGTTGATTGATTGTTAGGAGGCGTCGTAGTCTTTTAGCTTTCTGATTGTCTCTTTTGAATGGTATGTAGATGTTATTTGTCTCTATATGCCTGCTGATGGCTGATTTGGCTGAGTGCCAGGTTTCCAGGAATTCTCTAGCATTTTTGGACTTACTAGCTACTCCCTTCTAGCACTGATGATGTTACTTGTTTGGGTAATGAAATGTTTGTAAGAAAACATGAATGCAAATGCCCGAACCCCCAAAATGCAATGAAAGCACCCCCCACGCATGCGCTCCATGCTCCGTGTGGGGCCTGGAAAGCCTCCTGCACCAACCTGCACCCCGTCGTGCATGTACCTCCACATGCATGCCATGTGCATGTCCCCTGTATGTGTCCTAACTCCTGCGCATGTGCGGCAGGGACCCAAAGACCAGCTGGCTGGCAGGAGGCATGGGCGCATTCGTAGTGTAGCTGGTGTGCCACCTGTGGCACGCGTGCCATAGGTTCACCATCACGGTTCTAGTCTCTCAACATCTTGAGATGTTAGAAAGATTGCCTTCTCTCCGCAGTTAAATTTGAAGAGCCGAAGAAGACGACAACGGCAAATCATTTATGGATTCTGGGTCTACCTGAGCATTTTCTAAGAATGAGTTCCTTTTTATTTCTCACCGGAAATTATGAGTGCTTGCAACTCTGGGGATAGAAGCGCTCGTCGCTCTTCCGGCGTCTGTCTCAATACCCTCTCTTCGTTTTTCTTGATTTGGAGGGCAAGGTAGAACCACAGTGATAGCTCTGTTGAATGGCAGAGATGAAGAATATTCCAGGTGGACCAAAGAGCTGGTTGACATGACTGAATGATATTCATCATGTTTCGTTTTCAATATTGAAAGTGTGGATTGATCAATTGGCTGCACCTGCATAGAATTAATATTAATATGATTAGATTACATTAGATTAGGTTAGATTAGGTTAGGTTAGGTTAGGTTAGGTTAGGTTAGGTTAGGTTAGGTTAGGTTAGGTTAGATTAGAATTCTTTATTGACCAAGTGTGATTGGACAAACAAGGAATTTGTCTTTGGTGCATATGCTCTCAGTGTACATAAAGAGAAAAGATACATTTGTTAAGAACCATAAGGTACAACACTTAATGGTACTTATAGGGTACAAATAAGCAGTTATGGCATGATTATCTTTATCAGCTCTCGTTCAAGATATTGTGGGAAGTCCCGTCTCATAGAAGAATGAAATGTTTTGAGGAATATTTAAAAAAAAAGGCAGATTATTATATTTCCCTAGATGAGAAATGGAGAAACATGTTTTTTTAGAGGCAGGAAGCAGCCCCAGTCTTCCTGCCCCCCAAGAAGAAACTGAGGAGGCCAGCTTTTAGAAATGCAGATTTGATAAACAATTCAAGACAGGATTTTTTGAAACTCCCTCCAGCCTGTCTGAACAAAGACAGAATGGTAGGATTAGCCCAGTGGTGGGATTCAGCCAGTTCGCTCCACTTCGGGAGAACCAGTTGTTAACTTTCTGAGCAGTTTGGCAAACTGGTTGTTGGAAGAAATCATTAGGGCAGAGAACCGGTTGTTAAATTACTTGAATCCCAGAATTGGATTAGCCCCTCACCCAAGATCCAACACAGGGCAAAGCCGCTAAGCCACACTAGGAATTGCTCAACTCCCTTTCAGAACACAAGCCCCTTCATTGCATCACCCCAGAGCATTCCAAACTTCAATTAGCTCAGACAAGCACCTAGGATTTCCATTTCCTCTTTTGCCTATAGAGCCAGCTATGACCCCTACATAACCCCTACATGACCCTATAGGAATCTAACAACAGCCAATAAAATATTAAAGGACATGTTCTTGTGTCAAATCGCAAAGCATCCCTGGCCTGCTCTCGAGTTGCCATAGGCAAGGGGGATGGGAAAACTGACGAAGCAGCACAGCAGCGAAAAACTAAAGCACATTCCAGACATATCTTGTTCAAGGCTGTCTTCCAGGGTTATCCACAGCAGCTGGAGGGGTGTGATCTCTATAACCCGTGAAATTGCTTCGTTGGTTAATGTGACTGATGACACACCCTGGTGGGAGGGGGAAAACAGGGTCATGCCTGGGTTGTAAATTACGTGGGGTCAGAGTTAGCTTCACTTGGAACATGCCGACATGAAGCTCCTAATAAATAACTGGATTTCTTTTGAAGCTTGGCTCGAGGCTCATGATTTAATTAGGGCATCCGTCAGAACCCTGACATCTTGCACAGGATCAGGAAGCTCAAATACAAAGCCCAAAGAAGGTACAGCCCCCTCTCCCACTCTCAACTCCATTTTGAGAGGTGCCCTGAATCACACGTGATTGGTGGCTCTGCTTCATCAATAAACCATCTTTCCAACTAGCCGCCATGTTGTTTCCAGCTTCTTTCTCCCAGCTTGGAACTGAGCCAGAGAGATATTTCTTCCAACGGTAGTTTTGAATATTTCTTTTCAGGGATCACTGGATCAATGGAACGACAAAGGAGCTTTAGAAGAACCAACGGATGGAAACTAATCAAGGAGAGAAGCAACTTAGAACTCAGGAGAAATTTCCTATTGGTGAAAACAATCAACCAGTGGAATGGTTGATCTTCAGAAGTTGTGGGTACCCCATCACTCAACTGGACAGCCATTTGTCTGAAATAGTAAAGACTCACCTGCTTGAGCAGGGAGTTGGACTAGATGATTTCCAAGGAGCCCTTCCAACTCTGTTATTCTATGTTTTATGTTCTATCACACACCGCATATCTCACGCCAATGCACCAAAATAATAAAATCTTCACGCAGTGAGGCCCATATTTCTCTAAAGGTCATGCTGCTAATTGCAATGGGGATGGAGCAGAATTCTGGAATGCTCCGCTGACCCACCACTGACTTACCTCCGAAAGGAAGAAAAAAGGTTTTCTACTTAATTTTCATAGTAGCTGGTTAACAGAAGCATAATTCAATCCTTGCGCCAAGATGAATATCAAGGATAATGAAGAAGGACATGAAACATTGATTCAATTTCTCTCATTAGCTAAGGCAGAGATGTTTCTGCAGGGATCTTCATTAAATCTCCCTTCCGGATACATTTGAAAAAACTCGCTATTCATTGGACAATGTTTGCAGACAAAATAGAAAAGTTTGAGCAAATTATGGTATAATTTTTAGTTAGAACTTAGATCAGGAGTCAGCAACCTTAAACACTCAAAGAGCCACAAAGGTCCTAACCAGAAGCTCCCTGGGGAAGCCCCCCATTCAATTCTGGAGATGACTGGAAGTCCAGTTCCTCCACCATAGAGTCTCCTTCTAGTGCGGCATCCTTTTTCCTCTACCTGTCCTAACCGAAAGCCCTACCAATTGTGGAGCTGACCGGCAACAGGGAACCACAACAGAGGGATGAAAGAGCCACATGCGGCTCCAGAGACATGGGTTGCCGACCCCTGACTTAGATCTAAATAGTACAGATTTAAGGAAAAAGGGCTGTCTCAAAACTGATGGAATTATGCATGAAAATTTAAAAACATATACTTAACAGTCGTCGTCCCCCCCAAAAAATCCAATATCAAAACCCCTAGAAATTTGGGGGGGGGGGTCGAACTGCAGGGAGTTTTGGGGGTGAGGGTGGGGATATCCATCATATTTTGAATGAAAAACCTGTGGCATAGAAGTTGATGATTAGACAACAGAAACGGATTCTCCAAGTCTCCCTTATCACTAAGAGACTGGTCCATCAACTTAGGAAAGACCACTGATGGTCTTAATTACTCAATGGAATCAAGACCTGATATTACTTTTAGTTGATTAATCAGCCGTTTATAAACATTGAGTATATGTCACTATGATGTTGAAATCAGCTTTTAATAGAGTTATGCTTGTTGGATGTGCTGAGAGTTATGATCTGAGAGAGTTAAGAGCCGTGGTGGCGCAGTGTTTAGAATGCAGTAAAGATAAAGGTTCCCTTCGCATATATGTGTTAGTTGTTCCCAACTTTAGGGGGTGGTGCTCATCTCCGTTTCAAAGCCGAAAAGCCATCACTGTCCGAAGACGTCTCCATGGTCATGTGGCTGGCATGACTACACACCAACTGCGCACAGAACGTTGTTACCTTCCCACCAAAGGTGGTCCCTATTTTTCTACTTGCATTTTTTTTACGTGCTTTCGAACTGCTAGGTTGGCAGAAGCTGGGACAAGTAACGAGATCTCACCCTGTTACGCAGCGCTAGGGATTCAAACCACTGAACTGCCAACCTTTCAATCGACAAACTCAGCATCTTAGCCACTGAGCCACCGCATCCCTTGGAAGAGAAGAGAAGAGAAGAGAAGAGAAGAGAAGAGAAGAGAAGAGA
>WNWU01000062.1:1434730-1445012 GCA_012654045.1 Ptyas mucosa | reverse complement strand
AATGAATGAATGAATGATTTAATGAACGAATGAACGAATGAACGAATGAACGAATGCCTTCAAAGATCTTATTTGAAAGCGAGCAACTACAAATGCACTACTAGTAGGTTAATGTAAGGGCATCTGGCTGACTAAAGGTTTCGTTTTCTTAGGAATTTAATGTGTTCACTAAAATAAGCCACTGTCTGAGAGCAACATCATGGAAGGCTTTCCAAAAAAAAATGGATAACCATTTATCTGAAATGAAACCAAAGTCTAGAAAAAAATGATATGATTCTGGTTTCCTTCTTCAACGAAGGTTGCAATTCTATATCCCAGTGAAGGTTAACCTTTTTGTTGTCGTATGCCGAAAGAGTGTGCGTTTTGGGCCTAGTAGGCCTCCCTGCAGCCTCCTGGGAGCAAAAACACCCTGCCCCCCCATGCCCCATTTTGGGCATAGTAGGCCTCCCTGCATTTATAACCCATAATGCAATGCACATGTGACCCCCCCCCCCTGCGTGCACGCCCTGCCCACCCGCATGCATGCACATCTCCCACATGAGCCCCGTCCCCATGCATGCACGACAAAGACCTAAAAATCAGGTGGCTGGCAGGACAGCATGCGTATGCACAGTGGAACTGAGCTGGGGCGATGGCTCGTGTGCCTGCCGACAGGGCTCTGCATGCCACCTGTGGCACACATGAAATAGGTTCGCCATCACAGCTATACCCGTTTATGTGGCGAGAAGTAAATTGAACTCAATAGGATGTACCTCCAGAACAGACCTGTTTCCTCTTAGATTCCCTAGATTTATTTCATATATTTTACTCCAAACTCCCGGAGAAGATATTGTCTTTTACCTCTGACTTGAAGTAAACCATCAAATCACCCAGATCAAAATTACCCAGAATGGGGCGCTTAATGTACAAATGTCTCCAAATGATAGCTTAATCGAAACACAACGTAATAACACGAACCACATGCTTTTCGAAACTGCTTCCGGGTTTTGGGTTTGCCATGAGAGAGAGAGAGAAAAAAAATGAAACTTTGCTTCTGTTTTTTGTAAAACAGGCTTGTTGTTATAGAAATGGCTTGTACATTGTGCTGTGTAAAAGCAAAAGAGTTGCAGTTGTAATGTTGTTACCTTTGACTGTGTCAAAGAGAGTCGGAAGTTGGTGCCTTTTTTTCCTTTGTTTTCTCTCTTTATACTATACCAGAGGTGGTATTCAGCCGGTTCGGATCGGTTCACCCAAATCGGTATTCAGCCGGTTCGGATCGGTTCACCCATCCACCCGCCCACTCCGGCTCTATGCCATCCTATTTAGGCACGTTTTTGAGGCCAGATGCATGCATGGAAAGCACACGTGTGAGCAAAGCACATGCATGGGAGGTAGGCACGTGTGCAAACCGGGGGCACACGCAGACAAAGCAATTGTGCGTGCAGGTGGCAAACCGGTAGTAACATAATGTGAAATCCACCACTGCACTGTACCCCCTCCTATTCCCTTCCTCTTTTCTTTTCTTACTTTTTCATGGTTTTTTTTCTTTGTATTTTATAGTTTGATAAACTAATAAAAAAGTTTTAATTGTGGAACAAACCACATGCTTTTCCTTGATTTCTCATGATAGTTCTTTGCATTAAGTCTAAGAAAGAAAAATACAATATCTATCTATCTATCTATCTATCTATCTATCTATCTATCTATCTATCTAATTTATATTTTGCTGATAAAGAAATAAAGGGAGACTATATATATATATATATATATATATATATATATATATATATATATAGTCCTGGCTCAAGCTGATGGAGGGAGGAGAATTTGTGGCTCAGAAGGTTAATTCAACTGCCTAACATGCAGGAAGCCCAAGTTCGAATCCGAGTAAGAGTATGACTAGCTGATGAAAGCAAAAAAGCTTGAAATAGATCTATACTAGTCTCCCTTTATTTCTTTATCAGCAAAATATAAATTTGGTATAAAACGGTTTGTCGTGAATGTGACTGCTTGAGGGCTCCTGGATTGGAGCTGAAAGGCAATTTTCTGGCCACTAAATTTGGGGTAAGGGGTAGCCAGTTAGTCCTCACCCTACAACTGTTTGAAATGACAAAGGTTACAACAATTCGCTTAGTCACTGTTCGAAGTTACAACGGTTCCGAAAAATGACTATTTTTCACTTCCTGCAAACACAGTTAGCGGGGAAGCCAGGTTCATTTTACAACCGTGTTACTAACTGAACAACTGCATCGTTTCGCTTTACAACCGCGGCAGGAAAGGTTGTTAAATGGGGCAAAGTTCACCGAACAACCGTCTCGCTTAGCGATATAAATTTTGGCCTCAATTGCGGTCGTAAGTGAAGAACTGCCTCTACTTTCTCCATTAGGGCAACCCCGCCCCCCCCCCCAAACTCACTACTGGCTTTTTTCCTTTAAAAACAACTTGATCTAACAGAAATCCATAGAAATAGCTTGGGAAGTAATTAGTGATTGTGATTAGTGATTCATTAGTCATTGTGATTTGTTGCTAATATCTGTGGAATAAAGCTTGGAGAATAGGAGTACAAACCAATTACAGAGATAAGTTCTTTGGACGTTTATTTTGAATTTTGAAATGCAATATTATGCCATGGAATCGGTTTAGTAAATTACCGAGCTAAAATATTACTTTACATGTTTTTTAATGGTTTCTCATCTCATCTGTATGTACAGTTAGTCCTCAACTTACAACAGTTCTCTTAGGGACCGTTCAAACTTACAATGGCACTGAAAAAAGAGGCTTATAACCGTTTTCCACAGTTAGGACCGTTGCAAGCATTCCCATGATCACATGATTTAAATTTGGATTGGTGGTTCTGATTTATGACAGTCACAGCGTCCGTGTGTGTGTGTGTGTGTGTGTGTGTCACATAATCTCCTTTTGTGACCTTCTGTGTGTGTGTGTGTGTCACATAATCTCCTTTTGTGACCTTCTGATGAGTAAAGTCAACGGGGAAGCCAGAGTCACTTAACAACCTTGTTCCTAATTTAACAACTGGAGCGATTCACTTCACAAACACAACAAGAAACAACCTAAAAATGGGGCAAAACACACTGAACAAACTTCTCACTTAGCAACATAAATTTACGGCTCAGTTGTGGAGCGATTCACTTAACAAATGTGACAAAGAAAGTCCTAAAAATGGGGTAAAACCAGGGGTGAAATGCTCCCGGTTTGGACCGGATCGCCCGATCCGGTAGCGATGGTGGTGGGTGGTTCGGAGAACCGGTAGCAAAAATCCCTGGCCCCCCTCCCCATGCCCAGCTGAGCCACACAATCATCAGAGGCTTTTTTTTTAAATTTTAAAAGCATTTTTTCTACAACCTCTTCGGCTGAAAAAATGCTTTTAAAAGTAAAAAAAAAAGCCTCTGATGATCGCACGGCTCAGTTGGGATCGTCAAAGGCTTTTAAAAGAAAAAAACCCTTTTTTTCTTTTAAATGCCTCTGACGATCCAAGCTGAGTTGCCTGATCAGCAGAGGCTTTTTAAAAAACTCGCTTAGATCATCAGAGGCATTTAAAAGAAAAAAAACACCTTTTTTTCTTTTAAAAGCCTCTGACGATCCCAGCTGAGTTGCCTGATCGGCAGAGGCTTTTTAAAAAACCCTCTGCCGATCAGGCAACTCAGCTGGAATCGTCAGAGCCTTTTGAAGCATTTTTTAACAACCTCTTCGCCGAAGAGGTTGTAGAAAAAACAGTTTTAAAAGTAAAAAATAAAATAAAATTGACCACGCCTACCCAGTCACATTACCCCCACCACCACCAAGCCACGCCCCCAGAACCGGTAGTAACAAATTTTAGATTTTACCACTGGGCAAAGCTCACTGAGCAAACTTCTCACTTAGCAACATAAATTTTCAGCTCAGTCACGATCGTACATCGAGGGCTACCTGTATTCCATGAATAACGTGGCTTTTTTAAACGACCTAGACTGAAGTCAAGAGAAGGAAACACATTTTCTTAAAATATCTTTTATGGGAGATACAATTCTAGAAAGGTGCACAATTTAGATTCCCCGGGAGACAAATGGAATCGGATTTACATATTTAACTTAACAGCTGAAGTCAGAGCTTTTGATTCATAGGCGTACTCAACATTGAACCCTACTCGTAGTTGACAAATCTAGAATTACTTACCTGGGCAGGATACCTCTTGCTGACGTTGATCATAGACTATATTCAACAACTGGTAGGTATTTTGGAGAACTTCCGTTGTGAACTTCAATTGTTGACCAAGAGTTTTGACCAAAACCAGAAGGAGCGGAGTTAATTTTGATGGACATTCCATAATCTTCTCGCCGTCCTGATGGTTTCCTTTCAGAACAGATTTCTTTAACTTCAGATTGTAATGCTGGATCTTCTCCAAAATTTGATCTGGGTGGCCGACGATGGTTTCCATGGCTTCCCTGACAAATTCTTAAACTAATAGCAAATTGCTTTCCCCCCCCCCTTCTCCTCCTTTTACATCGAGACAAAAATTCAACCTTTCTGTTCTTTCCAACCAGTTCTGGACAGGAAGTCGCCTTGGCAAGGAAATGTCAAACTGCTGTTGATGGCAAAGAGTTACTAGGTAACAAACAGGTGTGGCTTTTAGAATGAAGCTTGGATTTGTTTACAGGTAAGGATGTGTCTTTAAAAGGTGAATTGATGATGCTGCTACCTTTGGGAACATATGTGTGTGTGTGTGTGTGTGTACACACACAGGTGATCCTCGAGTTACAACAGTTCTACCCAGTGGTGAAATCCATTTTTTTTTACTACCGGTTCTGTGGGCGTGGCTTAGTGGGCGTGGCTTGGTGGGCGTGGCAGGGGAAGGATACTGCAAAATCCCCATCCCTTCCCCACTCCTGGGGGAAGGATCCAAGAGCCTTGGTGGCGCAGCAGACTAAAGTGCTGTTAACTAGCACCAGCTGCCTGCAGTTACTGCAAGTTCGAATCTCACCAGGCTCAAGGATGACTCAGCCTTCCATCCTTCCGAGGTAGGTAAAATGGAGACCCCAATTGTGGGGGCAATAAGCTGACTTTGTATAAAAAAAGAACACCGCTTGGTGGGGGATCTGAAAGCCCTACTAAGCAGGTATATACAAAAAGTATGAAGGCTATTGCTTAACGCATTGTAAGCCACTCTGAGTCTCTGGAGAAGGGCGGCATATAAATCAATCAAACAAACAAATAAATAAATAAAGGATACTGCAAAATCCCCATTCCCACCCTACTCTGGGGTCAGCCAAAGGTGGTATTTGCCAGTTCTCCAAACTACTCAAAATTTCCGCTACCAGTTCTCCAGAACCTGTCAGAACCTGCTGGATTTCACCCCTGCTTCTACTCCATTTGACTTCCTTGTCACATCAGTGCACTTCTGTATTGGTTTTAACATGCCTAGGGGATTTTACCATTATTATAATTAAGGGATATCCCATCCTGCTCCTCACCCCACACCCTTCTAGCACTGCTTATGTTACCTAGTTGGGTAATGAAACATCTGCAAGAAAACAACCAAGCTCAGAGAGCACCAAGGACCTCATAGTCATTGTCCTCAAAGAAAAAAACTCATAGGTTCGCCATCACGGGCCTAGGGTTACTTATAAAAATAATTTTTAAAAGTGAATTAAAATAAAATTCAAAATAAATAAGACACCACTAGACCATAAGGTCTTCTGCAGTCACGACACAAGCCTAAGATAACCAGGCTTGTCAGATGCTACATCTTTTCTATCCTGCTCTACGGAGTGGAGAGTTGATCTCTGACAGAAAGCCTCTTGGAAAGGAGTAGAAGCATTTGAAATGTGGATTGAGAGGCGGCTGTTACATATATGTTGGGTTGGCAAAATCAGAAATGAGGGGGGGGATAAGCCGCCTGGGAAAGCCAAGGGAAATCATCAAAACCATTAAAAAGCTAAAGTTAAGTTGGAAATGTAAACAGGGACAAGGTAGTGTCTCACCTGTGGTGGCCATGCCCTGAAATGAAAAGATATTGGACAAAGATACAGAAGTGGCTGCAGGATCTAAGTGTCAAATAGAACTTAAACTGGAATTGTTTCTTCTGGGGATATTTAGGGTGAAATACAATAAAAAGATAAAATATTTGATGTTACATATATTAACGGTGGCAAGGATTGCTTTTGCGCAGTATTGGAAGAAAGATAGTATACTGCCAGAGCAGGGGTGAAATGTAAAATTTGTTACTACCGGTTCTGTGGGCGTGGCTTGGTGGTGGTGGTGGTGGTAATGTGACTGGGTGGGCGTGGCCAACTTTTTTTTTTTTAACTTTTCAAAGCATTTTTTCTAATGCTTTGAAAAGCCTCTGCCGATCAGGCAACTCAGCTGGGATCATCAGAGACTTTTCAAAGCATTTTTTAATCACCTCTTTGGCCAAGAGGTTGCAGAAAAAAATGCTTTGAAAAGCCTCTGACAATTCCAGCTGAGCCACATGATCATCAGAGGCTTTTTTTTTACTTTTAAAAGCATTTTTTTCGTCGGAAGAGATTGTAGAAAAAATGCTTTTAAAAGTAAAAAAAAAAAAGCCTCTGATGATCGTGCGGCTCAGCTGGGCATGGGGGGGGGCACAGGGATTTTTGCTACCAGTTTTCTGAACCAACCGCCACCATCGCTACCAGATCAAGCGATCCGGTCCGAACCGGGAGCATTTCACCCCTGCGTCAGAGGGATTAGTTATTCAAAAAATATTTGATTGCGAGGAAATAATTAGAGTTAAAGGGAAAGGATGACTCAGAATATTATGCAGTATGGGAGAAATGGCATGAATGGATAGATAATAGAAATAAGGAATGGAAATGTACATAAAGGTATAGAGTGTTTATTTATTTTATTTTATTTATTTTTTATTTTATTTATATGCCACCCTTCTCCGGAGACTCAGGGCGGCTTACAATGCATTAAGCAATAGCCTTCATACTTTTGTATATTTTATACAAAGTCAGCTTATTGCCCCCACAAACCGGGTCCTCATTTTACCCACCTTAGAAAAGATGGAAGGCTGAATTTAGAAATGAAATGTATATAATGTACTGAATATCGGTTCTAGCTGTATGAATAATGTCATAGATCTGTTAAATATGTAATAGAGAGATGTAAAGAGAAAAAATGCAATAAAAATATTTTTTTTTAAAAAAAGCGAAAGTTAGAATATTTTGGACATGGGATGCGACACCTGGAAAAATACGGCATTCTTCCTTAATCCTCCAGGGAAATATTGAAGGCAAATGAGGTCCAGGCAGAAGAATATCATCCAAAATCTCACAGACTGGTTTGGACAAAACTCAGTAGCACTTTTTTCGTGTGGTTTTTGATAAAAATACAATCACCAACGTCCAATGATGGATATGACACAAGAAGACGACCATTAGGCTGAATAAATGATGTTTCAATTAAGTACAGAGCCCAAATCTAGTAGGATAAAATGTAAACACGTTATAAACCCTCCTTGTTGTAATTGTTGTGTAAGTTTCAAGGCTCTGCAATGAGGATTTCTTAAAAAAGCAAAAAAATATTTATTTATTTATTGGTTCGATTTATATGCCGCCCTTCTCCAGAGACTCAGGGCGGCTTACAATGAGTTAAGCAATAGCCTTCATACTTTTGTGTATACCTGCTTAGTAGGGCTTTCGGGGGGCCCTAAGCGGTGTTCTTTTTTATACAAAGTCAGCTTATTGCCCCCACAATCCGGGTCCTCATTTTACCTACCTCGGAAGGATGGAAGGCTGAGTCAACCTTGAGCCTGGTGAGATTTGAACTCGCAGTAATTGCAGGTAGCTGGCAGCTAAGTGCTACTTAATAGCACTAGTCCGCTGCACCACCAAGGCTCCAAAAATTTGATTTAATTTAAAACTTATATACTGCCCTTCTCCCTGAGGACTCAGGGTGGTGTACAGCCAGAGTTAAAAAAACATAAAATACAAACATTAAGAACAATTAAAAATACATATAAATTTGGCCCCAAAATTTAAAAGGTGACAAACCAAAATCTTGTATTCTGTGGATTCAACTCACATTTAGCAATTACTTCACCAATTTAGCAGCAACGTATTGGAGGCAAATGTTTTATTTAAAAAAAAAAAGAATACTTGAATGGCTTTTGATTTTATAGCCTGTTCATCTGTTTTGTTTTACTGTTTTGTAGAGAGGTGTTGTAATCTTAGAATGCTTCTGCTGTTTTTCCTCAACCTTTGATCCTTTTCCTGTAGCCGGAGGTTGCACTTTGATTACAGCCCTTAACAGTTGATAATACTTATCTCAAGGCCTTAAACCCTTTACCTTGAGTCCAATGTGTTGTAAATAATGGAACAGACCACTCAAGATTCTCCCAAGAAGATCTACACGAGTGGTGTTTTTCAGTACAAAGCATAAATATATTCTTAAAGATTCTTAAAGATCCATCTCATCCTGGGTACCTTTTTTTTTTTGAACTATTACCATCTGGCAGACGGTACCGGACAATAAAAACAAGGACAAATAGGCTGAAAAACAGCTTCTATCCCAGAGCAGGATAGAAAATTGAATTGAAAAACCCTGATATTGCATTAATGTTGCACTATAGAGCAGAATTCAATAATGCAATATCAGGTTTTTTCAATTCAGTTGTATAGAATATGAAGGGTGTGTGTTTGTGTTTTATTTTTCATGTATAATGTACACTGAAAATGGCATTTTAATTTCGTTGTACGAGGTGCAATGATAATAAAGTAAACTATATAAACTATATAAATATATGCCATGCAAATGCTAATTTGTTTTTTCCCCCCTTTCTTTTGGGACAATCTTCCTCCCATTTACTTTTCTTTTCTTTAGACCAGGGGTCTGTAACCTTAAATACTCAAAGAGCCGTTTGGACCCGTTTCCCACAGAAAAGAAAACACCGGGAGCCACAAAACCTGGGTGGGCGTGGCCAACTCAATTTCACTCACTTCCACAAGTCACATGACCCCCTAGCCATGCCTACCCAGCTGGTTATTAGAGCAGAGAACTAGTTGTTAAAAAACACCGGGAACCACAAAATCCTTTTGACATCTCTCTCTCTCTCCCCTCCGTTCCTCTCTCCCCCTCTCTCTGGCTGCTTCTCCATCCCCACCGCCGTCATCCTTACCTTCTCAGGCCAGGTGAGGGGTGACTGAGAGGGGAAGGCGAGGGGTGGGGCCAGCCAATGGTTGGATCACCTGACAGGGAGCCACAGCAGAGGACCCAAAGAGCTGCATGCGGCTCCGGAGCCACAGGTTGCTGACCCCTGTTTTAGACATATAAAATCGATCTTGATTCTTGTTATTGTAATGAATGACGAATATATTTTTAGGGTGGAATTCTACATGAAATCTTATCCTTGGAGTCCTTGGAAGCAAATCCGATACAATTCAGTGAAACAGGCATTTTCATTCAAAATCTGACCACAAATACTTCATTTTTGTTTTTTTTTGTCACCCAAATGCGCTTAACCCAGGTAGTTAGCCAGAAAATGCCTGCTTTGGCATAGCATGATAAAAGGGTTCATTTCATCCTCTGGATGTATCTGAGTGAAAAGATTGCGCAAACGGGAGCTCTTGAGACTGACTGTGTTGGGAAATGGGGCTTAATTTAGTAGCCTGATTAGACATGTAAGGAGAAGAACAGCAAACCACCAAACTCATCTCTAAAACCCTTGAAGGAGGAGAAAGGTATTTTGGTTATTTTCCCTGCCTTGAGTTATTTATAAGATGATAAAAGTGGAAAAAGAAAGAGAGAGAGAGAGGGAAGGAGAGAGAGAGAGAGAAGGCAAGAGAGAGAGAGATATTGTGATGAGTGTCTTTCTGTTTATCTTTATCTTTGCTGGAGAAAGAAAAAAGAAAGAAAGAGAGAGAAAGAAAGAAAGAAAGAAAGAAAAGGAGGGAGGAAGGTAGAGAAAAAGGGAGGAAGGGAGGAAGAAAGAGGGAAAGGAAGGAAGGAAGGAAAGAAGGAAAGAGAAGGAAGGGAAAAGAAAGAAGGAATGAGAAAAAAGGAAAAGGAAGGAAGGGAGGGAGAGAGGGAGGAAGGTAGAGACGGAGGGAGGGAGGCAGAAAGGGAAAAGAAAAGGGTAGGGAGGAAGGAAAGAGAAGAAGGAAGGAAGTGAAAATAAAGAAGGAATGGGGAGAAAGGGAGGGAGGGAGGGGGAAAATAGAGGTGGAGGGAAGAAGGGAGGGAGAAAGAAAAGGATAAAGCAAAAGAAGGAAGGAAAGAAGAAAGAAAGAAAGAAAGAAAGAAAGAAAGAAAGAAAGAAAGAAAGAAAGAAAGAAAGAAAGAA
>WNWU01000062.1:1404293-1420199 GCA_012654045.1 Ptyas mucosa | reverse complement strand
GAAAGGAAAGGAAAGGAAAGGAAAGGAAAGGAAAGGAAAGGAAAGGAAAAATAGGAAAGGAAAGGAAAGGAAAGGAGTAGCTGGAAAGGACCTCAGAGGTCTTCTAGTCCAACTCTGTGCTTGAGCAGGAAAACTTATACCATTTCAGACAAATGGGTGTCCAGTCTCTTTTTGAAAGCCTCCAGTGATGGAGCACCCACAACATCTGAAGGCAAGCCATTCCATTGGTTAATTGATCTTGCTATTAGGAAATTTCTCCTTAGTTCTAGGTTGCTTCTCTCCTTGGTTAGTTTCCAAGCCATTGTTTCTTGCCTTGCCTTTTGGTGCTTTGGAAAATAGCTTGACCTCCTTGCCTTTGTAGGAACTTCTTCCAGCAAGAGGTGAATGACCAGATATTTGTTTACTCGGCAGTATTTTCCTTGAACTCACCAAAGGACTTGAGTTCTTTACAAGTATGAGCGCAAATGTTGATTCCGGAATATTAAAACCAACTTTAATACGTTGTCCTCTTTCCCTTCGTGTTGTAGGATTGGAAAGCATGTGGGATTGATTTGCACGCTTGCTGTTTGTGGAAGACATCTCATTCTGTGTAGGAGAAGGATTTTGTCTGGCTTTTCAATATGACCCCATGAAATCATGCCTCTTTGGGATTCTGATGGCAAAACCCACCCATGAAATTGCCGTCATGTCATCCCGGGAAACGGACCCAGATATCGGAGCCTTTTTGGTCAGCATCAACCTGGGACAGTACCTTTTAAACTTCAGGGACTTTGGCTATCACACTTTGCAAGAGTGCGTGGGAATAAATGACAGCGTCCTTCAACACATCGGAATCTCACCTACGGGCCACCGTAGACGAATCCTCAAACACTTGGAGGCCACGTTTGCCAAAATGCCAGAAATGGCTGCATCTGGTCAAAGCTGCTCTCCCAAGCATCTCCTCGATCCCAAACAGAAGGAAACAGGTGGCGGTCCACCTGATGGACAACAAACCCATGCAGCTTGTGTCAGTAACTGTGAAAAAAACCCACACTACACAACCCATGTCTTGTTGGGAAACAGAGCTAGTCCAATTTTGGATCTGGACTCTTCTGACACGTTTGGTCCAAACCTGTTGGCAGATCCTGCTGCGGCGCCACGAAACTCACTGAAAAACGTGACGTCGGAGAAGAAACCTTGCACAGATGATGCTTCTCTGAAGAAAGGAGACCCAGAAGCTTTGGAGGTTCAACTTAATGCCACTCCCAAAGATGGATCTTTGTCTTCTGCTTTCTCTCTCACTGAAACGAAAACCAGTGAGGTGGAACATCAGCTCTTATCAGGGTTGGGAGGTTTGCTCGGTGATCTGCAGGAGCCGTCGTTCTTTGAGTTCAAAGGTGAAATGGTGGAAAATGATCTGTATTGCACCCAAAGTCCATCAAGAGTAGGTGCCAGGCCAACGAGATCTTTTATGCTTCGGCACCGTCCTGTTCCAGAAATCCCAGGTGTTTCCTCAGAGGCAACTTCAAATAGGTAAACTTTCCATGTTTCTTGATGTTAAGTTGTACGTGGTATTTTTTAAAGCGTTGGCTACATTTCACATAGAATAGAATAGAATTCTTTATTGGCCAAGTGTGATTGGACACACAAGGAATTTGTCTCTGGTGCATAGGCTCCCAGTGTACATAAAAGAAAAGATACATTCATTAAGAATGATCAGGCACAACACTTAATGATAGTCATAGGGTACAAATAAGCAATCAGGAAACAATATCAATATAAATCTTAAAGATACCAGCAACAAGGTTACAGTCATACAGTCATAAGTGGGAGGAGATGGGTGGTGGGAACGATGAGAAGATTAATAGTAGTGCAGACTTAGTCACTATTTTGACAGTGTTGAGGGAATTATTTGTTTAGCAGAGTGATGGCGTTCGGGAAAAAAACTGTCCTTGTGTCTCATTGTTCTGGTGTGCAGTGCTCTATAGCGTCGTTTTGAGGGTAGGAGTTGAAACAGTTTATGTCCAGGATGTGAGGGGTCTGTAAATATTTTCACAGCCCTCTTTTTGACTCATGCAGTATACAGGTCCTCAATGGAAGGCAGGTTGGTAGCCATGGTTTTTTCTGCAGTTCTAATTATCCTCTGAAGTCTGTGTCTGTCTCGTTGGGTTGCAGAACCAAACCAGACTGTTCTGGAGATGCAGATGATAAACTCAATTATTCCTCTGTAGAACTGAATCAGCAGCTTTTTGGGCAGTTTGAGCTTTCTGAGTTGGCGCAGAAAGAACATGTAGCATTTCCAAAAGATGTACAAGCTAAACCATGCAAGGTATGCTTTCTTTTGTAAGGTTGCTGTCCATGTCTTCTAGAAGAGTCACCTTGTAGAAGAGATGGACCACATGAGCATTTCAAAAATAAATGTTGGGACTTCAACGAGGGCTGAACTCAAAAGTGAGTTGGGTGGCCTCTGAAGAGAAAGGTAGAAAGATTGATGAATAAATCATGTTTATGAATAAATAACAGGGACACGGTGACTCAGTGGTTAAGACGCTGAGCTTGTCGATCGAAAGGTCGGCAGTTCAGCGGTTCGAATCCCTAGTGCCGCGTAACAGGGTGAGCTCCCGTGACTTGTCCCAGCTTCTGTCAACCTAGCAGTTCGAAAGCATGTAAAAAATGCAAGTAGAAAAATAGGGACCACCTTTGGTGGGAAGGGAATAGCGTTCCGTGCACCTTTGGCGTTGAGTCATGCCGGCCACATGACCACGGAGACGTCTTCGGACAGCGCTGGCTCTTCGGCTTTGAAACGGAGATGAGCACCGCCCCCTAGAGTCAAGAATGATTAGCAGATATGTGTGAGGAGAACCTTTACCTTTATCTTTTATGAAAAAAACACTCATAATAACACTCAATGTTCAGCTAGATGTTTCGGACAGCGCTGGCCCTTCAGCTTTGAAATGGAGATGAGCACCGCCCCCTAGAGTCAGGAATAATTAGCAGATATGCGCGAGGAGAACTTTTACCTTTACCTTTTATGAAAAAAACACTCATAATAACACTCAGTGTTCAGCTAGATGTTTCTAAGGAGGCCATCTTCAGACTAGGATTTCATAGTCAGCCCGAAGATGTTGAAATCTTCTCAGGGGTGTTACCAAGTTAATTATAGTCTCTCAGAACACAACATATTATCAAAAGTTTCTGTTTCAAATACTAAATTATATTATTAAGAGTACAGGTAGTACGACCACAATTGAGCTCGAAATTTCTGCTGCTAAGCAAGCCAGGCGTTAAGTGACTTTCGCCTCATTTTATGACCTTCCGGGCCACGGTTATGGAAGTTAAGTGAATCTGCCTTTCTCACTGACTTTGCTCATCAGAAGGTCACAAAAATGGGGGAATCCTAAGACCTTGGGACCCTGCCACAGTCATAAATAGGAGTCAGTGGCCGAGCTCTGTATTTTGATCATGTGACCATGGAGATGCTACAAGGGTCGTAAGTGTGGAAAGTGGTCATAAGTCACTTTTTTCAATGCCGTTGAACTACCTGTAAGAAATGTTCCCTTGTAATACAGTCATTGACCAGCTGTAGAGACACAACTCTGAATTTATTGGCTTCTGGCTGACAAGATTTTTTGACTCTTCTCGAACCCCATGTAGAAAGTTAGCATCCATCCCTTTGTTAGAAGAATGAAATATTTTGAGAAATTTAAAAAAGGCAGAATATTATGTTTCCTTGGATGAGAAATGAAGAAACATGCTCTTGGAAAGCAGCTCTCACCTTCCTTAACAGCTCAGGGCAGATGTCAGCACTTAAGAGATAAAGAGATAGCTAGCTCTATTCATAAGCAAATTCCCTCCAGCAAAGTTTGAACAAAGGTAGGATTAGCCCTCAGCCACAATAGGAATTGCCCAACCAGCCCCTTCATTTCATCAGCCCAAACCTCAACCAAACCTAGGAGCTCAGACAACCTCAGCTATGACCCCTACATAACCCCTACATGGCCCCATAGGAGTCTGACAGCAACCAATAGAATACATGCTCTTGCCACAGGAACAGAAAGCTCAAGTTCCAAGCCCATAGAGGGTATAAATAACCCTCACTCTCCACTCCATGGGGTTATATGGCCAGGACCTCAAACCCATTTGGACCAGAGATGGGTTTCAACAGGTTCTGACCAGTTCTGGAAAATTGGTAGCAGAAATATTAAGTAGTTTGGAAAACCGGTAAATACCACCTCTACTGGCCCCACCCCCATCTATTCTCTGCCTCCCAAGTCCCAGATGATTGGGAGGAAATAGGGATTTTGCAGTAACCTTCCCCTGGAGTGGGGTTGGAATGGAGTTTTTACAGTAGCCTTCCCCTGCCACGCCCAACAAGCCACGCCCAACAAGTAAAATAAAATAATAAGTAGTAAAATAATTTGAAACCCACCACTGGCTATGACCCCTACATAACCCCTACATGTCCCTATGGGAGTCTGACAGCAACCAATAGAATACAGGCTCTTGCCACAGGAACAGGAAGCTCAAGGACAAAACCCAAGAGAGCATATAAATAACCCTCACTCTCCACTCCAAGTCCCTGCCCAGGACTTCAAACCCCTATGGTCCTATTCATCAATAAACCATCTTTCCAATGAGCTTCCATGTTTCCAGGGTTTTTCTCCCAGCTCGGAACTGAACCAGATGGATATTTCTTCCAACACCCAAAAGTGATAAAAGAGAATATGTAGCAGCAGCAGCAGTAAAGGCACCGAGAACTGAACAGAATTACAATTTCTCACCTCGGGTGCAACGCATGTAAATGTATTACTGATTTGCATGATATTATGTAAATTGCACCAGAGGGATGTTAATTCTGTGAAAAAAAAAATCTGTGTTAATGGGCAGGTGATCGCTTAATAGGTTGATCTGGATGGGCCGTACCCTCATATGAGGATATCATTTTTTAAAAAACGCCAGCTAAGGTATGTAAGAACTGCTAACACCATAAAATTGCAATAAGGTATTAGCAGCAAGTTAAGGAGAAAGCTGCACCAGATTAACACCCGGTAGGAAATTATTAAGGAATTCCATAATTGTAACCAAGTCTGTCTATTTTACAATTATAGAATTCCCTAATAGGTTCCTATCAGGTATTAATCTGGTGCAGCTTCTCCATAACTTCTCCAATTTTGCCTCTCTTGTAGGGATAGTGTAAGTAACCCAGTTAAAAATACTTCATTACAGATTAGCAGAGTTGGAAGGGACTTTGTAGCCATCTAGTCCAAACCCACTTGCCCAAGCAGGAGACCCTACACCATTTCTGACAGATGGCAGTCCAGTCTCTTCTTGAAACCCTTCAGTGATGAAGCTCCCACAACTTCTGAAGGCAACTTCTGTTCCATGGGTTGATTGTTCTCACTGTCAGAAAATGTCTCCTTATTTCTGGGTTGAATCTCTCCTTGTTCAGTTTCCATCCATAATTCCTTGTCTGGACTTCAGGTGCTTTGGAGAATAGCTTGATCCCCTCCTCTCTGTGGCAGCCCCTCAAATATTGGAAGACTGCTATCATGTCTCCCTTGGTCCTTCTCTTCACTAGACTAGCCATGCCCAGTTCCTGCAACTGTAATAATAATTGCATATTCATAATAATTGCAAATCCAGATTTGGAATACCAAATACAATAGTACATGATAAACTAGATTATCATATGTAGGGCACGGAAGGAGCTATTTCCAAGCTCGTAAGCTATTTTTGAACTATTGTGCTGGTTCAGCTTGAATTACGCATCAGCATTAGGATCTTAAGTATGAAATGTTTTCAGTATCTACAGGTAGTCTTTGAGTTACAACCATTTGTTTAGTGACTGTTCAAAGTTACAACGGCACTGAAAACAGTGACTTATGACCCCTTTTCACAAGTACGACCGTTGCAGCGTCCCCATGGTCACAACTGACTCATATTTAAGACGGTTGCAGTGTCCCGAGATCACATGATCTCCTTTTGCGACCGTCTGACAAACAGAGTCAACGGAGAAGCCGGATTCACTTAACAACGGTGCTGCTAACTTAACAACTTGCAGCAATTCACTTAACAACGGTGGGCGGGAAAGTCGTAAAATGGGGCCAAACTCACTTGACAAATTGTCTCACTTAGCAATGGAAATTTTGAGCTCCATCGCGGTCGTACGTCGAGAACTACCTGTATAGCCGAGTTTTAGGTCAGTCTTACTCAATGAAGACGCCTACCAAAGATATGGTTTCAACCATCCAGGATTTTGAAATCAACGTGGTTATCGTTGGAAATTCTGGAACACAAGAGGAAAAGGTGACTCAGGCATTCTAGGAAAGCTGATGATGAAGCTGTCATCCAGTTTGGCAATTTGTAGAACGACTTCATCATGACATGAGTTACGTTGAATGGAATGAAGCTGAAATACACAGTGTTGGAAAACTGTAGCTGTGAAGGTAATAGAAAGGTGCAGGAAGAATCAAGGTGTTGGGGGGGGGGAAATAGGGAAATGATTGAAACCTGGGAAATGGGCTCCTTGTCAGTCAACAGGAGTGCTGATTTATCAGTAGCTTATCAAGTACTTAGGAGGCAAGAGTTTGGTGGCACAAGGAAACAACAGCCAATTGCTGATCATCAATACACCAATCAATCAATAGAAGATAGATTAATAGCATTGGAAGGAACCTTGGAGGTCTTCTAGTCCAATCCCCAGATCCATCAGGACAGCCTATACTGATTCAGACAAATGGTTGTGTAGTCTCTTCTTAAGAGTCTTCAGTGATAGAGCACCCACAACTTCTGAAGGCAAGCTATTCCATTGGTTGATTGCTTTCACCATTAGGAAACTTCTCCTCAGTTCTAGGTTGCTTCTTTCCTTGGTTAGTTTCCAACCATGGTTTCCTAGGAAGAAACCATGGTTTCAATGGGAAAGTACCACATAAATACAACTCATAGAATATATTCCAAAGCATATATTCCAGTAGAGAGAAGTTCGAGGGTGATGTTATGGTCCACCAACAGCCTACAGAACTGCCAGCGGAGTCGGACAGTGAGGAGGCTGGGGAGGACAATGGGCCAGTCCTGGAGTCAGGGGAAGGCCCAGACGAGGGCTGTGCATCGGAGGCAGAGATGGGGCCATCTGGGAGTGATGTGCGGACTCTGGAGCCTCCAGAGGCGGACAGCAGAGAGGCAGAGGAACAGGAGGAGCCTGTTCCTAGTGTACGCATGTGAAGAGTTGCTAGAAGGCAAGAGCAGCTAAAGCAAAAAGGACAACTCAGGAGTAAGGTCAGACGATGATTGGCCCCTCCCATAAGGCTTAAAAGAGCAGCAAAGGCTCTTGGGCTCTTTGTAGGAAAGCAACGTTGCTAAATCTGTTTCTAGTCAGCGTCTCTTGTTTCTGAACTTTGTGCGGCTTTGCCAAGAAAGGTGTTTGGCAGGGTGCCAAAGAAGATAAAGGTTTGTAATAAGACCAAAGGACTTTTTCTGAAGGACTTGTTTTGGAATTAATTTGGACTAAGCTGGGAATGAAGTAATTCCCAGCTGTTATAATAACATAGTCTTTTAATGCCTAAGTGAGCCTAGGTCACAACAGGTGAAGGATTTCTCAAAGCTTTTGGGTTGGTTTCCAAAGGTTTTGTTACCAGGCGAGGTAACATCTTTCACGAAGTTTAGGAGATGTCAGTGTTCTTCTGTTTGTAAGGGCTTCAGGCATGGATGTGTCAAGTGAGGATCTTGTGATGAGTCAGCTGTGAGTCATCAGCAAGTCTTGTGATGCGTTTTGTGATAAGGAGATTACATCAGGTTAGGGTCATTGGGAGAGGAACTTCTGGTGGGGGGTGTTGCATGGATTGGTTGAGGATGGGTGCCATCTCTGGTTGGCTGTCTGGTTGACTTGGATTCTGAGGAATTCATCCATGTGTCTGTTGATGGAATTGCTTGTGGAGGGCCAGCCTTCAATGAACTCATGAGTGTGGTGATTGGTAGCATGGCCAATAATTTTTGTGTAGTTCCAATCGAACTGGTGCTGTTTGGTGTTGGTGTGAGTAGAGATTAAGGTCTATGGAGATTCTCAATCAACCATGGTTGTCCCAAAGGTGCTTTTTTCAACAGGCAACTGGACTTTTTGGTTTTTCTTCGAAGGTGCTTCAGCTCTGACTGGATGGTGGTGAATGGAAGGATTTATATACTCCTTGCAGATAGCTGGTCATTTGCATTCTTTTAGCAAGTCGTTGAGGTCACCCGGAGGTTTATCTGTGTCCTCACCAGAGTGGTGCAAATGAGTGTGAAGCCTTCTTGGAACTGGTTTGTTTGTTTATTTATTTATTTATTTATTTATTTATTTATTTATTTATTTATTTGATTTATATGCCGCCCTTCTCCAGAGACTCAGGGCGGCTTACAATGCGTTAAGCAATAGCCTTCATACTTTTGTATATTTATACAAAGTCAGCTTATTGCCCCCACAATATGTCCTCATTTTACCTACCTTAGAAAGGATGGAAGGCTGAGTCAACCTTGAGCCTGGTGAGATTTGAACTTGCAGTAATTGCAGGCAGCTGATGTTAATAACAGTGCTTTAGTCTGCTGTGCCACCAAGCTGTTGAAAGGACTGTGTTGTAGACTGGAAATAGATGATGTCATATCCTCTCCCTCTGTTGAGAGAGGGCTCTACAATTTTGACATAGGTGACCTCTTTGACCCTTCTTTCAAACTAGCGGTCCTCTCTGTCCAAAATGTGGACTTTGTTATCTTCAAAAGAGTGGCCTTTGTCTTTTAAATGCAGATGGACTGCTGAATGTAGTCTCAATGGGTTTGTAGAGATTTAAGGACTTGAGATCGTGGCGTTTAATTGCCAGCCGGTGTTCGTGGATACTGGTTTTTAATTTAACTCCACTGAAGATGTTACCTAGCCTGGGAACGAAACATTCAGAAACCAATCCAAAAGCTTGGAGAACAATCCTTCACCATCAACCTACACCCGCGGTACAGATAATTCGCCACTATTGCAGAGAGAAGTTCCTTGAGGATGGGCTCCAGCACGTGTCCAAAAGCTCGGAAGACTAAACCTCTGGTACCAGTGACCGACCCAGATTGCATCTTTGCACCCAGGCCCAAGTAGGTATTATCAGATGCAATCAGTTCCAAAACAAACAGACTTTATTAGAACAGCTGAGAATTAATTCATTCTCAGCGTAGTCCAAACTAATTCAAAACAAATTCTTCATAACACAATTCTTCAGCCTTATCACCAACCTTGGTCTAATTAGGCAAAGGCTTTTCTTGGCAAAAGTTCAGAAGCAGAAGACGTCGACAAGAAATAAATGTAGCAAGAAAGAAACAAGTCTGTCAACATTGTTTTCCGACAAAGAGCCCAAGAGCCATTGCTGGTCTTTTAAGCCTTATGGGAGGGGCCAATCATCTCTTGGTCTTACTCCCGAGTCGTCCTTTTTGCTTTAGCTGCTCCTGCCTTCTGGCAGCTCTTCTCATGTGTGCACTAGGAACAGGCTCCTCCTGTTCCTCTGCCTCTCTGCTGTCAGCCTCTGGAGGCTCCAGAATCCGCACATCACTCCCCGATGGCCCTGGCCCCATCTCTGCCTCTGATGCAGAGCCCTCATCCGGGCCTTCCCCAGCCTCCAGGACTGGCCCATGTTCCTCCCCAGCCTCCTCACTGTCCGACTCCACTGCCAGCTCTGCAGGCTGCTGGCGGACCACAACATCAGGGTTTTCTTTACCTTGTCCTGTTGTTGGTGCACTCTTGAGCTAATAAGTAAGTGAATCACTCCAACGAAACAAAATAAAACAATTACGTAATTCCTGTTGAGTATTGGGTGTTTGTGATTAGGCAGATTGCAAAATGTGGGCTGTGGAAGCCAAGTCAATCATCCCCACCTCCTTTTCTGTCTCTTCTTCCTCCTCCTCCTCCTCTTCCTCTTCCCATGACCCTATTTCCTATTTTAAAAAGAGACATTTATATAAGGGGAAGTTTTGAAAAAGAGAAAACGGATTAGTCAGACAGATTTCCCAATGTTTTGATTTTGTCTCAGGGAAGATGGCGAGTTTGACGTGATTACACCGGGGTTTTCTTTTCTGATGAGTTGGGCAGAATGTAATCTATTTAGAAATTGTCATAAAGGTCATGAACCTCCCTTTTCAAATTATGAGAAGTCTGATTGAGACAACGCTATGACATTTTGCCCGAGTGAAGAAATGCATTGATTTTTAATTTTGGGAGCCAGTGGCATGTGTTTTACAAAATAGCTTGTGGATTTAACTTTAAAGCGAAGATGGCCCCTTTGATAGGGGTGACATGAGAACAGGCTTCCAATATCTGAGGTGCTGCCACAAGGAAGAGGAGGTCAACCTGTTCTCTAAACATCTGAAGCAGGTGTGAAATGCTCCCGGATTGGACTGGACCGCCTAATCTGGTAGCGATTTTTCCCTGAGGTTTGGCGATCCGGTAGCGATCGCCACCCGGGTGTCATTACTTCCTGGTTTTAACTTTAATTTTTTTACCTTTTGTGCATGCACAGAAGGTTTTGCTCATGCGCAGAAAGTGTATGCGTGCTCGCGGTGCATGTGCTTCCAAACTGGTAAGGAAGGTAAGTAGATTTCACCCCTGATCTGAAGGCAGGATAAGAAGCAGTGGATGGAAATTAATCAAGGAGATAACCAACCTAGAAGTTCCTAAAAGTGCTTTTTTCAAAAGGCAGTCGGACTTTCTGGTTTTTCTTTGAAGATGTTTAGCTTCTCATCTAAGAGGCTTCTTCAGCTCTGACTGGGTGGTGGGGAATGGAAGGACTTATATACTCCTTGCAGATAGCTAGTCATTTGCATTCTTTTAGAGAGTCGTTGAGGCTGCTTGGAGGTTTACCTGTGTCCTCAGGGTCACCTGAGAAGTGCAAAGGGGTGTGTGAAGCCTTTTTGGAACTGCTGAAAGGACTGTGTTGTAGCCAGGAGATAAATGATGTCATATCGTCCCCTTCTGTTGAGCGAAGGCTGTTCAATGTTGACATAGATGGCCTCTTTGACCCTTCTTTCAAACCAGTGGTCCTCTCTGCCCAAAAGGTGGACTTTGTTGTCTTTAAAAGAGTGGCCATTGTCTTTTAAATGCAGATGGACTGCTGAATCCTGATGGGTTTCGTTCTCCTATGTTGTGCCGTGTGCTTGTGAAGTGGTTGTTTTGTTTCCCCAATGTACAGATCTGCACACGGCTCACTGCATTGTGCTGCATATACCAAGTTGCTCAGTTTCTGTCCAAGTGTTTTATCCTTGGGACGGACAAGCTTCTGCCTTAAGGCATTCTTGGGTTTGAAGTGTGCATGTATGTTGCGTTGGCTGAAGATCCTCCTGAGCTTTTCTGATATTCCTGCAACGCATGGAATGACAACGTTGCTTCTGTTATTGTTCTCTTCGCTGTCTGTTATGGAGGAGCTCCTGATGGGTCTTTTATGAGATTTGATGAAGGCCCACTTGGGATAGCCAAACGTTCTGAGGGCTTCCTTGAAAAAAGCACCTTTGGGACTACCATGACCTGGATGACTGAGAATTTCCGTAGACAACCGATCTAGAACTAAGTAGAAATTTCCTGACAGTGAGACCAATTAACCAGCGGAACGGCTTCCCTCCAGATGTTTTGGGTGCTCCATGACTGGAGGCTTTTAAGAAGAGATTGGTCAACCATTTATCTGAAGTGGTGTGGTGTCTCCTGCTTGGGGTTGGACTAGAAGACCTCCAAGGTCTCTTCCAATTCTGTTATCTTTAGGACCTGTGGATTTCAACTTCCAGAATTAATCCTGGCTCAGGAATTCTGGGAGTTGAAGTCCACAGGTCATAAAGGGGCCATACATGTCCATCCTTTCACTAAAGACTTTATGAAAAAGCAGGACTCCTCAAGTCAATCTTTCCCAGCCTCTCTGCTTCCGTATTGTCTGAAATGAAATTTGTAGAATTCCTTGCCCACTGTGATGGCATTCTGACTTTCAGTACAGTAGTGGCCAAAATTGTGGAAACCTTTTGGGGAAAAGTGTATGTTGGAGGTTGGATGGCTAATAACACCACTTTTTTTTTTTGGAGTTTCAAAAGAATCATATTCCACAGCTGGAATGGCCTGGGAATAGCCCAGACCTTCATTCAATGGAAAATCTATGGAGCAGACTAAAGAAACTTGTTAGTCAGAAGCGACCCAGCAATAAAACCCAGTTAATAGAAGCCATCCTTCAATCTTGGTTTCACATGAGAACAGCTGCAGAACTAAAAGTCTTGGTTCACTCCATGGGAAGACATTGTAAGGCCGTCATTCATGCTAAAGGTTATCCAACTAAATATTAACTGACATGGGGATCATTTTTGTATATCTCGTTTTTTCTACGTGTTTTACTTTTCTTCTTTATACTGTAACTGCTATTCTAATAGCAAATCCTTCATAAAAGTTATTGCATTGCATTCTTGATTAAATTATCTTTCCTTTGATATATAGTTTTATGGTACTACTCCCCCCAAAAATTGGTGTTATCAGCTAGTTTTAGAAAATACACTTTTCCCAAAAGGTTTCCACAATTCTGGCCACTAATCCAGTGGAGGCCCCGCCCACTTCCCCAGAATCTTCTGCACGTGTGCGCGATACCATTGCAAACCCGTAGTAAAGGTAAATAGAATTCACCCCTGCACTAATCTATATGTGAATGGCGTTCGATGAGGAAGATTGGTCTAGATCAGCAATTTACAAAGATACGGAATCTGGACCAAACGGTGCAAAAGATGAAAACAGTTTCCCCGCATGAACAGAGTACTCCTTTTCTACTCATTAAAGCAGCTACGTCTTTGGTAAGGCTTACATGGCTGCTTTGAAAACCATCTCTGCCTTTATCCCCAGTGGCTTGTTCGTTTAGGATGCCGTGCATTTCCAGGATTGGAGGGGGAAAAACCTGATCTGCTGTGAGCATGCTGAGATTTCTGACAAGTCAGAAACTTGAGTTACGTAGCCGTTATCAGATTTGGGTCAGGGGTAGGTTCTACTTACCTTTACTACCGGTTCGCATCGTGCCTGCGCTCGCTTGCTTCACGCGCATGCGCATGCGCACACTTTTCTGTGCAGATCACTTCTGATGACGTCTGGGTCAGTGGGCGGAGCCTCCCACCGGTTTTACTACGGGTTCTATAGAACCGGTCCGAACCGGGGGCAACCCACCACTGATTTGGGTGCTTTTTAATCTTTATTGTTTTCAACAGTTTTGAAAGGACAAGTTTTAAGATTCTTTTTCTTTCTTCTGTTGGTCCCGAAACGAAATACAGGTAGTTGCATTTATGAACTGTTTTCCCCTTCAGGCAAACCTTAAGTTTAAATTGAATAAAAACACAAGTACACCCGTTTTGGAGGGATTTGAGTGAGTGACTTTAGGCTTCGGGGGCTATATAATTTCCCCTTAACTTTCTGTTCAGATTCTTGTTGTCGGCAGTTCTGAGGGTTTGTTTCCTGTCTTATCTCAGCTTATTATATAGGCACTTCCTAAATAGCAGTAGCACTTAGACTTATATACCACTTTACAGTCCTCTCTAAGCGGTTTACCTCAACAATTTGGGTCCTCATTTTACCTCAGAAGGATGGAAGACTGAGTCAAAGCTTGAGCCTGGTGAGATTTGAACCGACAAATTGCAGGCAGCCAGCAGTCAGCAGAAGTAGCCTGCAGTACTGTGTTCTAACCACTGTGCCACCAAGGCTCAAATATGCACTTATCTTCCCATAGCTCGAGGGTGTCAAACTCGATTTCATTGAGGGCCGCATCAGGGTTGTGTTTGACTTCGGGGGCCTGGGGTGGACGTGGCCAGGATGCGTGTAGCCAGCTTGATGTCACTCATTTTGGGGGTGCCTGTGGTGGCTGGAGCACTCTGCCAACAAAAACAGACTCACGAGCTCCGTTTTCGGCCAGGATGGCCTCCTACAACCCTCTGCCAGTAAAAATGGATCTCCATTTTCACTGGCAGAGGCACTACGGGCCGGTCCTTCCCTGTTTCCAGGGTGGCCCCGTGTGCTAGAGGGTTGCAGGAGGTCGTCACGGCTGAAAACAGGGCTGGGGGAGGGGCGACACATGCAGCACTCAGGCCGGATCTTTAAGGCCATCTTTAAGCACCCCGCAGGCCAGATCCTGGCCACTGGCCTTGAGTTTGACATCCCTGTTCTAGGATGCCTTTTCTTAAACAATGAATTACTCAATTTTGTTGTTGTTGTTGTTTTAACCTCAGGAGGTAGAGAGGCCCTTGATCCAAGGTTACTACATACTTGATCCTAGTTACTACATATACACATCTCTGCAGTTTCTGGCCAGTTTGTTTCAGAAGGAGTTTGCTCTTATCTTCTAGATAGGACCGATGCTTTGACCTTCCAGTCTAGCCTACAGCCTTGTAAATCCTCACAACGTGCTCCACTCAAGCCGATTTCTTCCAACTTTAGACAAGATCATCCAGTAGTTAAAGCTTGATTCATGCCTCTCTAAATGTCAAGGGTTGTGTTCATATGTCGGTGTTATGTATTAATGTGTTGTAGGTCCTTGCTGAGGCAGGGGTTTGCAATCAGTGGCCTCGCTTTTAGCCCAGACTCTCTCAATTATGTATAAATCCACAAACACGGCACTCCGATTAGGAGGGAGGGAGAGATTCAAACCTCTTTGCTGATTTCTGCAGCTTAATTTGGTGACTATCAGCTATTTCCACTCAGGACATTCCTTGGTATATCAGCACTGAGACAAGGCCAATTATTCCTTGGCCCCCTCCAGAATGACAGTGCTCTAAAACCCGAGAGCAGAAATGTTGAAATTTCAAGCGGTACATGAGTTTCAAACAAAATAATAATAATAATAATAATAATAATAATAATAATAACAACAACAACAACAATAACAACAACAACAACAACAACAACACTATTAATAATAAAAAATTGGCTGACTAGAATCATAGAATCACAAGATTGGAAGGGACTTTGGAGGTCTCTTTGGCAGGAGACCTTATACCGGGGGTGTCAAACTCAATTTCGTGGAAGGCCGCATCAGAGTTGTGTTTGACCTCGAAGGGGAGGCATGGGGCGTGGCTGGAGTGTGTGGCCATGGGGGATGTGGCTGGGGCCACTGTGGTGGTCAAGTGCTAAGGCAGAACTTCCCTCCCATTATAATCTCCTTCCTTCCTTCCTCTCTCCCTCCCTCCCTCCTTCCTTTTCTTTCTTTCTTTCCTTCCTTCTTTCCTTCCTCCCTTCCTCCCTCCCTCCTCCTTTCTTTTTCCTTCCTTCCTTCCTCCTTCCTTCTTTTTCCTTACTTCCTCCCTCCTTTCCTCCCTCCTTCTCTCCCTCCTTCCCTCCCTCCTTCTCTCCCTCCTTCCTTCTTTCCTTCCTTCCTTCCTTCCTTCCTCCCTCCCTCCCTCTCCATTTTCCTTCGTTCTTTCTTCCCCTCTTTCCTTGTTTTTTCCTTCCTTGCTCTCTTCCCATCTTTTCCTTTGTCTTTCCTTTTTTCCCCCTTTCTCCTTTCCTGTCCCTTCTTGCATGCTCAGATGAAAAAGGGGGAAACATTTCTCCTTTTGTTTTGTTTTCAGTTAGTTTTGATAGCCCTCTGCCTGAATCTGTAACTCTTTCAACTGTAGATAACAGGTACCTTACGAACGTAAATTTGTTCTAATGTGTAATTTCTTCCCTTTGATATGGTTCCAGCTCTCTACACGAACGAAGAAGCGCGAATGGTTTAAGTATCCATTGTTCTGAGAATTGTCTTTCAGACAACAGTGAGTACAATTTTGCGACTAATTGTAATTCATATTTGAAAGGTGTTCTCAGGTGTCTTATCTGGGGAATTTAGAATCTCAAAAGGCTGCAATTATAAAGCAAGGCTTTTATAGATGCTGTTAAGGATCTTTCTTTCTTTCTTTCTTTCTTTCTTTCTTTCTTTCTTTCTTTCT
>WNWU01000062.1:1392194-1402642 GCA_012654045.1 Ptyas mucosa | reverse complement strand
TTTTCCACTCCACTCCACTCCACTCCACTCCACTCCACTCCACTCCACTCCACTCCACTCCATTCTATTATTTTCCACTCCACTCTTCTCTATTATTCCATTCTATTCCACCCCATCCCATCCCATCCTAGCAGTTCTATTAATTAAAGTCACGTCTGATATTCCATCAGAGAGCACAAGCATTAAGAAGAAGTAGTAGTACTCCACTTCCCTTTGCAAGAGCTTAATGGAATGGCTGAGCTACCTGGCTGCTCAGCCATTGACTTAAGGTGTACTCACACATGTTTAGACACATTTTGCACTCCATCAAGTGGCCTAGTTGTCAGCCGTGAAAACCACGAAAGCTTTTCTTGCCTCTTTCTCCTCTTTCATACTTCAGAAACTGAGATACTTCAGAGGTGGTAGGTTATTTTTATTTTCATTAAAAAAAAAAAGAGTTGGGAATCCTTTTAGAGCTGTTTACTTGGTCAGTTTGAAAATGTGTGGGGATAGAGTCTAAAAAAAACCCCGACTAGTAACTTTGCAATACAAAAGTCTCTTGCACTTGATATAGCTAGTCCTCGACTTACGACTATCATTGAGCCCAAACTTTCGGTTGTTAAGTAAAACATTGGTTAAGTGAGTTTTTGCCCCATTTTATGACCTTTCTTGTCCCAGTTGTTAAGTGAATCACTGAAGTTTATTGATTGATTGATTGATTGATTGATTGATTGGTTCGATTTCTATGCCGCCCTTCTCCGGAGACTCAGGGTGGCTTACAATGCGTTAAGCAATAGCCTTCATACTTTTGTATATACCTGCTTAGTAGGGCTTTCGGCACCCCCTAAGCGGTGTTCTTTTTTATACAAAGTCAGCTTATTGCCCCCACAACCCAGGTCCTCATTTTACCTACCTCGGAAGGATGGAAGGCTGAGTCAACCTTGAGCCTGGTGAGATTCGAACTTGCAGTAATTGCAGGCAGCTGGTGCTACTTAACAGCACGTTAGTCTGCTGCGCCACCAAAGCTCTTTTTAAGAGAGTGAGTAAGTTAAGTGAGAAACACGGTTGTTAAGGGGAATCTGGCTTCTCCGTCCACTTTGTTGGTCAGAAGGCCGCAGAAGCAGATCCCATGACCTCGGGATACTGCGACCGTCATCAATATGAGTCAGCGGCCCAAGTCTCCGAATTTTGATCACACGGCCATGGGGATACTGCAAGTGTGAAAAATGGTCATACATCCCTCTTTTCCAGGGCCGTTGTAACTTTGAATGGTCACTAAATGAACTAATGTAAGCTGAGGACCTGTACGTGGGAGAGAAAGCGAGAACTTGGTGGTGGAAAGTATGCCATAAGTGGACCTCCTAATCGGTCCTTTCCTTCCCCGTGCATTTCACACATTTTAAAGTCACTAAGGTTGAGAAACAAGGACTTATAGTAGACAAATGCACTGTATAGCAGGGGTGAAATGCTCCCAGTTCGGACTGGATCGCCTAATCCGGTAGCGATGGAGGCGGGTGGTTCAGAGAACCAGTAGCAAAAATCCCTGCCACCCCCATGCCCAGCTGAGCTGCACAATCATCAGAGGCTTTTTTTTTTTTTAACTTTTAAAAGCATTTTTTCTACAACCTCTTCGGCTGAAAAAATGCCTTAAAAAAAAAGCCTCTGATGATCCCGCGGCTCAGCTGGGATCGTCAAAGGCTTTTAAAAGCATTTTTAAAAATGTTTTCAAAAGGCTCTGATGATCCCAGCTGAGTTGCCTGATCGTCAGAGGCATTTAAAAGAAAAAAAAAACCCTCTGACGATCAGGCAACTCAGCTGGGATCGTCAAAGCCTTTTGAAAACATTTGTTTTTACAGCTTCTTCGCCGAAGAGGTTGTAGAAAAAATGGTTTTAAAAGTTAAAAAATAAATTGGCCACGCCCACCCAGTCACATTACCCCCATCACCACCAAGCCACGTCCACAGAACTGATAGTAACAAATTTTAGATTTCACCACTGCTGTACAGTATAAATTTTCCACACAGGCAGTTCCTGAATTCAAATTGAATCGAATGCAACCTTTTCGAGCGGGCTGTAGCTTGAATTTTGCCAGCATCGCGATTCTGGAGTGTGTACGGCGATCGGCCTTGGCTGATTTCAAAGAAAGCTTAAACAGGTTTAGACTTGGTTAGCGCGTGGAATGAGGATCAGCAGGAAATCATACTAGCTAAGCTAGCTTGGCAGAATAAAATGCATCTTCTCAGCGGCTTGTACGTTGCTGCTAAGGAAGGTCAGACAGAATGGACTTCGATGCGAAGCGGGTTCTATCAATCAATATGAATAGAGCTGGAAGGGACTTCGGAGGTCTTCTAGTCCAGCCCCCTGCTCAAGCAGGAGATCCTACACCGTGATGGCGAACCCATGGCACACATGCCACAGGTGGCAGACGTAGCCATATCGGTGGGCACGCGAGCTCAGCTTCGGCGCGCAGAAGTAGGGAAACAGGCTGTTTCCTGCCTCCGGAGGGCCTCGGGTGGGGTGAGGTGGGGTAGGGAAGGCCCGTTTTTCTCTCTCCACAGGCTCCAGAGCCTTTCTAGGAGTCTGGGGAGGGCGAAAATGGCCTTCCCCACCCCTCCCAGAGGCCCTCTGGAGGCCGGAAACAGCCCGTTTGCCAACTTCTGATGGGACCGGAAGACCCTTTTTTTTGCTGTCCCCAGGCTCCAGAGCCTTTCTAGGAGTCTGGGGAGGGCGAAAACGGCCTTCCCCACCCCTCCTGAAGGCCCTCTGGAGGCCGGAAACAGCCCATTTGCCAACTTCTGGTGGGACCGGAAGACTCGTTTTTTGCTGTCCCAGGCTCCAGAGCCTTTCTAGGAGTCTGGGGAGGGCGAAAACAGCCTTCCCCACCCCTCCCGAAGGCCCTCCGGAGGCCGGAAACAGCCCATTTGCCAACTTCTGGTGGGACCGGAAGACTCATTTTTTGCTGTCCCCAGGCTCCAGAGCCTTTCTAGGAGGCTGGAGAGGCTGAAACCGAAAGGCTCTGGAGCCTGGGGACAGCAAAAAACAGGCCTACTGAGCCATCGCATGCCAGGAGCAGGGTGAGTGGGGAGGTTGTGCACGCATGCATGAGGTGCATGGAATTATAGGTGTGGATGCGCAGGCGTGACTAAACCCCCCACCCCCCGGTTCCTGGCACGTGATGGCAAAAAGGTTAGCCATCGCTGCTATACCATTTCAGACAAGTGACTGTCCAGTACCCACAACTTCTGGTGGCAACTTCTGTTCCATTGGTTAATTGTCCTCACTGTTAGGAAGTTTCTCCTTCATTCCAGATTGCTTCTCTCCTTGATTCGTTTCCATCCGTTGTTTCTTGTCCTGCCCTCTGGTGGTTTGGAAAATAAGTTGACCCCCTCTTCTTTGTGGCAGCCCCTCAAATATTGGAATATTGCTATCATGTCCCCTTCTAGTCCAGGGGTCACCAACCGTTCGGACCTCAGGGACCACTAAATCCAAATTTTAAATCCCGCGGACCACTAATATGATCTGCCTAATGACCGACTGGGTAGGCGTGACTAGGTGGTCATGTGACTTGGTGGGCGTGGTCAACTCAATGTCATGCACATCGAGGAGCGCCTCACAGGCCTCTACTTGCCCCTCCCCTCACAACCACTCCTCCCCTCCCCACTGGGCTCTTTAGGGCCCCAATAGGAAGCAGTTATTGGAGCTAAGCAGCCACCCTGAGAAAGAGTTGGAAAAACAACTCAGTTCAAATTGGATCTGACCGAGAAGGAGGCTCAGCAGAAGCACCTCACTGAGGACTAGGAGCATAGGCTTTCCAAGCAGAGGAAAGACCTGCGGGACTGCAAGGCCAGGTACTAGTGCCTGGAGTCTCAGCGGGGACACGATGGCTCAGTGGCTAAGACGCTGAGCTTGTCGATCGAAAGGTTGGCCGTTCAGTGATTCGAATCCCTAGTGCCGCGTAATGGGGTGAGCTCCCGTTACTTGTCCCAGCTTCTGCCAACCTAGCAGTTCGAAAGCACGTTAAAAATGCAAGTAGAAAAATAGGGACCACCTTTGGTGGGAAGGAAACAGCATTCTGTGCGCCTTTGGCATTGAGTCATGCTGGCCACATGACCACGGAGACGTCTTCGGACAGCGCTTCGGCTTTGAAACAGAGATGGGCACTGCCCCCTAGAGTCGGGAACGACTAGCACATATGTGCGAGGGGAACCTTTACCTTTACTTTTACCTTTAGGGTTCCAAGTTCCTTCTCACAGTTCCTGTTTTTGAGCCAGGTTTCCCCACATCTGTACTTGTACCCTTGGTTTTTCCCACCTAAATGTAAAACTTTGCTTTTCTCCACATTACATTTCATTTTGTTGGATTGAGCCCATTGTCCCAGAGGTGCTTTTTTCAGGAGGCAACTCGACATTCTTGTTTTTTTCTTTGAAGACATTTTACTTCTCATCCAAGAAGCTTCTTCAGCTCTGACTGGATGGCGGGGAACATTTATATTCCTTGCAGACAGCTGGTCATTTGCATCCTTTTAGGGAGTCGTTGAGGCTACTTGGCGCTTTGTCTGTGTCCTCAGGGTCACCTGAGTAGCACTAATGGTTCCTGCAGTCTGTAATTTTTCTGGAAATCCGTTCCTACTAGCATACCATTCGAAGGCTGTTCATCCCAAATTCCATAGCTAAAAATCTATAGAGATTCTCAGTCATCCAGGTCATGGTTGATCCCAAGATCGGGCCCATTGTTCTCAATTAGCATTGTGGTTTGTAGGAATAGATGATCCTGGGCAAAATCTCACCTTCCTTTTTGAGGGCATCTTCGCCTCTGGGATTATTTATAAGAGTCAAGTTTTCTGCATTGCAAATATGGACACCCTCGGCAGGCCTGTAAATGTCAATACAGCCCTTGCTGTGGGAAGACAGATCCGATTAAAAAGATACGCCGTAACAGCTTGCTGGGTTTTTAGTTCACCTAATTAAGAGTTAAGGGCAAGTTTCAACAGCTTTTCCAGCCGCTGATCTGAAATCTGACACGTTGCTCGTCTGCAATTCAAGGACACCACTTGATTTTGCTCGCAACTTCAAGCACGGAGGTATGGATTTAATTTTTTAAAAACCTTTAGTTCTTCTACAGAAGGGAAGGGACGGATTTAAAAGGGCAAAAGAGAGAGAGAGAGAGAGAGAGAGAGAGAGAAGAATAAAACAATAGCACGCATAATATGTGTTTAAGGTCTTCTCCCGCGTGACTATAAGGAAAAAAAAAATCCACAGGGCAGTTTCTGTAAAGGATTATCATATTTCATTGTGATCATCCATAAGTAATCTGTGTCAAGAATCAACTCATTTGTATGTTGCAAATAATATCAGATCTATACTGAGCAATGGGAGCCGTAGATATAGCTCGTCAACATTGAAGTCAAAAAGGCCTAGAAATTCCATTTCTGTTTTTCCAGATACTTGGGAATATGATCGCCCCAAAATACTTTAAGCTTTGTTTCAAAGCCAAATTCATAAATGCAATTTATTTATTATTCGTATTTCTACGCCACCCACTATCCGAGGAGTTTGGGCGGCTTACAACAAAGACAGTATACTAAATAGCATATGGCCTCCAACAATCTGGGTCCTCATTTTACCCACCTCGGAAGGATGGAAGGCTGAGTCAACCTTTGAGCCGGTGAGATTTGATCCGCTGATCTGCTGAACTAGCAGTCAGCTGAAGTAGCTGCAGTACAGCACTCTAACCACTGCGCCACTACTTCTTCCTGGAATGGGCCAACTTTAGGATTTGCAAAAAAACCTATATTTGACTGGAGCACTATTCTAGAAAGAGTGCAGAGAACAGTAACAAAAATGATTAGGAGGCTGGAGGCTAAAATGTACGAAGAACAGTTCCAGGAATTGGGTATGTCTAGTCTAATGAAAAGAAGGACTAGAAGGGACATGATAGCAGTCTTCCAATATTTGAGGGGCTCCTACAAAGACGAAGTGGGGGGGGTGTCAAACTATTTTCCAAAGCACCAAAAGGCAAGACAAAAAACAATGGATGGAAACTAACCAAGATGAGAAGCAACCTAGAACTAAGGAGAAATTTCCTAAGAGTTAATTAACCGATGGAACAAATTTGCCTCCAGAAGTTATGAATGCTCCATCTCTGTAGGCTTTCAAAAAGAGATCGGTCCACCATTTGCAAGCTAGGATTTTTCTGCAGGTCAGAACTGATATGCAGTCACAAAGGACCATGTGTTAGAGATGACACGGGATGACCCTGTGAGCATGTCTTGTCTGTTTTATTTTCCCAGGAGAACCAGCTGAAGAAAAGCCACTCCCCATTTCTCCCTATGGTGAGACCTTCCTTATGAATTCTCCTGAAGACATGGTGAGTTGCTTACTACCTAGAAGTCTGCTGTTATGTGCCAATAATGGTGGAACAGTTGAATGTGTGGGAGACGGAGGTGGGTTTCACATTGTTAAGGAATTCACAGAGTAACCCTTGAGTGGCAAGGGTGTGTACATGAAGCGATTGAGAGTAGGTACGAATAAAACACAGTTAACACACAGAGACACTGAGTTGTGTTTACTTTCAGGAAATAGTAAGGCACAGTCCAATAAACAGTCCATGTCATACACATATAAAGCAGGAGATAGCAAAACGAAAGTCCAGGGATAATCCAATAACAAAGTCTTCTTACCAGTCGTTGTAGTCATTCACAATAAACAGTTCTTCTGGATTTGCAAACAGTAGTTTACAGAGATATCAGAGAGCAAGAACAGCAAAGAAAAACAAACCATGTTTCTAGTTCCCTCTTAAGGAGATTGGCTACAGAGCTAACCAATCAGGACACAGTATGATGCAATACAGCAGTCTTAAAGCTATATTGATGGTTTATATATTGCCAACCCAACAAGGTAGGGAATACTTATTTCTTAACACATAATTTTACCACCGGTTTGCCGCACACCAAAATGTGAGAGCGTGCATGCCTTCCCCACATGTGCGCGGCCTTTCACAGATGTGCTTTGCTCTCACTTGCACGCATGCACGCAGCTTAGAAAATGTGACTCAATAGAACAGGATAACACCAGGGTGGGCGGTCGGGCCCACTCACAGGTCGTTACTACCGATTCGCCCAAACTTGTCCGAACTGGCTGAATACCATCACTGGTGGGAGAGGGAGAAAGGGAAGGGGGGGGGAAGGAGAGAGAGAGAGACAGATAGACAGACAGACAGACAGACACTCATGTTATGAGTCTCTCTTTCTATTTATCTTTATCTTTGCTGGATAACACCAAAAATAGGCCTAGTCCAGGATGGCATTACCAATCCATTCAAGAAACGTAATCATGTGAACAAGATGCGCCTGCCGATCAGCTGAATTTCAGGAATTCTGGGCCCACCGGAAGTAGGGAAACAGGCTGTTTCCTGCCTCTGGAGGGCCTCAGGATGGTGGTGGGGAAGGCCCATTTTTCTCTCTCCCCAGGCTCCAGAAGCTTTCTAGAGGCCCTCCGGTTGGAAGTTGGCAAACAGGCTGTTTGCTGACTTCTGGTGGGACTGGAAGGTGGAAAACCAGCGGTTTCCGGCTTCTGGAGGGGCTCAGGGGGGTGGGTAAGGCCATTTTCGCCCTCTCTAGGCTCCTAGAAAGGCTCTGGAGCCTGGGGAGAGCAAAAAACGGGACTTCACCCCAGGAAAATATGCCTAGGATTACATTAAAATATTCTCCGTGGCTCTGGATAGCCCATCATAATTGCAATTTGCAATGGAGCAGCTGAAACAGCATATCTGCATTCCTAGAGAGAGTTGGGGTTTTTTTTATTTTTGGTTTTTAATTTGAGACCCCATTGAAATCATTAAGCAAGTAGGGCATTTTTCCTATATGCACAATCTGTACAGTGGATCTAAGAGATAGAATAGAATAACAGAGTTGGAAGCAGGGATGAAATCCAGCAGGTTCTGACAGGTTCTGGAGAACCGGTAGCGGAAATTTTGAGCAGTTCGGAGAACCGGCAAATACCATCACTGGTATTGCACCCTGCACATGCGTGTGTGACCGCCCCGTGGTCCCCCCGCTTTTGACACATGATGGCACAATGGGCCGGGTAGGCTTGTATTTTTGCCCTCCCCAGGCTCCAGAGCCTTTCTAGGAGCCTGAAGAAGATGGAAATGGACATCCCCACTCCACCCCTCCGTTTCTGGCCCTGGGGAGAGGGGAGGCCGTTTTTGCCCTCCCCAGGCTCCTAGAAAGGCTCTGGAGCCTCGGGAGAGCGAAAATGGGCCTTCCGCAACCCCCCTGAGGCCCTCGGTAGAGAATGGATAATAAGGGGATACTAGCAAAACCTAGATATGTGTGCAAGGAGCCTGAGTGGCGTAGCAGGCTAATGCCTCCTATTAAGGTAGCATTTAACATCCAGCTGCCTGCAATTACTGCGAGTTCTAATCTCACCAGGCTCAAAGTTGACTCAGCCTTCCATCCTTTCTAAGGTGGGTAAAATGAGGACCCGGTTTGTGGGGGCAATAAGCTGACTTTGTAGAAATATACAAAAGTATGAAGTGCTTAACGCATTGTAAGCCACCCCGAGTCTCCGGAGAAGGGTGGCATATAAATATATATATATATATATATATATATAAAAATTCCCTGGGTGATGATTAAACGAGCCCATTGGTTTGCACTTAATGCAAAAAGAAAAAAAGACAATTTATCACAAGCCGAGTTCACAATGACTTAAAGCATCATTAAAATACGTGACCTCTTAAATTAAATTAAAGATCCTTCAGGAGTCGAAGGATCCGTTTTTCTGACGGGAACGGAAAGCTTTCTGGGACAAAAAAAAAAAAAAGAAGAAGAAGAAGCGGAGATTTCCCAGATCCATCTGCATTCATTTTCCCTAATTACTTGAATTTCTTAAATTAATTGCACCATAGCAGTGTTCCGATATTTGAGGGGATGTCACTCAAAGAAGATGAGGGTGGGGGGAAGGGACAGCCCATTTTCCAAAGCACCCAAAGGCCAGACAAGGAAATTGATCAAGGAGAGAGATTCAACCTAGAAATAAGGAACATTTTCCTGACAGTGAGAACAATTAACCCGTGGAACGGCTTGCCACCAATACGTCTGGGTGCTCCATCACTGGAGGCTTTCAAGAAGACACTAGGAATGGTCTAGGGCAGTGGTCTAGGGCCATCGCGTGCCAAAAGTGGGGGTCACGTGGGGGGGTCACGCACGTGCATGTGCCCCCACCCATAATTCTATGTGCCCTGCATGTGCCCCCTCCCCGCTTTTGGCACACAATGGCATGGGGGCCCAGTAGGCCCATTTTTTGCTCTCCCCAGGCTCCAGAGCCTCTCTAGGCTTTGCAGAGAGCAAAAAATGGGCCTTCCGGTCCCACTGGAAGTTGGCAAACGAGCTGTTTCCAGCCTCCAGAAGGCCTCTGGTATGGGGGGAGGCTGTTTTCGCCCTCCCCAGGCTCCTAGAGAGGCTCTGGAGCCTGGGGAGAACAAAAAACAGACCTTCCCTACCCACCCCCAGGCCTTCAGAGGCAGGAAACAGCTCGTTTGCCAACTTCTGGTGGGCCCAGAAGGTCTGAAAATCAGCTGGCCGGCACGCGCATATGCTCCAGAGCTTAGCTCATGTGCCCACCGATATGGCTCCGCATGCCACCTGTGGCACGCGTGCCATAGATTCGCCATCACGGGTTTAGGGTCTCCTGCTCGAGCAGGGGGTTGGACTAGATGACCTCCAAGGTCCCTTCCACCAACCCTATTATTGTATGATTTATTTTATGAAATGCCAATATGTTTCCTGGCTGATTTGAGTGTGATAGCTGGCGTGAAGAACACTTAAGAATAGAGACCTCCGAGCTGGAACCCACAAAACGTCTCCAAACTTAGCCTCTACCCATCCGTGACCTCATGCATTTTTTGTGGTTCTCCGCCACTTCCCCTCTTCAGCGTGGCCACCCTGAGGTAGCACATTGTGAGCTAACGAGAGGAGCCAGCCAACAAATCCAGGAAATAAAGAAATAAAGAAAATTGCACTGTGGGTTTCAGTGACTCGAAGTGAAACTTGGTGGAGAGAAGTTCCCCTTGTCTGTTTCCTCCTTCCACTGGCCACGCGCCCTTCATGTGGGCTCCGTGGGCAAGGCCATAGGTTGTCCTGGTTGTACGTAAGACAGAATGAGTAGGTGTTTCCCTCCTACTCCGGAATTCCTCACCTTAGTCTGAGGTCAGATGCTGAGATCTTGAAGGAGAGATACTGTAGCTGCTCCGGTCTAAGATAAGAGCGTATTTAAATGATTTGGCAGGCTGAACGTGGCCTGCTTAAGAGGAAGCTTTTACAACTATGGTGTTCACACCAGGTGAACTGGGCTATTTTGGTACGGGTATCTGTACAGGTAAAGCAACTGAGGCCAGTACTCTTAAACCATCTAGCAATCAATCTATCTATCTATCTATCTATCTATCTATCTATCTATCTATCTATC
>WNWU01000062.1:1365806-1380099 GCA_012654045.1 Ptyas mucosa | reverse complement strand
TGAGTAGATCAGTGCCTGCAAAAATACATGAGTAGATCAGTGCCTGCTAAAATAAATGAGTAGATCAGTGCCTGCAAAAATACATGAGTAGATCAGTGCCTGCAAAAATACATGAGTAGATCAGTGCCTGCAAAAATAAATGGGTAGACCAATTCCTGCAAAAATACATGAGTAGATCGGTACAGCTCTGCAAGCAGTTAAAAGCCTGGTAGACCAGTACCTCTGCTAAATCCTAAATAATTGTCACATGACCATCAAGCCACGCCCACAAAAATAAGCCGTGCCCACAGAACCAGTAGTAAAAAAATGTAGAACCCACACTTGGGTGAGATGTGGTCAAAGAAAACCAAGAAAGTCCAGTTGCCTCTTGAAAAAGCACCTTTGGGACAACCATGACCTGGATGACTGAGAATCTCCATAGATATTTAGCTATAGATGCTTTTTGCAAGAGGCAACTGGACGTACTGGTTTTTCTTTGAAGACATTTCTCTTCTCATCCAAGAAGCTTCTTCAGCTCTAACTGGATGATGGGCAGGGGTGAAATGTAAAATGTGTTACTACAGGTTCTGTGGGCGTGGCTTGGTGGTGGTGGGAGGGTAATGTGACTGGGTGGGCGTGGCCAACTTTTTTTTTTTTTTAACTTTTCAAAGCATTTTTTCTAATGCTTTGAAAAGCCTCTCTGACGATCAGGCAACTCAGCTGGGATCGTCAGAGACTTTTCAAAGCATTTTTTTTTACCACCTCTTCGGCCAAGAGGTTGCAGGAAAAAAATGCTTTGAAAAGCCTCTGAGGATCCCAGCTGAGCCGCGCGATCATCAGAGGCTTTTTTTTTTTAACTTTTAAAAACCTTTAAAATTTTTGTCGGAAGAGGTTGTAGAAAAAAGGCTTTTAAAAGTAAAAAAAAAAAATAGCCTCTGATGATCGTGCAACTCAGCTTGGCATGGAGGGTGGGGGCAGGGATTTTTGCTACCGGTTCTCCGAACCACCCGCTGCCATCGCTACCGGATCGGGCAATCTGGTCTGAACCGGGAGCATTTCACCCCTAGTTTATACTCCTTGCAGACAGCTGGTCATTTGCGTTCTTTTAAGAGAGTCATTGAGGCCACTTGGAGGTTTAGCTATCTTCTCACGAGCAACGTGCATGGGGAAGACAGATTCGCTTAACAACCTTGTCACTCACTTACCTGCAGTCATTCCGTTCATGAGTGTGCAAGAAAAGTCCTTAAAAACGGGACAACGCTCACCGAAAACACACAATGAAACCACACAGATTCACTTAAGAAATGCGTCCCCGACTTTTAACAATGGCAGTGTTTCGCTTAACAACTTAACAACAGTTGCAGCGTCCTTGGGATCACATGATTCCCCTTTTACTATCTTCTAGCAAGCAAAACCAATGCCAAATTCACTTAACAACCAGGTTACTAATGGATCTACTGCAGCGATTCCTGTAACAACTGTGCAAAAGAAAGGTCGTAAAACGGGGGCCAAACTCCTTTAACAATTGTCTCGTTTAGGAACGGAAATGTCGGGCTCGAAGGTGGTCGTAGGTTGAGGACTCCCTTGTATTTCAATAAGCGTGAAGGGGGCATAGGTGATGGCCTGTGTGGATGTTTTAGCATTGTGTCAAATTTTTTTTGTGTGCACTTATTTTTTTAGAAGAACGGAACAACTGGGTAACCATCCTCTTCACTGCTCTGCAGTCCCTCCCGGCGATTTCTCAAGCACGGACGGCCGTTCCTCCAGAAAAAAGCGGCTATCTGGAATTGAAAGGCTATAAAACCAAAATTTTTACCTTGCTGCAAGGGAACAGTGTCTGGATTTGCAAGAACAACCAGGTAGGCCTGCAATTTATATTTTATTTTTTTTCTTTTCCTGACGGTCCAAAATCCAAAGTGAAATTAGTAAGTGGGATTGGCGAGAAAAATTAGGAAGCTTGGACTGATTGTGTATTTACAAAATAACATCCCACCTCTCCTCTCCTTGTCTTTTCCCCTTCCCTTCCCTTCCCTTCCCCTCCAGTCCAGTCCAGTCCACTCCAGTCCACTCCATTCTATTCCGCATTCCATTATTGTGTTGTGTTGTGTTGTGTTGTGTTGTGTTCTGGTCTGTTCTGGTCTGTTCTGTTCTGTTGTGTTCTAGTGTTTAGACAGTGAGTTTTAACAACTGGTTGTAGCAATAGAGTGGTAAGACAAATACTTGTGAACCTACCCTAGGTAGATGGAACAGATGGCATCCATGGTCCATGCATAAACGTACGGTGTGTACAATATATAAGTACATCCACACACACACAAATCTCCCCCCCTCTTTCTCTGTGTGTATGTGGAGAGAGAGAGGGGGGGAGAGGGAGAGAGACTTGTAGCAATAGAATATCACTTTCCTGTTTCTCAATTTAACTTCTGACATCAAGATATTTTCAGTGAGAATTACAAGGTGTGAGAGCTGCTTCTTGGAAAGGTAAAAAAGGTAGTTTCCAAAACAGTGGACATGAATGGGCAGGACTTCTCCTCCTTAGATCAAAGGAATGTGAGAAAAGAAAACAAGAGAGTTTTCTTTTCAAATGCCTTGATTTGTCTAGGTAGAGCTTAGATTTGCAGTTTGACCTCAGGTGTGTTGAACAATGTGCTGTATTTTGTTTCTTTGGTTCTTTTGGTATTGGATGGTATTTGCCACCCCAAAATTAGAAGTTGGACTCCCGTACAAAAGCAAGGGGGGAGGGGAAGAGGAGGGGGGAGGAAGGAGGGAAGGAGTGTGGAAGGAAGGAAGGAATCTAGCTATATGAATTGAATTGAAGCAAGGAAGGAAAGAAGGAAGGAGTGAATCAAGAAGGAAGGAAGGGAAGAAGGAAGGAGTGAATCAGGAAGGAAGGGAGGGAAGAAGGAAGGAGTGAATCAGGACGGAAGGAAGGGAAGAAGGAAGGAGTGAATCAGGAAGGAAGGCATCTAGCTAAATGAATTGAAGGAAGGGGAAAAAAGGAAAGAAGGAAGGAAGGAGTGAATCAGGAAGGAAAGAAGTTAGGAAGGAATCTATATGAATGGAAGGAAAGAAGGAAGGAAGGAAGTCAGGAATCTAGCTGAATAAGTGGAAGGAAGGAGGGTGGGGGGAGGGAGGGAGGGAAGGAAGGAAGGAGTGAATTAGGAAGGAAGGAATCTAGCTATATAAATGGAAGGAAAGAAAGAAGGAAGGAAGGAAAGTGAATGAGGAAGGAAAGGGAGGGAGGGAGGGAGGAGGGAATCTAGTATAAGTGGAAGGAAGGAAGGAATGTAGTTGTATAAGTGGAAGGAAGGAGGGAGGGAGGGAGGGAAGGGAGGAAGGAGTGAGTTAGGAAGGAAGGAATCTATATGAATGGAAGGAAAGAAGGAAGGAAGGAGTGAATGAATGAGGAAGGCAAAAAGAAAGGGAAAGAGGGAGGGAGGAATCTAGCTATATAAATGGAAGGAAGGAAGGAAGGAAGGTAGGAGGGAAGGAAGGAAGGAGGGAGGGAAGGAAGGAAGGAAGGAAGGAAGGAAGGAAGGAAGGGGCAAGAAGAAAAGGACGTGGCTTGAGAGAAGTGACATGTTCAAGACAGCTCCGTTACGTACAATTGAGGCACATAGTGGGAAGAAGAAAGAGCACTAGAAGAGAAATGAGAAAGCTTAATCAATTACAGGCAATTGGAAATCCTATTCAGGTGAATTCAGACCTAATTGTCTGCAATTTTTTTTTTTAAAAAAAATGGATGATTCAGAGAAGAAAAGAGTTTTGATGGAGAGGAATAAACTTAATAAGGCCTGAAGGAGATACTTTGGTGACGCACATGGCTACGAGACAAATGCATTCATTTTGTTAAGAGCGAAGAACAAGGCCTCTGCTGATGAATTGGGTACCATAGAGTGGACAGTTCCATGCAGGAAATGTCTTCATCAAGAGCATAAGGGGCGCTCGCCCATTTACATGTTAAACCAAGTTGATGAGTTGACCTTGGATGATCTCAGTAAGTTGAAGGAATTGCCGGGCTTTGTTAAAACTTGGAAAAACTTTGCACAGGAAACCAACCGCTATCACCTGGACTGAGAAGTTGAAAGAGATCTCCAAAGAAGTTCTCTTCCAGCCAAAAAGTCCCACTTACCGTGTTTCCCCGAAAATAAGACCCTGTCTTATATTATTTTGAACCCTGAAATAAGCGCTTGGTCTTATTGCCATGCGCTCAAAAGCCCGATTGGGCTTATTATCCGGGGATGTCTTATTTTGGGGGAAACAGGGTACTTGTGTTCATCAAGTCATCAGGAGTTGAACCCAGTTTGAAGAGACTTCATATATATTTTTATTTTACTTTTTCCCATATACCTTTCCACGGGGAAACCCAAAAGATACTTGATGCGTTTTTGGAGGTAGCCACGTTGGAGGCAGCTCAGCGGTTCGAATCCCTAGTGCCGCGTAACAGGGTGAGCTCCCGTTTCTTGTCCCAGCTTCTGCCAACCTAGCAGTTTGAAATCATGTAAAAAATGCAAGTAGAAAAAAAGGGACCACCTTTGGTGGGAAGGTAACAGCGTTCTGTGCGCCTTTGTCATTGAGTCATGCCAGCCACATGACCACGGAGACGTCTTCGGACAGCGCTGGCTCTTCGGCTTTGAAACGGAGATGAGCACCGCCCCCTAGAGTTGGGAATGACTAGCACATATGTGTGAGGGGAATTTTTATTTTTACATTATGTAGACTATCGATTTGTTCTTCCTCTTATGAAAGGGCAACAGGAGGATGTATGATAGAGAAATGGCTATATAAAGTTCTAGGATAGAATAGAATAGAATAGAATAGAATAGAATTCTTTATTGGCCAAGTGTGATTGGACACACAAGGAATTTGTCTAGGTGCATACGTAAAAGAAAAGATACATTCGTCAAGAATCATAAGGTACAACACTTAATGATAGTCACAGGGTACAAATAAGCAATCAAATCATATTAGGAAACAGTCAATATAAATCTTAAGGATACCAGCAACAAAGTTACAGTCATACAGTCATAACTGGGAGGGGATGGGTGATAGGAATGATGAGAAGATTAATAGTAATGCAGACTTAGTAAATAGTTTGACAGCGTTGAGGGAATTATTTGTTTAGCAGAGTGATGGCGTTCGGAAAAAAACCTGTCCTTGTGTCTAGTTTTTTTGGTGTGCAGTGCTCTATAGCATCGTTTTGAAGGTAGGAGTTGAAACAGTTTATGTCCAGGATGTGAGGGGTCTGTAAATATTTTCACAGCCCTCTTTTTGATTTGTGCAGTATACAGGTCCTCCATGGAAGGCAGGTTGGTAGTGACTGTTTTTTCTGCAGTTCTAATGATCCTCCGAAGTCTGTGTCTGTCTTGTTGAGTTGCAGAACCAAACCAGAGAGTTATAGAGGTGCAGGAAAAAAAAATAGGATAGGACAGATTAGGATAGGATAGGATAGGATAGGATAGGATAGGATAGGATAGGATAGGATAGGATAGGATAGGATAGGATAGGATAGGATAGGATAGGATAGGATAGGACAGGACAGGACAGGACAGGAAGATAAGATACTATCTATCTGAAGAGAACTGAAGGAGCTTCGTTGATGAGAAGCAAAACATCTTCAAAAAATAGCAAGAAAACCCAGTTGCCTCAAAGGTTGTTAAATGAATCTGGCTTCCTCATGGACATTGACTCTCAATGACTCTCTAAAAAAACCGCAAATGACCAGCTGTCTGCAAGGAGTATACATCCTTCCATTCCCCACCATCCAGTCAGAGCTGAAGAAACTTCTTGGGTGAGAAGTCTTCCAAGAATAGCAAGGAAGTCCAGTGGCCTCTTGAGAAAGCACTTTTGGGACAACCATGACCTGGATGACTGAAAATCTCCATAGACATTTAGCTATATACACTACAGAGCCGAAGAAGCTTCTGGGACGAGAAGCGAAACGTCTTCCAAGAAAAACCAGAAAGTCCAATGGCGTCTTGCAAAAAAGCATCTTTGAGACAACCACAACCTCGATGACTGAGACTTTCTATAGACGTTGAAAACTCTATAGAGTTCCCAGTGGGAACTATTATCTTGGGGCTTGTCAAAATGGCCAGGCTGGACGGACGGATTGTTTTCATGGGCTTGTGATTCTATTATCTTTTCATTATTGCTGGCTGTTAAGCAAATACCAGTCACTGATATTGACTCTTCAGACATCTGAATATAAATGAGCTGAGCCGGGTGTCTGGGGTGGGGGGGTGGGGGGACGGGACACATAATACGATCACAATTGCTGGAGTCCATTACTTAGCAGAGTGTGAAATTTTGAATTAAGCCCTGCTTAATTATTACAGTGTTCAGCCGCGTTGAAAGCAAAGCAAAGCAAAGCAAGGCAGGAAAACACATACTCCTCGTGCAAAAAAAAAAAAAAAAGTGGGGGGATTTTTTTTTTTCTTACGGCCAAAACCAGGGGTGAAATGCTCCCGGTTCGGACCGGATCGCCCAATCTGGTAGCGATGGCGGTGGGTGGTTCGGAGAACCGGTAGCAAAAATCCCCCACCCACCCCCCATGCCCAGCTGAGCTGCGCGATCACCAGAGGCTGGTTTTTTTTTACTTTTAAAAGCATTTTTTCTACAACTTCTTTGGCCAAAAAAATGCTTTTAAAAGAAAAAAAAACAGCCTCTGAAGATCGTGCGGCTCAGCTGGGATCGTCAGAGACTTTTATAAGCATTTTTTCTACAACCTCTTCAATCAAAGAGGTTGTAGAAAAAAAATGCTTTTAAAAGCCTCTGATGATCCCAGCAGAGTTCCCTGATCTTCACAGGCTTTTTAAAAAGGTTGCAGAAAAAAAAAAGCCTTTAAAAGCCTCTGACGATCCCAGCTGAGTTTCCTGATCGTCGGAGGCTTTTAAAAGCATTTTTTTTCTGCAACCTCTTTGGCCGAGGAGGTTGTAGAAAAAATGCTTTTTAAAAAGTTAAAAAAAAAATTGGCCACGCCCACTCAGTCACATTACCTGCCCCCCCAAGCCACGCCCACAGAACCGGTAGTAACAAATTTTACATTTCACCACTGGCCAAAACTGTTATTTTCCTGCTGTGGACTATCTAGTTTGGCTGTTCGGGAGAAAATTGAGAAATTATTTAGGATGTTCACAAATGATTTCATCCGCGTCCTTGTGAGTCTGTCTGTATAGCAGCCTCTTGCTTGTTAATCTCTGCCATTAAGTTCCTCTTAAAGCAGTGGGAGGAAAAAAAACCACAAGCACTTCGTTTTCAATAGCCTGATTAAATGCACAAATGTTCTCTTGAAATAAAGTTAATTACAGCAGGTGTATGGCAAGGTAAGTATTCCCAGCAATGTCCATCATAGATCTTATTATGTCTGGGACAGAAAGTACCTCTATCAGCTTGGACATTATGTTCCCTTGAAATCATACTGCCGGATACACAATTAAGAGTTTAAGAGAGTAATATTTCTATATGTGAGCTATACTAAAAAAAAATATCAGATGTTTACCTTAATCCTGTGATAGATCTTAGCTGCTGCCACAGAGTGTCACTGCAGGCCAAAGTCTAGAAGTGATGAAAAATAAACGTGCCATCTCTGTGTGACTTATAATAAGAATTGTTTGACTTTTTAAAGCTAGTATTTTTTTTAAAAAAAGTTTTTTTTTATTTTTTAAACAAATAAGCATTTAATACATCGGTCATTCCTTCCGTGTGACATCTCGGTGTTGTCTCCAATCGTTCTTCTTTTTGTCATTTCTCCCGTCTTCATTCTCATCCATTCAATTCCAACAATTCATCACTAACAAAATTTTCTGATTATAGCATTTTTATACCTAACTATTAATTTACTTATTTGTATCTCTTTTCTAACCAATAAGAGAATTGATTCCATATCTTAAAGCATTCTGAATCTTCTCTTTCTTTAATCACCAAAGTCAATTTATTCATTTCTGTACAATCTCATTTTTTAAAAAAATTACTTCTCCTTCCAAAGGTATTTTCTCTGCTTTCCAATGTTGTGCACAAACAATCCTTGCAGCTGTTATTACATGTATAATCAAATTGATGTTTTCTTTGCTAATTTTTTCTGGCAGGATACCCAGTAGAAACAGCTCTGGTTTTATGTTGATGTATCATTTCTTCCAGCCATATCTTAATTTTATTCCAATAATTTTTAGCTTTTGGACATGTCCACCACAAAGGGTAATAAGAATCTGGTAACTGGTGACATTTCCAACATTTAGCCCATTTATATTTAAACATTTCTGCCAGTTTCTCAGGGGGAAGTGCAGTATTTTTTATTTTTATTCTGTAGTATATTTTTATTTTTATTCTAGTATGTTTTTTATTTATTTGTCGAACATGTACAAGATAACAGGTATAAGCAGTGGTGAAACCTAAAATTTGTTACCACCGGTTCTGTGGGTGTGGCTTGGTGTGTGGGGGTAATGTGACTGGGTAGGCGTGGCCATTTATTTTTTAACTTTTAAAACCTGTGGTCCACAGTAGACAGTTTGAAATTGAAGCTGTGGGGATTTGAGGATTTAACAAATGAGTCACCTTCCAAGAATGTGGGAACGTTTGAGGGGAAATTTGGAGCATTAAAGGAGAGTTTGAACTCTCAGCTGGCTGTGTGACCTTCTTGCCTTGTCCCTGGTCATCACATTAAAAGAGGGACCAGAATCTCTAGATAGCCAGAAGTGACCATTAGTTGAAAATATTTCCTTTGCGTAGGCCATACATTAACGCATTGTAAGCCGCCCTGAGTCTCCGGAGAAGGGCGGCATATAAATATAAATAAAAATAAAAATAAATACATCAGCTTAATTGAACTTTCATGCCTAACAGAACATGTGTGCATTACTGCATAGGAATCTGCCTTGAAATAATGCCGTATGTCATGATTGACAGCATTATAATAAAAGGAAAGAAGAAAAAAAACAAAACAAAACCTGCGAATATTCCTCTGTTCAGAAGAGATGGGCATGGTATTATATTTAAGGCTATTTCGGAAGATCCTAGTCTTTGGACTATTAGAGAGGCTTGTAATTTACTCACTATTCTTAAATGGATTTTGTCTTACAGTGTATGATTCATGTACATAATGTAACAGCAGTAGCTCAGAAGGCAAGTGAAGATAGAGAGATAGAGAGATAGATATCAAGATCTATCTATCTACAATATATCTCTCTATCTCTCTATCTAGGGAGGTGATAGATGATAGATATAAAAAGAGAGATATGGATGGATGGATGGATGGATGGATGGATGGATGGATAGATAGATATATCTAGAGAGAGAGAAAGAGAGATGATAGATGATAGATATAAAAAGAGATATAGATGGATGGATGGATGATGGATGGATGGATAGATAGAAAGATCTATCTATCTATCTATCTATCTATCTATCTATCATCTATCTATCTTTCTATCTAGATGATAGATATAAAGAGAGATATATGGGTGGATGGATGGATGGATGGATGGATATAAAGATCTGTCTATCTATCTATCTATCTATCTATCTATCTATCTATCTATCTATCTATCTATCTGGAGATGATAGCTGATAGATATAAAAAGAGAGATATAGATAGATGGATGAATAGATAGATAGATAGATAGATAGATAGATAGATAGATAGATAGATAGATATAGATAGATTCTGAAGGGGGTTAAACTTAATGGCTTCAGTGCCACCTTTTAATCCTATGAATTCATGAGATGTTAAGAGATAAACTCGATTCACTTATGAATTCAACTGGTGGCTAAACCAAGATCAAAAGTCTTTCCTGACCATAGGCGCAGCCTGATTTTCTTAGGATATAGCAATAGCACTTATATACCACTCCATAGTGCTTTACAGCCCTCTCTGAGCTGTTTACAGGGTCAGCCTCAGATTGCCCTCAAAAATCTGGGTCCTCATTTTACCAACCTCGAAAGGATGGAAGGCTGAGTCAACCTTGAGCCGGTCAGGATCGAACTCCTGGCAGTGGGCAGAGTTAACCTGCAATACTGCCTTCTGACCACTGCACCACCATGGCTCTTGCTTCTCACATATTTTTGAAACCACATAGACACAGACACACACACAAACTCTGACGCAGGAGTGAAATCCAGCAGGTAGCGGAAATTTTGAGCGGTTCGGAGAACCAGTAGTGGAAATTTTGAGCAGTTCGGAGAACTGGCAAACACCACCTCTGGCTGGCCCCAGAGTGGGGTGGGAATGGAGATTTTGCAGGATCCTTCCCCTGCCACGCCCACCGAGCCACGCCCACCAAGCCACACCATGCCCACCAAGCCACGCCCACAGAACCGGTAGTAAAAAAAATTGGGTTTTACCACGGCTCTGACGTCAAACTCATAAGAAAAATGTAGGGAAATACATTGTGTGAAAGCAGCTGGGTAGATGATTAAAATTATAATTCCTAGGACAATTTGGCTAAGCAGTCTTTAACACAAGCAGCGAAGGAACTTTCACGCAGTATTTTGCAGAGATCTTTCTTGTGCAATTCTGTTTTCAAAATACATTTCGTCCGATGTTTATTTTTTATTTTTTATTTTTTAAATAAAGACATGATCCTGATGTGCTTTTTCTTTTCTACTTCAGGATTTTAAATCTGGCTATGGCATTACAATCATACCGATGAACGTGGCAAACGTGAGGCAGATCGATCGGAGCGCAAAACAATGTTTTGAAATAATTACACCTTATCGAAGCTTCAGGTAAGGCCAGGGAATGTTGGCGTTTTTAAAAAGTGAGGCAGAATTTTGGACAACGGCTGAAATAAAATTTACTCTTACCCGAAATAGAGGTATCCCTTAATTTACAACAGTTGATTTAATGACTTTCCAAACTTACAACGGCACTGAAAAATTGATTTATGACTATAGCTCACACTTACATACATTGCGGTATTCCCGTGGTCATGTGACCAAAATTGGCAAATGACAGGCCGAAATTGTGGAAACCTTTTGGGAAAAGTGTATTTTGGAGGTTTGATGGCTAATAATGCCACTTTTTGGAGGGTTTCAAGATAATCCTATTCCACTGCTGGAATGGCCTGGGAGTAGCCCAGACCTTCACCCAATGGAAAATCTATGGAGCCGACTAAAGAAACTGGTTAGTCAGAAGCGACCCAGCAATCAAACCCAGTTCATAGAAGCCCTCCTTCCATCTTGGTTTCACATTAGAACAGCTGCAGAACTAAAAGACTTGGTTCCCTCCATGGGAAGATGTTGTAAGGCCGTCATTCATGCTAAAGGTTACCCAACTAAGGATTAACTGACATGGGGATCATTTATATCTCGTTTTTTCTATGGTAATATTTTTTGTATATCTCATTTTTTCTACGTGTTTCCCTTTTCTTCGTTATACTGTAACTGCTATTCTAATAGCAAATCCTTCCTAAAAGTTATTGCATTACAGTCTTGATTAAATTGCCTTTCCATGGATATGTAATTTTATGGTACTATTTCCTCAAAAAAGTGGTGTTATTAGCTAGTTTTAGAAAATACTTTTCTCAAAAGGTTTCCACAATTTTGACCACTAATGAATTTGTGAAGGTTTGCAGTATCCCATTTGCGGCCTTCTGACAAGCAAAGTCGATGGGGAAGCCAGATTCACTTAACAACCTTGTCACTAACTTAACAACTGCAGTGATTCACTTAACGACTGTGATAAAACGGGGCAAAACTAAACAAATGTCTCATTTAGTAACAAATTTCAGGCTTAATTGTGGTCATAAGTCAAGGACTGCCTGTAATGGCTCTTTCAGTATTACAAAGAATAACAAGAGTGAATAATTTCTGTTGCGAATTGGTTTGAATAATAGTCCGCTTCCTTTTCTTTTTCTTACGTCATCTTTTTAAAATACCTTCCATTTTTATTGTGTAATGTTTCTTTCTTCCAAAGGAAAATAGTGGGATATATATATAGATCACTAAAAGTAATTTGTGCCAACTTGACAACTTTAAGACTTGTGGACTTCAACTCCCAGAATTCCTCGGCAGCCAAGTTGAGGAATTCAACATACTGGCTGAGGAATTCCGAGAGTCGAAATCCACATGTCGGCTGAGGAATTCCGAGAGTTGAAATCCACATGCCGGCTGAGGAATTCCGAGAGTTGAAATCCACATGCCGGCTGAGGAATCCTGAGAATTGAAATCCACATGCTGGCCGAGGAATTCTGAGAGTCGAAATCCACATGCTAGCTGAGGAATTCCGAGAGTCGAAATCCACATGCTGGCTGAGGAATTCCGAGAGTTGAAATCCACATGCTGGCTGATGAATTCTTGGAATTTGAAATCCACATGCCAGCTGAGGAATTTTGAGAGTTGAAATCCACATGCCAGCTGAGGAATTCTGAGAGTCGAAATCCACATGCCGGCTGAGGAATTCCGGGAGTTGAAGTCCACAAGTCTTAAAGTTGCCAAGTTTGGAAAACCCTGCCCTAGACCAAACTGACTCTAAATTACTGCATTTCAGCTTTACTGCCGAATCGGAAAAAGAAAAGCAGGATTGGATTGAAGCGCTCCAGCAGTCCATCGCAGAAACTCTCTCCGACTACGAAGTAGCTGAGAAGATCTGGTTCAACGAATCAAACCGAATTTGTGCCGATTGTAAAACTCCTGATCCCGACTGGGCATCCATCAATCTCTGCGTCGTCATTTGCAAGAAGTGTGCAGGTAATGGAGAAACTCTCGGGATCCCCCTGTGCCAGTGTGGCAACTTTAAAAATTAATAGCATACCTAAAGCCGATTTATATTCTTTTACTATGGGGTTGTTCTGTCCCAGCTACGGACCTCAAAGAACGCAGCACACACAAACTCTATACAAAGCTTATTTTACTCAAATAACTTAGTCTTTATCATTCAAAGGTTGTTAATGAACTGTCTTAACAGCCTACCAGAATTCTAAGATGAGGTAATCACAGTCTTACTAGAGTTGGCAGAAAGCCCAGAAGCAATTTTGCAGACATGAAGGAGAGTGAACTAAAGTTGTTCTCTACAGCTTGTTGCAAGTGGTGTTCCTTCTTAAATAGGCTAAGGGAGTGGCCAATTAGCCCCAAGCCTTACTCTTGAGGAGATCTCCTCCTGAGGAGCCACTCCTACCTTTTGGCAGCTCTGCACGCCCGTGCATTGAGAAGAGGCTCCTCCTCTTCTTCCTCTTCACTTAAAGGAGCTTCTGGAGGTTCTGAAGGCCCTGGCTGAATCCCTGCCTCTGGCATCACATCTTCTCCAGCCTCCTCATTGTCCAACTCGAGCGCCAGCTGCACAGGCTGCTGACGCAGCACCACACCAGTCTCCTCGTTGTCGGAATCAGCTACAATCTGCACAGGCCGCTGATGGGCCACAACAGGGGTTCAAAATCACGTTTGTGATTTCAAGCTGCACGTTACCATTTGCGTCACCGAAAAGTATGGTAGTAGCACCGCAGTTATGCAGATAGAAGAGAATATTGGTAGAATATTGGTTGAACTGTGGGATTCTTGGTGCTCTCTGAGCTTGTTAGTTTTCTTGCAGACATTTCATGACCCAACTAAGTAACGTCATCAGTGGTTAGAAATATACTGGTAGCCACTTGTAGAGAAACAGAAAGCAAAACCCCACTTCCTTTGAGCACTGATGAGATAACCTAGTTGGGTCATGAAACGTCTGCAAGAAAACAACCAAGTGCAGGGACAACCCCCACCCACCCCACTATCAAGACCTGATCACCCCAATATTGAAAGACGATCGTTGTTACCAACTCTTTTGTAGGCTCATCTCAAAAGTATTATTCTTAAACTCGAAAGCAAGGATTGCATCCCCCCCCCCCCCTATTCAGGACTGCATTTTCTTAAGAAATAGGTTGGGAGCTGCGTGACAATAATGGATGAGCCCAAATCAAACAATACTTTTTCCTTCCTCCCCCCTATCCTCCATTAGTGGGATTCAGCCGGTTCGAGCCGGTTCATGCGAACCGGTAGTTAATTTGCTGGCTGGCCATGCCCCTTCCCTTCCCGACCCTTCCAGGTGTCCCCACATGCCCCATTTTGGCTCCCAGGTAAGTGCAGGGAGGCCTCATAGGCCCAAAATGGGGCACAGAGGGTGCAGCACCCCCCAGCGGCCAGTTTCCGCTCACAGGGGGCTTCAGGGAGGCCTCCTAAGCCCAAAATGGGGCGCGGGGGGGTGTCCCCCCATGGCCTGTTTTTGCTCCCAGGGGGGTGCAGGAGGCACACCCCCTGGCCATGCCCACCATGGCCACGCCCACCCAGCCAGTCATTAGGGCAGAGAACTGGTTGTTAAATTATTTGAATCCCACCACTGCCCCCC
>WNWU01000062.1:1342359-1355806 GCA_012654045.1 Ptyas mucosa | reverse complement strand
AATGCAGCATTGCAGACTAACTCTGCCCACAGTCTGGAGTTTGATCCTGACCAGCTCAAGGTTGACTCAGCCTTCCATCCTTCTGAGGTGGGTAAAATGAGGACCCAGATTGTTGAGGGCAATAGGCTGACTCTGTAAACAGCTTAGAGAGGGTTGTAAAGCACTGTGAAGAGGTATACAACAGGGGTGGGCAACTATGGCCCTTTTATGACTTGTGGACTTCAACTCCCAGAATTCCTGAGCCAGCCATGTCAGCTCAGGAATTCTGGGAATTGAAGTCCACAAGTCATAAAAGGGCCATAGTTGCTCTCTTCTGGTATATAAGTCTAAGTGCTATTGCTATTATGACTCAATTAATTTAAATTATTCAGCAGAATGTAGCCTCCAAGTCTTACAGTTCTGCAAATAATTTTGCAAAATGGTCTGGTCATTAAAAGCAGAATCCTTTGCAAGTTAAAATAACGAGTCTAGGATAACTCGCCTGCAGCCAGCTTGCCGTGGCCAACTAACCATGGTCTTTTATCCGCCAGTGTTTCTTCAACATTATTTTAATTTTTGTCATTTCCATTTCATTTTGTCCTTCCATCAGCATCCTGTCTTTAAGGATTCTATTCCACCATTTCTTTGATGCATACAAGAATTACACTAATAGGAAAGTGACAGAAAACAGTGTAGTTGCCTCCAGAAGTTGTGAATGCTCCAACACTGGATGATTTTAAGAAGATGTTGGATAACCATTTGTCTGAAGTGGTGTAGGATATCATGCCTGTTAAGGATATTCTTGGATCATAACCGATGTTATGGGTTATCGAGCAGAGTACCCCTTGAGTATGCACATGAAAGTGGCTGAGAGTGAATAAACCACACTACTGAGACACTGAGTTGTGGTAGTCTTTTACTTTTTTGAAAAAAGTAGAGCAAAGTCTAATAACAATTCAAGTCATACACAGATAAGGCGATAGTTAAAATATCATTTCAGGGATATTCCAAGTACAAAGTCTTCTTACCAGTTGTTGTCATTACACAATAAAACAGTTCTTCTTGAGTTTCAAACAGGAACAAGTTCAGTATTAAAACATTCAATAAATAATAGAAAGCAACAAGTAGCAATGATCAAACAGTGATCATAGAGAGAGAACAGGTAGGGAGTAACAGCAAATAAGCAGATAAAATGGTGTAATGTCCACAAGCCATGATTCAGGCTTCCCCTTAAGTACATTGGCTCCAGAGCTTAGCCAATCAGGATACAGGATGATGCAATACAGTCTTAAAGCAATATAATACCTTTTGACAAACATGTATTGATAGTTTATATATTGCCTGACCAACTAGTTAAACAATAGCCATTTCCTAACATTGCCTAAGCAGGGGGTTGGACTAGAAGACCTCCAAGGTCCCTTCCAACTCTGTTATTCTGTTATTAAAGCAAGTACACTGAAGGAGGGACAAAATGAAATGGGAATGACAAAAATTACAATAACGTCGAAGAAACAGTGACGGAAAACAGTGTAGTTGTGTTAAGTTATCCCGCGTTAAATTTTCCTGCAACAAGTTGTCCTGTGGCAAGTTGGCCTCGTTGAGTTGTCCTGCATCAAGTTGGCCAGGTGAGTTGGCCGGGGTGAGTTGGCTGGGATGAGCCAGCCATGGTGAGTTGTCCCATTCCGAAAATAACAGCTAGCAAATTTGATGTGCATCACTCAGAATCCTTTGGTAAAGGCAGATGGAAGATTGAAATTTTCCAAGACTCGTTTAAAAACTTCCATTGGCTATCCCTGTTTCCATCATGGATTATTTGCTAATTGTTCTGTGATAATGGTTAACTCTCCAGTTAATAAAGAAATCCATCTTTAAATATAGAGTGCAGCAAGAGATGGTGCGTATTGGAAAGCGGCTTTTTGAGTTACTATGAGAATGAGAAAATGGCTACCCCAAGCGGGACTTTGGACATCGGTGAAGTCATCTGTCTTGCCATTCATAAGTCGGAAGACACCTTACCCATGGGGTAAGTATGGGGTCTTTGTTGGTTTGGGTTAATGATTTGCTGTGTCGGTGTTGATATTATTATTATCTTTATTCATTAAATATGAAACTCATATATCAATGAATGATCTGAATCAATGAATGAATGATCTGAATCAATGAATGGAGTGAGTAAGTGAGTAAATGAATGAATGAATGGTCTGAGAAGTTAAACTCACACATTATGGACAGCACGAAGTGTTTGAATTTTCTCTCTTCCAATAAAACATTACTCTTAATAAACTTAATGAAATCAAAATTACTTGATATTAATCGGTCTTTTTATATCAGTGGGTTTAGGAATTCACGGCAGATCTGGCAATATACAAATAGAGCAAGTGAGTGAGAGAGTGGATGGATGGATGGATGGATGGATGATGGATGAATGAATGAATAAATGAATGAATGATGAATGAATGAATGAATGAATGAATGATGAATGAATGAATGATCTTCTGAGAAATCAACCTTATGCTTTATAGGCAGTGTGAAGACTTTGAATTTGCTCTTTCCCAATAAAACGTTATTTTTAATGAACGTAATTAAAAGTAAATGAATGAATGAACGTAATGAATGAAATTAAAATCCCTTGGTATTCATTGCTCTTTTTAAATCGGTGGAGCTTGTAAAAATTACAAACTTTTCCAGAGGCATGAGGGTATTCCTGTCAATTTTTTAAAGTCAGGATCATCATTTCTGAAAGTTACGGGGTACTTTTTCCGGGAGGGAAAACAGACTTGAAAGGTGTCAGCTCCAGAGGTGAGTTTCAACAGGTTCTGACCAGTTCTGGAGAACCAGTAGCGGAAATTTTGAGTAGTTCAGAGAACCGGTAAATACCACCTCTGACTGGCCCCATCCCCATCTATTCTCTGCCTCCCGAGTCCCAGCTGATCGGGAGGAAATGGGGATTTTGCAGTATCCTTCCCCCAGGAGTGGGGAGGGAATGGAGATTTTGCAGTATCTTTCCCCTGCCACCCGCACCAAGCCACGCCCACTAAGCCATACTACGCCATGCTACGCCATACCCACCAAGCCACACCCACAGAACCGGTAGTAAAAAAAAATTGAATTCCACCACTGGTTAGCTCTGTGTGTGCAAGAATCTGTTTTACAAATAAGGAGGTGGAATAATGAGAAGTACCTCTAGCAATTTCTCCCCTGCGTCCAAGTAAGGCTGAACCTCCTGACGTCCAGAGGTTTGCCCAGATGCGAAATTCTTATTCTTTCCCTCTATTTAGTCCAGCTGGAATAGAAAAAGGATCAGTTTCGATCTTCTTTCTTTAAAGCCCAGAAGTCCAAACTTAAACGCCTTCTGCCAATTCTGCAACAGAAGGAAGGTAGCTAAGCAACCATGTTGCCTTCCGCAAGGAGACTGTGACATTGCATTTCCCTTGTGTTTGAATCCAGGTATCGAGATATAAAAAGGAATTTGTGGGGCAAATGGGAATATAAGGGAGAGGGGAAAAAAGAAGGGAAGGCAACAAGGCACATCCACAGAATTCCGAAATCAATAGAGTTCACCTAACTAAGCTAGTTACGTTATCTCCTTAAATAAGGACTTGGGATTTAGTTTATGTTCATTGTTTCCTGCATATAAATGCATAGAGAGGGATAATCTGGGCTTCCTGTTTGGATGTTAATAGTCTCCCTCCCTCCCTTCCTTCCTTCCCCCTTCCCTTCCCTTCCCTTCCCTCCCCTCCCATTTCCCTCCTTTTTTCCTTCCTTCCTTCCTTCTTCCATCCATCCATCCATCCATCCATCCAAAAATGCAAAGACCTGCAAATAAAAGTAGAACGATTATGACAAAAGAAAGCAAAGGTAGTAATAAACAACATGGCTACCATCCCCAAGCACCTCTTGAACACCATCAGCATTGACAAAAATCACCATCAGTCAATTGCAAAAGGCAGCTTTCCTTAGAACAGCTTACACTCTTCGATGTGATGTCCAACATCATTAAACAACATCTGTTAATCCCAGGTCCTTGGGAAGGACTCAAATAGGTGGATAAAAATGCCAAATCCTGTCTAAACATCTGTCTGACTGTGTGACCAACCATAACAAGGCTAGGGATAAAACCAACAAGACTAGGATAGGATGAAATTAGTTGCTCTTGGTGCGTTTTCACGATACCCCTTCAAAAGACCTTTTGCAGTGCCTGAAAAAAATGGTGGTGTTACCTTTAAATCTGTCAGTGAGCTTTGTGAGCAGTGAGCAGATTCGGACAGTAAGGAGGTTGTGGAGGAAGGTGGGTCAGTTCTGGAGTCTAGGGAAGGCTTGGATGAGGGCTCTGAGTTGGAGGCAGAGAGGGAGCCAATGCCATTTGGTAGTTCTTTGCTGTCTCCGGAGTCTCCGGAGTCTGACATCAGCGAGGCAGAAGAACAGCGGGAGCCTGTTCCCAGTGTGCGCATGTGCAGAGCTGCCAGAAGACAGGAACAATTAAGAAAACAGGGTCGACTTGGCAGTAAGGCTTGGAGATGATTGGCCCCTCCCATAAGACATAAAAGAGAAGCGAATGGGGCATGAGCTTTTGCAGGAAGCAATTAGTTCATCTGGTCAGTAAAAACTCTGTTTGACTCTGTGCTAAGTTTGGCCTTGCCCTGTGTGTGGCAATTAGTTCTTTGGCAGCATTCCAAGGGAGATAAGGTGGGTGTTTGTAAACACTCCCCTGATAGACTGTTTTGGGAAGCCTTTCAGACTGGGAATGACAATAATTCACAGCTGTTTGAATTAAAGAGGTCTGCCGGGACTAAGTTTGTGCTGTTTACTTTCTAAGGAAGCCTAGGTTCCTCTTCATTAAACTATCAAATGCATATTGATTCCCCATTATCTTCTAAACAAATGCAACGCAAATAAAGCACTTTAGAGGGCAAAACTGTTCGTTTGCAAGGCGAGAGGAATAAGGCCAGAGAACAAACTGTACCCCTTATTGTTTTCCTTTTGCAAAGTTAATGCTAAATAAATTTGATTCATCGTCTCCTTGGCAATTTTAGAGCGATGTTTACTTTTGAAATCTACTTACTGTCAGAACGCGCATTTTTCTTTGGAGCCGACACGGCGCATTCTCAACGGAAATGGACTCGGGCAATTGCTAAGGTAATTTTGGTAATTATCTGTTCAAGTTAAAAGACAGACACCTTTAAAGGAAATGGAGAGAAAACACTTTTGTTTTAACAAGGAGATTTTAGACAAAGCGGGTTTTTTTTTTTTTTAAATGGAAGCAAATTTAGATCGCAAAGAAGTAAAATTGCTTTCTTGGTTAATGGCAACTGTTCTTGTTCCTTTTTAAGAAATGGTGTGGTTAAACATAAATAAAATCTATTTAAAAAAAAAATTCTTGAGTTAAGAAACTCCACCCAAGTTTTTATCGGTAGAAGCCATCTTAAAAAGTAGATGTTTTTTCTTTCTTTCTTGGTATATCCATGGTTTTTTGCCCAAGCTCGGGGTGAAATGCTACTGGTTCGAGCCGGTTCACTCGAACCGGTAATAAAAAATGCTTTTAAAAAGTAAAAAAAAGGTTACAACGATTGCACAGCACAGCTGATTGTCACAGCTGATCATTGGAACTTTTTAAAAACTTTTTTTAGTTAAAAAATGCTAAATCTTTTTTTAAAAATAGTTGGCCACACCCACCCAGTCACATGACACCCCCACCAAGCCACACCCACAGAATTAGTAGGGAAAATTTTTGAATTTCACCACTGCCCAAGTTACCATTGTTTCTTTCACCTGTTCATCTTCTCATCTTCTCATCATTCCCATCACCCATCTCCTCCCACTTAGGACTGTATGACTGTAACCTTGTTGCTGGTGTCCTTACAATTTATATTGATATTGTTTCCTGATTGCTTATCTGTAACCTATGACTTTCATTAAGTGTTGTACCTTATTATTCTTTAGGAACGTATCTTTTCTTTTATGTACACTGAGAGCATATGCACCAAGACAAATTCCCTGTGAGTCCAATCACACTTGGCCAATAAAGAATTCTATTCTCTTCTGTTCTGTTCTGTTCTATTCTATTCGTCTTTCATTTTACAACTTCACAGATATTATATATTTTCTTTATTAATTTTTCATCCGTCCCTAAAAATATCTGATCAAGTACTGTTGGCTCTTTATAGAATCCATGTGTCTTTGCATCTTTCAGATATCTTGATTGTATTTGCAAGTATGGCTACCATGCTAGTTCTGTTCTTTGGTTTTTGCAGTTCCTGTGTCATTTTTAATTTCCCATTTTCATGTAAGATGTCTTTCTATGTTACAATTCTTTCCAAGTTAATAACATTTGGATGTATCAGTGCTTCCATCCTAGAAGCCAGACTGGTATTTTCCTATAATTTTTTTGTTTCAACTTTTTCCCGCATTAGAAGTAGTGTATTTCTTTGGAAGTATCTGGGTATTTTATTTTTCTCATATCACAAAAAAGTGTGGCATCCCAGTTGATAGTAATAGTAATAGTAATAATCTTTATTTACCCATTCTTTCAGCCAGGTAAGTGCCGAAGCCTGATAGTAAAGCTCCCAGTCTGGTAACCCCAAAACCCCCCATTGTTTTTAGATTCTTGCAGCATTTTCAATCTTATTTTTGCTCTTTTCCCCTGCCGAATACAGTACTGGCCAAAATTGTGGAAACCTTTGGGAAAAGTGTATTTTCTAAAACTAGCTAATAACACCACTTTTTGGGGGGAGTAGTACCATAAAATTATATATCAATGGAAAGATAATTTAATCATGAATGTAATGCAATAAACTTTTATGAAGGATTTGCTATTAGAATAGCAGTTACAGTATTAAGAAGAAAAGTGAAACGCGTAGAAAAAATGAGATATACAAAAATGATCACCATAGAAAAAATGAGATATACAAAAATGATAATCATACTTAGTTGGGTAACCTTTAGCATGAATTACGGCCTTACAATGTCTTCCCATGGAGTGAACCAAGTCTTTTAGTTCCACAGCTGTTATCATGTGAAACCAAGATTGAAGGATGGCTTCTATTAACTGGGTTTTATTGCTGGGTTGCTTCTGACTAACAAGTTTCTTTAATCGGCTCCATAGATTTTCAATTGGGTTAAGGTCTGGGCTCTTCCTAGGCCATTCCAGCAGTGGAATATGATTATCTTGAAACTCAAAAAAAAAAAAAGAAAGAAAGAAAAGAAAAGAAAAGAAAGAAAAATACACTTTTCCCAACAATTTTGGCCACTACTCTATATTTTAAAATTAATTTGTTTACTTCATTGAAAAAAAAAATGTCTAATTTTATAGGAATTGCTTGAAACAAAAAAAAAAGTAATTTTGGCAATATGTTCATTTTTATAGTAGCTATTCTTCCTGCCATCGATAATTGCAAGTTCTTCCATTTCTCCAGATCTCATTTGTTGCATTAATTTTGTATAATTATCTTCTTTATTTGTTGCACATCTTACTATTAAATAGATTCCTAAATATTTTACTTTCTTCACCACCTGAAGATTTATTTATTCTTTTTCTTTCTTGAGCCAAAATTCTGACTTTTCTTTTTTCGAAAAGTACTTAAAGAAGATTTTGTAGCCTTCTCTTGAACTTTTGAATTCTAAGAAGGAGCTTTGGCTCAAGCCTTTGTACTAATTTTTGTTTCTGTTCGAAATAGCACTTTGTACCTGAATTGGCCAGAGGTCTTCAAGAAAGAGAGACTGATGTTATTGGCCAGTTGTTCTACAAGGATTGCCAGGACTTGGATAATTGGAAAAAAGGCTGGTTTGCTTTAGAGAAGACCAACTTGTATTTTTGCCTCGAACTGGAAAATTCACAAGAGAATTCAATGTATCTAAGGCGGCTCCAGGAGTTAAGTAAGACTTAAAAGAAAAATATTATATTGTTTTCATAACAGTTATCAACTCGCAAAGCATCCCTGGCCAGCTCTCGAGTTGCCATAGGCAAGGAGGATGGGAAACGACGAAATAGCATGGCAACCAAAGACAGATGTGCATTCCAGACTTATCTCTCTCAAGGTTGTCTCCCAGGGTTACCCACAGCTGCCGGAGGGGAGTGGTCTCTATAATCTGTAAAATTGCTCCGTTGGCAAATGTGATTGATGACACACCCTGGGAGGAGGGGAAAACAGGGTCATGATTGAGGCGTAAATTACGTGGGGTTAGAGCTGGCTTCATTTGGGAACATGCCGACATGACGCTCCTAATAAATAACTGGATTTCTTTCGAAGCTTGGCTCGAGGCTCATGTTTTAATTAGGGCATCCATCCTGACACACGGTTTGAAAACTTTATAAATCCATTGTGAACAGATAGGGATCTCTTGGCTTAAATACAGGTAGTTCTCAACTCATGACCAGGGCCGTTGTAACGTCAAACAGTCACTAAATGAACTGTTGTAAGTTGAGAACTCCTTGTAGTTTCCTGAACCCTGTGGTTCCTTCCCACACGACTTCAGGAATATATGACGCAATAATTGTCAAGTATTGGAATGTATCGATTAGCTGTGTTGCCTCAGTAATGATAATGAAGGAATGGCTTCATCAGATTGTATACAATCTAATTGTAAAGAAGTGGAATTGTAAAGTTGGCTTTGCAAAGCTGATTATTTCCAAGCCTCGTTGTTATCGTGCGTAAGTTTCCTACAGATTTCGTGCACTTAGGAAAAAAGCGGATTTGTTTAAGTTTGCAAACAGCTCTGCCTTTCACGTTTCAGCGATCAGCAGCTGCGTCCAAAATGGAGAAAAAACAGATGTTCTGCTACTGGTCGAGAAAGGAAGGTAAGCTGTACATTCTAGGTGCTCAAGGCAAGGAGGAGGGCTGAGGAAACCAGTTGGAGGGATTTGCTAGAGATCTGTGGGTGGGCACGTAGCTTTAGAAGACTTTCAAGACAGATGGAGATAGTTCTGCCTTGATGCTGTTCTGACCCAGCTCCCCAAACATGACAAGTCCTCTGTATTTAAATAGTAATTCCTTTATTAGGAGCGCCAGCAGCCCTGGCAAAATGTTCCTCTCTCAACGCAGGCTAACAAATCTATCCGGCCAAAAGATGAATAGTTGTCTGCCATATCTATTCATCTCCACCCCATGCCTTTTATCCTCAGAGCTAGGGTAGTTCTCCGAACTACTCAAAATTTCTGCTACCTGTTCTCCAGAACCTGTCAGAACCTGCTGGATTTCATCCCTGGACTAGTGTTACACTTTGCCATTGCAGTGTTTGCATGATTGCTCCTCTCCTTGGCTTTTCATTGACAGAGAGAGCATTTTCACCTCTCTCTCTCTCCCCCCCTCCTCTCTCTCACACACTCTTTACAATTTTTGGCGTCGTTTCTCAAACTTTTTTGCAGAACATTATACATCCGCGGCCACACCAAGTTGGATTTCACCGTCTGGCATAGCGCCATTGAAAAAGCAGCCAGCACCAATGGCAACTTGTTAGAAGATCAGCAGCTCAGCAGAAACGACGTGCCGATTATAGTGAACAGCTGTATCGCATTTGTTACGCAGTACGGTAAGTGGAGACGGGCGTTTGTTCAGATTCCTGAAAATTGGAGATTCACTCGGATAGAGGGACCTAAGAAGCAGCACCATCCGATTACGTTACATGGGCTTGAGCTGTGACGCGTAAAGACTACAGTTTGAGTGGCGTTTGCTGCAATGCTCAGTTCGGAGTAGGTGTATTCAAAGTGGAATGTATACAGTACTACCTTGGTACTCGTCACTTATTGGTTCAGCGAGGCACAATGAGTGCCAAAAACGATGAGTACCAAACAACTTTTTCCCGTAAGGAATAATGTAGTGAGTCACAAGGCAGCTGACACTGAGAAGGTCTAGTTCCGTGATGGCAAACCACAGGTGGCACGCAGAACCATATCAGTGGGCATGCGAGCACAGCTCTGGTACACCTGCACACGCCGGTCAGCTGATTTTTGGGCATTCTGGGCCCACTGGAAGTTGGCAAACAGGCCATTTCCAGCCTCTGGAGGGCCTCTGGGGGGTGTGGGGAAGGCAGTTTTTGCCCTCCCCAGGCTCCTAGAAAGTCTCTGGAGCCTGGGGAGGGTGAAAAATGAGCCTACGGGGCCCACCGTGTCATCACATGCCAAAAGCAGGGGAAGCACGGGGGAGGTGTCTCACACACACGTGTGGGGGCGGGGTACACAGAATTATGGGTGTAGGCACTCATATGCAAATGCAGACCCTTAATAAAAACATTCTTAACAAGCTGCCAGAAATTCCACAGATAAGTCTTACAAGAGTTGTCAGAAAGCCCAGAAACCAGGTTGGCAGAGAAAATCCAAACTCAATGATCAGCGAAAGAACAGACGAACGCACGTTGTTTCCTGCAGCTTTTTACAAACTGTGTGCAGACTTAAATAGGCTAAGGGAGTGGCCAATTAGCCCCAAGCCTTACTCTCGAGGAGACCTCCTCCTGAGTAACCACTCCTGCCTTTTGGCAGCTCTGTGTGCCCGTGCATTGAGAAGAGGCTCCTCCATTTCATCCTCTTCACTTGAAGGAGCCTCTGGAGGTTCTGAAGGCCCTGGCTGAGTCTCTGCCTCTGGCACCACATCTTCTTCAGCCTCCTCGCTGTCCGACTCGAGCACCGGCTGCACAGACTGCTGGTGCGACACCACAGCAGCCTCCTCATCGTTGGGATCAGCAACAATCCGTGCAGGCTGCTGGCGGGCCACAACAAATTCTTTGTTCTATGTCAGTGGTGGCGAACCTATTTCATGTATGCCAGAGGTGGCATGTAGAGCCCTCTCTTTGGGCACGCATGCCGCTCTGTTTCAGGTCTCTGCGGCGCATGTGTAAAATGGCATGGAGCATCTTGTTTCTTTGACATTGGTTGGTTTGTTTTTTTTTAAATTAATGTTTATTTTTTTCTTATTTAAGGTTTGGGAAGCAAATATATCTACCTGAAGAAAGGAGATCTTTCGTGTGTGAGAGAGCTTTTGGAATGTTTCAAAAAAGATGCCAGAAGTGTTAAGCTGAGGGCTGGGACGAACCGCCTGGAAGATGTGACGGATACGCTAAAATGTTTTCTTTGTGAAATAGATGATGCGCTACTGACCAAAGAACTTTATCCTTTTTGGATCTCAGCATTAGGTAATGCCATTACAGAATAGCTCTGAAGCTCTGTCTACCTGAACCTGGATAGGAGATAAAACATAGAATAATAGAAGTGGACGGGACCTTGGAGGTCTTCTAATCCAGTCCCCTGCTCAAGCAGGAGACCCAGTGGTGGGATTCAGCCAGTTCGCACCTATTCGGGAGAACCGGTTGTTAACTTTCTAAGCAGTTCGGAAGAAATCTTATATTGTTTTTCCCCACTTTAGAGAGCTAATCCTGTAAGGAAGGCAGGAAGGAAACATTCTGGTATTGTTTCTAGCCTAATCTTTATTGCCCTGCTTACAGAAACTGCCTCTCTGGTTAACCCTTATTACATTGTAACAGTTAAGGTAAAGCGCCCATCGACATGAGTGACATTGAGTTGACCATGCCCACACGGTCACATGACCACCGAGCCACACCTACCCAGCTGGTCATACAGGGGAGAGAACCAGCTGTTAAATTATTTGAATCCCACCACTGAGGAGACCCTATATTATTTCAGACAAATGGTCATATAGTCTCTTCTTAAAAAATTCCAGTGTTGGTGCACCCACAACTTCTGAAGGCAACTTCTGTCCCACTGGTTGATCATTCTCACCAGTAAAAAATTACACCTTAGTTCTAAGTTGCTTCTCTCCTTGGTTACCGTATTTTTCGGAGTATAAGATGCACCGGAGTATAAGACGCATCTTAGTTTTTGGGAAGGAAAATAAGAAAAAAACTGATTGGTGGGTGGATCGGCCTCCCGGAATACCCCCTATCAGCTGTTCCGAGAGGTGAATTTTAGCAAAAGGTTCCTTGGTTGTAAGCTCTGTGCCTTGCTTTTTCTTTTTTTTTTTTTTTGCCTCTGAAACTTCTGAAACTCTGATTCAGAAAAAAACTTTTTTTCTTGCCTCTGAAAGCCTCCGAAACAGAGCTTCAGAAAAAAAGGCATTTTTTCTGAAGCTTCTTTCGAAGGCTTTTTTTCTGAAGCTCTGTTTTGGAGGCTTTTTTTCTGAAGCTCTGTTTCGGAGACTTTTTTCTGAAGCTCTGTTTCGGAGACTTTTTTTTCCTGAAGTTCTGTTTTGGAGGCTTTTTTTCTGAAGCTTCTTTCAGAGGCTTTTTTTCTGAAGCTCTGTTTTGGAGGCTTTTTTTCTGAAACTTCTTTCAGACGCTTTTATTCTGAAGGACTATCTATATTTGGTTCAATCTCCTTTCTTTGGTCTTGGTATGTAGATTAACCTCTTCCGATCTGTTGGTTATTGTGTCATTCTCCAGATTCGTTAACATAGTTTGGTTAAAACCTTTACTGATTCTTCTTTTGCTGCTTGTCATATTATTTTAGATAAAAGCTTTTCAGAGGCTTTTTTTCTGAAGCTTCTTTCAGCCTCTGAAATCTCCATTTGCAAGGCTGGGCAGGGCTACATTCGGAGTATAAGACACACCCAGATTTTCACCCTCTATCTGGGGGGGAAAGGGTGCATCTTAGAGTTTGAAAAATACGATAATCCCAGGTAATTTAATTTCTCCCCTCCCTCTTCTCCCTCAGATACACTGGATGACAAAGACAGAGTGAGAAAATACAGCACCTTCATTCGGACGCTTCCACCCGTCAACAAAGCAACTCTGGCAGCATTAATGGAACATCTTTACAGGTCAGTCTGAAAGCATGATTCGAGCTGATGGTGGGATAATCATCATCATCAGAATAGAGCCTTGTTGGCGCAGCAGACTAAAGTGCTGCTAAGTAACACCAGCTGCCTGCAATTACTGCAAGTTCAAATCTCACCAGGCACAAGGTTGATTCAGCCTTCCATCCTTTCGAGGTAGGTAAAATGAGGACCCGGATTGTGAGGGCAATAAGCTGACTTTGTATAAAAAAGAACACCGCTTAGGGGGGGCGTCGAAAGCCCTACTAAGCAGGTATATACAAAAGTATGAAGGCTATTGCTTAACACATTGTAAGCCGCCCTGAGTCTCCAGAAAAGGGTGGCATATAAATCGAACCAATAAATAAATAAATAGAGCTGGAACGCATGCGCCTGGCCTCAAAAACGCCCGGCCTAAATAGGACAGCATAGAGCTGGGGCGGGTGGGCAGGCCCACCTGCGATTTCTGCTACCAGTTCGGGCGAACCGCTCTGAACCATCTGAATACCACTCTGACGTATACTTCTCCAGCATTAGCTGATACTGTCTGAGGACTGTAAGAATAACATCTGATATTATATTATATACTCACCTCCTGTATTATACATGTGAAGTGGGATTAATGAAACTTTGTAGCCTGCAAAGACATCCTGGGAATGCATATCAGAATATCAGAGTTGGAAGAGACCTTAGAGGTCTTCTAGTCCAAGCCC
>WNWU01000062.1:1308906-1324368 GCA_012654045.1 Ptyas mucosa | reverse complement strand
ATAGATAGATAGATAGATAGATAGATAGATAGATAGATAGATAGATAAGCAAACATAAAATATGACAAAATTGTCTTACATTTGCAGCACTCAAGATTCAATTGTTTCAGGAAGTCTTAACATACTAGGATAAGGAAAAAGTGAGGCACCCTAATGTTGATTCATTGCCTTTTTTTTTAAATTTGATTTCTATGCCGCTCTTCTCTGGAGACGCAGGGCGGCTTACAATGTATTAAGCAATAGCCTTCATACTTTTGTATATTTATACAAAGTCAGCTTATTGCCCCCACAAACTGGGTCCTCCTTTTACCCACCTTAGAAAGGATGGAAGGCTGAGTCAACCTTGAGCCTGGTGGGATTTGAACTTGCAATAATTGCAGGCAGCAGATGTTAAGTGGATGTTAATCACTGCCTTAGTCTACTGAGCCACCAGAGCTCAGTATTTTTTATTTAAAAAATAAAATAAAATATCTTTTATTTTAGATTTCTCAGGCTGGAGACTTGCTAATTGATGTTTATGTGGAAAGGAAGGAACTCGACTCCAGCATTATAATAAGGGTTTGTATGACTTTTTCTTTTTTTTCTAAAAAAAATGTATATTTCACCTGTTGCTTTAAAGCAGTTCAAAAGGCCATTCTTTTTTTAAAAAAAGGAAAACTGGCATAAGTTGCTAATTTTAAAATTTATATCTATTTAATTATTATTACGTTTTGCAAAACAAGTCCCATACTCAGTTAACCAGACAACGGGCACATACTATCATATGTGGTGGACATGTGCAAAGGACGTATTTTTTCTCCGCCCCCCACCCCCTCCGCCTTATTTGTGAGAGCATAAAACTGGCAGGAGTGAGACCCTCTCAGGAGTTTTGAATAATTTCTAAAGTCTTATCTGGTCTTCAAAGTAGATCTCACCAACAATGGAGGCAGAAGAATTGACTCACGACGTCCTGGGCATCAAAAACCTCACCCCTCACAAGGATGACATGTGGGCCACCTTTGAAGTGATTGAAAATGGAGAACTAGGTTAGTCATTGTCGGCATTGGCTTGGAATATTTTTTTTTTATGCTTAATGATTCCTTGCTGTTTTCTTTGCAGAAAAAACAAAACAAAACAAATAGCAGGAGCCTTAGCGTTATTTTACATGGAAACACTCGATGTAAGGTGATTCTGAAGAAGTTCGGTTTGGAAAGGTGACAGAAGAAGGACTACCTTGACCAAACTCTTCTCCCCCCCCCTCCCCCCCCCCCCCTCTCTCTCCCCCTCCCTTCTTGTCCATTCCTTCCTTCCTTCCTTCTTTTCCTTCCTTCCTTTGTTCTTTATTTCCTCTCTCTCTCCCACCCTCCCTCCCTTCTCTTCCATTCCTCCTTCCCGTACCCTCCTTCCCTCCTTCCTTTTTTCCTTCCTTCCTTCCCTTCCTTCTCTTCCATTCCTTCCTTCCTTCCTTCCTCCCTCCCTTCCTTCCTTCCATTCTTTCTTCCATGCTTCCTTTATTCTTTATTTCCTCTCTCCCTCCCTCCCTCCTGTCCTTCTCTTCCATTCCTCCCTCCCTTTCGTACACTCCCTCCCTCCTTCCTTTTTTCCTCCTTTCCTTCCATTCCTTCCTTCCTCCTTTCCTTCATTTCCTCCTTCCTTCCCTTTCTTCTCTTCCATTCCTTCCTCCCTCCTCCCTCCCTTCCTTCCATTCTTTCCTTCCATACTTCCTTTATTCTTTATTTCCTCTCTCCCTCCCTCTCTCCTTTTCTTCTCTTCCATTCCTCCCTCCCTTTCATACACTCCCTTCCTCCTTCCCCTTTTCCTCCTTTCCTTCCTCCTTTCCTTCCATTCCTTCCTTTCTCCTTCCTTCTCTTCCTTCTCTTCCATTCCTTCCTTCCTTCCCTCCATCCCTCTCTCTCTCCCTTCCATAAACCCCTCCCTCCCTGCCTCCATTCTTCTTCCATTTACCATAAATTGCAGTACACTGTGGAAACCTTCTGTCAAACATGGCATTTTCTGTTGAGAGAATTGTGGGTGTGCGTTTACCGTCGCAAGTAGCTGCTCTTAATTTACCAAGCTCCCGTTTTGAAGCGGTGCCTTTCCTCGTGAAGCAACCTTCCCCGCTTTCCAGGGAATTCAGTCGTTCTCCTAACAACCCTCACCTCAATTTAATAATTGTTTACGAGATGAAACGAAACTCTGAGAACGCAAGCATAGCCTACATTTTCCAGAATGCAATTTCCTTCTAATATTTATTGTTAGAGTGGAACAAAGAATTCCGTTACTGTTTACTAGCAACATAGAACGACCTTGGGAGCAAAATAATGGGATATATAAGTTTGAGAGTGAGAGGTCTGAAGTGGTTGGAACTAAAATATTAACAAGGAGCTGAAACATTTGCACATTAAGCAGCAGAGGTAGAAAATAAAATTATCTGGCCTTATGTGGTGGATTTGATATTGGTTTTTGGTAGCAATTTTGCTAGCAAAATTTTGCTAGCAATTTCTATAACAGACATAGTCTGCAAATAATGTGCGTGTAGCTGATAAAATAATGAACGTTTGTCAACCAATGATTTATGTCCAACATAAATATCAACATGGCTAGAGGCACATGTGGTAGTCCTCGATTTACGACCACCATGGAACTCAAAATTTCTGTTGTTAAATGAGACATAGTTCTCTGCCCCCCCATTTTGTGATCTTTCTCAGCACAGTTGTTAAGCAGTGGTGAAATCCAATTTTTTTTACCACCGGTTCTGTGGGCGTGGCTTGGTGGGCGTGGCTTGGTGGGCATGGCAGGGGTAGGATACTGCAACATCTCCATTCCCACCCCATTCCAGGGGAAGGGTACTGCAAAATCCCCATTCCCTTCCTACTCCTGGGGGAAGGATATTGCAAAATCTCCATTTCCACCTCTGGGGCCAGCCAGAGGTGGTATTTGCCAGTTCTCCGAACTACTCAAAATTTCCACTACCGGTTCTCCAGAACCTGTCAGAACCTGCTGGATTTCACCCCTGTTGTTAAGTATTTCTTACCCTATTTTACAATGTTTCTTGCCACTGTTGTTAAGCAAATCATTACGGTTGTTAAGATAGTAACATGGTTATTAAGTGAATCTATACATTCTATACACAAGCCACTCAGATGTTTACATTTGGACATACGGCATCTGTCAAAATACATCATTTTAATTTGAATAAGGCAGGGGTGTCAAACTCAAGGCTAGATCCATCCCATGGGATGCTTAGATCTGGCTGGTGGGGCCATCCTGGAAACAGCGAAGGACCGGCCTGCGGTGCTTCTGCCACTGAAAACGGAGCTCCGTAGGGCCGCAGGAGGCTTGCAGGAGGCCGTTGCAGCTGGAAACGGAGCTCAGGAGCCCGTTTTTGTGGGAAGAGCGCTCGGGCCAGCGCGGGCGCCCCAGAAACGAGTGATGTCGAGTTGGCCATGCCCTCCTTGGACACGCTCCCCCCAGCTCCCCCGAGGTCAAATACAACCCTGATGCGGCCCTCAATGAAATTGAGTTTTGACACAGGAGTGAAATGCTCCTGGTTCAGACCGGTTCGGGCAATCCGGTAGCAATTGTGGCAGGCGGTTCAGAGAACCGGCACGAGGCTCCGCCCACCTGCCTGGGTGTCGTTACTTCCTGGTTTTAACCCAGATATTAACGTGTTTTTTACCTTCTGCGCATGTGCAGAAGGTTTTGCGCATGCGCAGAGGGTCTGCACGCACATATGACGCACTCACACGAGTGAAGTAAGCATGCACACACAGTGCGTGCACTTCCAAACCAATAAGGAAGGTAAGTAGATTTCACCCCTGGTTTGACACTCCTGGTATAGGGCACATGGAAACATCCAAAATGAGCAACTGATCTCCAGATCACAACCAACCTCATTTTAATCCTTTTCTTCTCTTCTAGAACGTCCCTTGCATTGCACTGAGAACATCCTAGAACAGATCCTTCACTGGAGTTCCTTGGCCAACCCCAGCAACGCCTCTCTTATAATAAAGAAATTTCCAACCGTAGGACTTACGGGTGAAGGTAAATACTGAAATGCATTCCCTCTTACAGGTAGTCCTCGACTTATAACAATTCATTTAGTGACTGTTCGACATTACAATGGCACAGAAAACAGTGACTTATGACTGTTTTTCATCCTTATGACCAGCGGTGAAATCCACTTCGCTACCAGTTCGGGCGCGCTCCCGCACATGCACCCCTTCTGCACATGTGCAGAACCTTCTGCTGTGACCCAGGCCCAAGTAGTTAGTATTAAATACAAACAGTTCAGAAACAAACAGACTTTATTAGAACAGCTGAGAATTAACTCATTCTCAGCGTAGTCCAAACTAAATTAAAGCAAACTCTTCAAAATACCATTCCCCAGTTTATCACCGACCTTGGTATAATTAGGCAAACTGTCAAAGGCTTTTCTTGGCAAAAGTTCAGAAACAGAAGACACCAATAAGAAATGAATACAGTGAAACAAGAAGCAATTCTCTCAACGTTGTTTTCCAGCAAATAGGCCAAGAGCCGTTGCTGGTCTTTTAAGCCTTATGGGAGGGGTCAATCATCTCTTGGCCCTACTCCTGAGTCGTCCTCTCTGCTTTATCTACTCCTGCCTTCTGGCAGCTCTTCTCATACGTGCACTAGGAACAGGCTCCTCCTGTTTCTCTGCCTTTCTGCTGTCAGCCTCTGGAGGCTCCGAAGTCCGCACATCACTCCCCGATGGCCCTGGCCCCATCTCTGCCTCCGACGCAGAGCCCTCATCTAGGCCTTCCCCAGGCTCCAGGACTGCCCCATGTTCTTCCTCAGCCTCATCACTGTCCGACTCCGCTGCCAGCTCCACAGGCTGCTGGCAGACCACAACACCTTCTGCGCATGTGGAGATGTCAAAAAACGGGACGTAATGATGTCCCAGCGGGTGGCCGGAGCCTCCCGCAGCCAGCGCTACCGGTTCGGCGAGCCGGATAGAACTGAGGGGGATTTCACCACTGCTTATTACTGTTGCAGCATCTCCACGTGATTTAAATTCGGATGCTTCACAACTGTCTCCTATTTAGGACGGATGAAGTGTCCCGGGGATCACATGATCCCCTTTTGTGACCTTTTGAAAAGCCAAGCCAGTGGGGAATCCAGATTCGCTTAACAACTTTGTTACTAACTTCACAGCAGCAGTGATTCCTTTAACAACTCCGACAAGAAAAGTGCACAGGTAGCCTTCCGTTCATTTAGTGACCGTTCCAAGTTAGCCCCGCACTGTTTTGACTGTTTTTCACACTTACAACTGCTGCAGCATCCCCGTGGTCGCGTGATCAAAATTCAGATGCTTGGCAACTGACTCATATTTATGACGGTTGCAGTACCCTGGCTCGCAACCTTCTGCAAGCAAAGTCCGTGGGGGAAGCCAGATTCCCTTAACAAAGGTGGCAAGAAAAGCCGTAAAACAGAGCAAAACTCACTTAACAAATGTCTCCCTTAGCAACATAAATTTGGGGCTCAGCTGTGGTCATAAGTCGAGCGCTACCTGTATTTCTAGGTAAACGATGTACAAGGCTTCAGAGACACAAATGGTTATAGTGTTGGAACTGCGGTGGAGCGCAAGACTCAAAATAAACATAATTGTCCATCCTCTAGTAGAGTCCAGCCAACAAATGGAGACCTACTTTCCCCTGACAAACTCTTGAACTATATTAAAATGCAATCCACATCCACATCCAAATAATCCACCTAATTATTTGATATTGCTGTTCTGACCCAGCTCTCCAAAGACGACAAACCCTCTGAAGTGAACTCAAAAGATTCCTTTATTAGGAGCGCCGGCAGCTCTGGAAAAAAGTTTCTCTCTCAGGTTGACAAGTCCATCCGTCTGGAAGATGAATTGTTATCTGCCACATCTATTCATTTCTGACCACTGCCTTTTATCTCCAGAGCTAGGATGGGGCTTCGCTAGCAGCGGTGGCTTTTCCGTCCCAAGGACCAGTCCATAGATTTCCACTGCTCTCCTCTCCTCTGCCTTCTGTCCATCTGCGCATCAGGCACTGGACCCAGCTGTTCCTCCTCTTCCACATCAGCCACCTCCAGACCTGGGGGCTGTTGACTCTCCCTCTGAGGGCTGATGGACAACCCAGGCTCCGCCTCTGTCTGGCGCTCTCTGCCAGTTCCATTCCCTCTTTCATCTCAAAGCTCTCAGGTTGCCTCAGTGCTGACTTTGACTCCCACACCTTCTCCTCCTCCTCTGATTCGGCCGCTGGAGGGGCCAGCGGCCGACAGGCCACAACCCTTGCACTATAGGGTGGTAGAAATTTTGCAAAAGTTTCTCGAGGAAGGCTGTCACTTCCTTTTTCTCTTCCCAAGGCCAAACTTCCATACAGGTAGTCCTTGGGCCTCCCCAGTTTCTAAGTGAGATTGCTAAGTGAGACGACTGTCCAGTGAATTTTGCACCATTTTATGATTTTTTCATTGTTGTTGCGTTTGTTAAGTGAATCCCTACATAACAAAACGTGGGACCCACCGCTGGTGGCAACGGTCATAAGTGTGAAAAATGTCCTAAGTCTCTGCAACTTTGAACGGTCCTTAAATGAAACTGTCGGAAGTCGAGGATTCTATTGGCAGTGTTTTGTACTTTTAAACTACAGGTAGTTTCCACTCGCTCTTCTTTTCATCATCTGTTTAGCAAAGTCCCTCAGCAAACAGGATCTTGTAAACCTGTTTTGTGCAGCTTTATTCTTTGATAGATTTCAGGGCCGTTGACAATTCCGTTCTCTTTGCCTTAATAAGTGGCTCCTGAATCAATCCCAGTGGGTTTTCCAATTTTAGCGTTATTGGTCTATCCATTGTCCCCAATACAGCCTAATGCGAGGATCTAAAAAGGCAATAAGGAAAGCAAATCAAATTGTGATTTCATTCTCAATTTCTTACAAAGACAAGCCGGCATCTTTTCAGGAGCGTTTAGCTTCAGTGGACTGTCGAAAGGAAATGGCGTAGCTTTTTTTTCCCCCCGTTTTTTGTTTTAAAGGAGGTGGACGCGGTGGCTCAGTGGCTAAGACGCTGAGCTTGTCGATCGAAAGATCGGCAGTTCAGCAGTTCGAATCCCTCGTGCCGTGTAACGGGGTGAGCTCCCGTTACTTGTCCCAGCTTCTGCCAACCTAGCAGTTCGAAAGCACGTAAAAAATGCAAGTAGAAAAATAGGGACCACCTTTGGCGGGAAGGGAACAGCATTCCGTGCGCCTTTGGCGTTGAGTCATGCCAGCCACATGACCACGGAGACATCTTCGGACAGCTTTGAAACGGAGAGGAGCACCACCCTCTAGATTCGTGAATGACTAGCACATATGTGCAAGGGAAACCTTTACCGTTAGGTGGTGGTGAGAATTCCATCAACCCCACAGATGTTTCTTTATTCCGCTGATTGCAATGATGCTTATTCCGCCTTTACACTAGACAAGTCAGGATAGCTCACTGTCATTTCAAAAACCTGGCTTGTTTTTAAAGAAACCATAGTTGACGTTCTCAAGGGGGTTGGAGAGCAACATATTGGGTTGGCAAGCCACAATGATGGATTTGTGCATTGCACTAAGCCAGCAACAAGGCTATCACGCCTCATTTTAGCATGAATCCCGCGAATAATAATTATATATAGCCGAAGTTTGCATTTTCCTCCAGTTGAGCTAGCAAAGGTTGGTTAAAGTAGCGCTAACATATGCTTTAGCATTCTGTTTGAATCTTGTTAATGTTCTCATTTGCATATGCCGATAAACATGGCAAAGGAAAGCATGGCTCTGGAATTATTTCCAACCTTTTAATAAAAAGCCCTTTTTAGATCTACCCGAATCAAAACAGAGAATCATATCCTGAGCCGTCCCCGTAGCAACACATCTTACCAGCAATGACCCTGGTTGGACTCTCTAGGATTTGTCTGTCTTTTCCTCGATGTACAGAATGATGGCTTGAATATTGTAAAGAGAAGGAGAACCTGGGGTGGAGTCAAGAGAGGGTCCAGCCTAGAATCGCTACGTAGACACAAGCGAGCTAAGTCCAACCTCCCTTGGATTCCATTGCTCCTTATCTACCTCCAAGCAGGTGCTAAATATCAGTTAAGAAGATTCCTGTCTGTAGGCATGAATATAAATCAGTTTAATTAGCCCTTCGTGCATGGACCTGGTTGTTATCACCTGATGTTATACTTTTTCTCTCCAGGGCAGAAATTTAAATGTGTGCAATTAGATGGACTGTATGAACATGTGTTTTTTATGTTGGAAAGGATCTAAGCATGAGGAAGGAAGGAAGGACAGAAGGGGGAGGGGGAAGGAGGAGGGGGGAGGGAGAAAGGAAGGAAGGGAAGGAAAGAATGGAAGGAAGGAGAGAGGGAGGGACGGAGGAGGGGAAGGGAGGAAGGAAGGAAGGAATGGAAGAGAAGAGAGGGGAGGGGAGGGAGGGAGGGGGGAGGGGGAAGGAAGGAATGGAAGGAAGGGGTGTATGGGAGGGAGAGATGGAGGGAAGGAAGGAAGGGGAGGAAGGAGGGAGGGAGGGAGGGAGGAGGGGGAGGGAGGGAGGGCAAAGGGTGGAAGGAAAGAAGGGAAAAGAAGGAAGGGAAGGAACAAGGAAGGAGGGAGGGGAGGGAAGGAAGGAAGGAATGGAAGAGAAGGAATGGAAGGAAAGAGGAAGGAAGGAACGGAAGGAAGGAAGGAGTGTACGGAAGGGAGGAAGGAAGGAAGGAAGGAATCAATCAATCAATCAATCAATCCAATTTTGGGGAGAATAAGGAAGAGAACTTTAGTATTATATTCAAGCAAAAGTGTTTAATCCTGGTTTATAATTTTGCCCTCATCCCTGCTTAAGGTTCCAAACATTCAGGAAGCCCATCGTCACCCAAGATTAATTTAGGTATGTTGATTTTTCATATCTTATTCTCTATAGGACTGCCTCCTTAATATATGCACAGATAACACAGAACTGTGCAAACGACCCATTAATCGCCTTACCAAGTGGAGCGGCTGGCATCCAAAGAATTACAATTTATTGGTTTATTTAATTTAAAGTCAGAGACTAAAAGGAAGAAAATGGCTTCCCGACCAAATAGAATAAATTAAAACCCCATCGAATTAAAGAAGATATATGCATAATAAAATCAACCAGTAAAACAATATAAAGATCATAACTAACATGGCAGTCCGCGATACCAGAAATGTATCATTTTAATCTACTAAATGCTGGCTGGCTATTGCTAGCGGTAGTGAGTTTAAGTCTGTTAATTTCTGATTTCAAGTTTAATGGAGCAAGAAGCTTTAAAAAGCTGCCCTGTTTCCCCGAAAATAAGACATCCCCTGATAATAAGCCCAATCGGGCTTTTGAGTGCATGCGCTAAAATCCCCCCCTCCCGAAAATAAACCCTCCCCTAAAATATTTAAACACAGAGCTGGAAATCAGGTAAGATGGCAAGAGGAGCCCCGTCTTGCTCTACGCACCCCAAAATAATAAGACCTCCCCGAAAATAAGGCCAAGCGCTTATTTCAGGGTTCAAAAAAATATAAGACAGCGTCTTATTTTCGGGGAAACAAGGTAGTTCAGTGTAGAGACATTACATCAGGAGCAGGGATACGAGACACCACGAGACATCACAAATAATTTTGGGTTGCTCATTCACCCCATCACAAAATTACCTGGGAAACAGACAACCACCACAAAAAGAAAAAAGATAAACTGAATCTGAAAATGTTGCTAAGGAAACTCGTTAGGAAGAGTAAAAGTTGACTCAAAGGGCCAGAACAACATAGAAAATCAAACGTCAAGAAAAATCAGACCAATTTTGAAACTGTTGCTAAGGAAACGTCTTATTACGAGTAAACATTGACTTGAAAGACGAGGGTAACAAGAAGAATCATTGTTTTTTTTTAAAGAAAGTTCTGGTAAAATAGTAAGTTGCTAGTAAGACCTGGAAAATCTTGAACTCAGTCTAGCCAGAACATTCTTTAAATGTTTGCTTGGATCATATGAATGAACATTAGTTAATATACGTATGTTTATGTCCTAGGTCAGTGATGGTTAACCTTTTTGTCCTCATGTGCCGAAAGCACGCGCGCCGTCACTCAAACACAATGTTTGCCTCCCCTGCGCATGCACGCACAACCCCCGCCACACTTCCCCCGTCCCTGTGCATGTACACATGAAACACACCCCACCTCCCCCCCCCCCCGCACATGCAAACATGACCCCTCCCCGTGCCCCGTTTTGGGCCTAGTAGGCCTCCCTGCAGCCTCCTAGGACCAAAAATGCCCCTGTGCTCCCCACCTGTTCTGCCCCAGCTATGGACCCCAAAGAACGCAGCACACACAAAGCCCGTTCAAACCTTAGTTTACTAAATAAACCAGTTTTTTACAACAACGGCTGTTAATTAACTGTATTAACATCTGCCAAGAATTCAAAGAATAATACTGAAAGCTTACTGTGGTTGGCAGAATGCCCAGAAGCAATTTGCAGAAAGCTGATAAGATAAGCAAGACAAGACAAGAAGGTATGTGAACGAAGTTGTTCCCTGCAAATTGCTTCAGTCGGCATTCCTCCTTAAATAGGCTAAGCAAGTGGCCAATTAGCCCCAAGCCTTACTCTCGAGGAGACCTCCTCCTCCTGAGGAGCCACTCCTGCCTTTTGGCAGCTCTGCGCGCCCGTGCATCGAGAAGAGGCTCCTCCTTTTCATCCTCTTCACTTAAGGGAGCTTCTGGAGGTTCTGATGGCCCTGGCTGAATCCCTGCCTCTGGCACCACATCTTTTCCAGCCTCCTCATTGTCTGACTCGAGTGCCAGATAGATAGAGATGATAGATAGATGGCTGGATGGCTGGATAGATAAATGGATGGATGGATAGATAGATAGATAGATAGATAGATAGATAGATAGATAGATAGAGGATAGATAGAGGATAGCTAGATAAGATAGATGATAGATAGATAGATAGATAGATAGATAGATAGATAGATAGATAGACAGACAGACAGACAGACAGACAGGCAGGCAGGCAGGCAGGCTAAATTGTGATCGTAAGTTGAGGACTAGCTGCAATTTATATATATATAAATTATATATATGCTTTCTGAGGTTTTTGCAGGTGTTTGTATGTAAGTCTTTGGTTATTTGGGTTTTCTCCCACGTAAAATTGGAAGTGAACCCGAATAACCAAAGACATAGATAGATAGATAGATAGATAGATAGATAGATAGATAGATCGATCAATATAAAGGTTGTGAACCAAATGCTTTTTTTTCCAAATCATCTCAACAGAGGAAACTTCCAGAGGCCCCGTCAAAGCCGGCTACCTCAAATACAAAGAAGAACCCTCCAAGCTTCTGTCTGCCAATAAATTTCAAGACCGCTATTTCGTTTTACGAGAAGAAAAATTGTGGCTTTATAAGGACATGAAGGTACAAATGCTGTCGCGAGACTTTTTTTAACTTACCCCTGATCCCACCCCTTCTCTTTACATGAGATTTGACAGACGGACACTGGACGCTGTCGTGTTCCTCTCAATTATGCGGATGACGGAGGTAAAAAATTGATTAATGCCAGGAGGAGAAGCTAACAATGAAAACTTAACTTAGAGGGTTATTTATTTATTTTTTAGTGTTCTGTAACAATATTCGTGAATGCAGTATTGAAGTCACACTTGAGAACTGTCTTCCAGATTTTTTAATAGGTGGCTGAGTTATGGAAGAGAATAGGAAGTGATTACTTTCTGGCATCTTCCGATACGTGACAAGATACCGTATTTTTCGGAGTATAAGCCGCACTGGAGTATAAGACGCACCTTAGCTTTTGGGGAGGAAAATAAGAAAAAAGCTGATTGGTAGGTGGATCTGCCTCCCGGAATACCCCAATCAGCTGTTCCCAGAGGTGAATTTTAGCAACAGGTTCCTTGGTTGTGAGCTCTGTGCCTTGCTTTTTTTTCTGCCTTTGAAACTTCTGAAACTTTATTTCAGAAAAAACTTTTTTTCCTGTCTCTGAAAGCCTCCGAAACAGAGCTTCAGAAAAAATGCCTCTGAAGCTCTGTTTGGGGCTTTTTTTCTGAAGCTCTGTTTGGAGGCTTTTTTTCTGAAGCTCTGTTTGGAGGCTTCTTTTGCTTGGGGGCTTCTTTTTTGAAGCTCTGTTTGGAGGCTTCTTTTCTGAAGCTCTGTTTGGAGGCTTCTTTTCTTGGGGGCTTTTTTTCTGAAGCTCTGTTTGGGGGCTTTTTTCCTGAAGGTCTGTTTGGAGGCTTCTTTTCTGAAGCTCTGTTTGGAGGCTTCTTTTCTGAAGGTCTGTTTGGAGGCTTCTTTTCTGAAGCTCTGTTTGGAGGCTTCTTTTGCTTGGGGGCTTTTTTTCTGAAGCTCTGTTTGGGGGCTTTTTTTCTGAAGCTCTGTGTGGAGGCTTCTTTTCTGAAGCTTTGCTTCTGATGCTTTTTTTTCAGCCTCTGAAACCTCCGTTTGAGAAGCTGGGCAGGGCTACATTCGGAGTATAAGACGCACCCAGATTTTCACCCTCTTTTTGGGGGGGAAAAGGTGCGTCTTATACTCTGAAAAATACGGTAGATCTTGTGAAGCTGAAATCCTAGGCCCAGTGCTCTTCAATATCTTCGTAATCGACTTAGATGAGGGAATAGAAGGGGAACTTACCAAATTTGCAGATGATACTAAGCTGGCAGGAATAGCTAACATCCTAGAAGATAGGGTCAAGATCCAGATGGATCTTGTCAGACTTGAACACTGGGCCCTATCTAACAAAATGAAATTCAAGGTAGAGAAAAGTAAATCTTACACTTAGGCAAGAAAAATCAAAAGTACATCTATAGACTGGGTGAAACCAGGCTTAATTGCATTATCTGTGAGTGGGATCTTGGGGACTTAGTGGACAACCAATTAAATATGAGCCAATAATGGGCAGCGGCAGCCAAAAAAGCCAATGCAATCCTAAATTGCATTAACAGAGGGATACAATCAAGATCAAGTGAGGTACTAATACCACTCTATAAAGCCTTAGTAAGACCAACCTAGAGTATTGCATCCAATTTTGGTCACCATACTATAAAAAAGATGTTGAGACTCTAGAAAGAGTGCAGAGAAGAGCAACCAAGATGATTAAGGGACTGGAGGATAAAGCATATGAAAACGGTTGCAGGAACTGGGCATGACTAATCTACTGAAGAGAAGGACCAGGGGAGACAGGATAGCAGTCTTCCAATATTTGAGGGGCTGCCACAGAGAGGAGGGGGCCAAGCTATTTTCCAAAGCACCCGAAGGCCAGACAAGGAATAATGCATGGAAACTGATCAAGGAGAGATTCAGCCTGGAAATAAGGAGAAATTTTCTGACAGTGAAAACAATCAACCAATAGAACAGCTTGCCTTCAGAAGTTGTAGGAGCTTCATCATTGGAAGCTTTCAAGAAGAGACTGGATTGCCATCTGTCAAAAGTCCAAGGTAGGCTTGGATCAAATACGGGAATATAACAACGTAAGGGGAAAAAAACCAACCTTAAGGTGGGAAAAGTAGGAGTTGACTTTGACTGACTGATCAACTGAGATCATAACTTTGTCTTAAGAAACTAGCCTAATAGAAGTAAAACAACATGTCTACTCTAGAGAAAAGAAGGACTAGGGGAGACATGATAGCAATATTCCAATATCTCAAGGCTTGCCACAAATAAGAGGGATTCAAGCTATTCTCCAGAACACCTGAGGGCAGGACAAGAAGCAATGGGTGGAAACTCATCAAGGAGAGAAGCAACCTAGAACTAAGGAGAAATTTCCTGAATGTTAGAACAATTAATCAGTGGAACAACTTGCCTCCAGAAGTTGTGAATGCTCCAACACTGGAAGTTTTTAAGAAGAGGTTGGATAACCATTTGTCTGAAGGGTGTAGGGATTCCTGCCTAAGCAGGATGTTGGACTAGAAGACCTCCAAAGTCCCTTCCTCTCTGTTAATCTGTTGCTCAGTAAAAATGGCATGGAAAATCCATTTTAGCAATAGTGTTGAATCCATTTTCATCGTCCCCTTTCATTGCCATGCAATAGGTAAACAGGGCATGGACGTAAAAATATTATTTTTGGTCTCAAAATCAGAACGCATGTTTTTTTGTTACCTGCCATCAATGTCACAGGGATTCCTGCAGCAACCAAAATTTCTGAGAGGGACTAGACTTGTGAATTAATTAGGAAGGTCTGAATGATTGCTCTTGCTATATGATTAACAGCTCAGCATTTTTGAACGCTTCTGTGTATTTTGATGGAAATATGTAATTACCCGCTAAGAGTAATCAGACCTTAATATTTATATTTTGTTTTGTTTTGCACTGGGGGTCTTTCGACAACAATCAACCAATTTTTCTATTTTGCTTCCATTGATTGCAAATAGCTCCAAATCAGACAATTGCGGTAATGTGCAAATATTATCATATAGTAAAAAAGCGAAATCTCATAGATCTGTGATGGCAAACCTATGGCACGCGTGCCACAAGTGGCACACGGAGCAATATCAGTGGGCACACAAGCTCAGCTCTGGTGTGCATGCACATGCTGGCCAGCTGATTTTTTGGGTCTTCTGGGTCCCACCGGAAGCTGGCAAACAGGCTGTTTCCGGCTTCTGGAAGGCCTCGGGGGGGGGGGGGGGGGGGAGGCCGTTTTCACCCTCCCCAGGCTCCTATAAAGACTCTGGAGCCTGGGGAGAGTGAAAAACGGGCCTTCCGGTCCCACTGGAAGTTGGCAAATGGGCCATTTCCAGCCTCCAGAGAGCCTCCAGGGATGCTGGGGAAGGCTGTTTTTGCCCTCCCCAGGTTCCTAGAAAGGCTCTGGAGCCTGGGGAGAGCGAAAAACAGGCCTACCGGGCCGTTACATGCCAAAAGTGGGGGAGTGCAGGGGGTCACACATTCATGTGCAGGGGTTGGGGCACATAGAATTATGGGTATGGGCACGTGCATGCATACTCCCCCCTGTGCTCCCCCCCTTTTAGCACACGATGGCAAAAAGGTTAGCCATCACTGTCATAGATACTTCTTCCAGCTATCCAATCACACAATGCTGGTGAAAGTTGGAAAATGGATGTTGTACTTTGTTGGGATTGCCCGAAAGGAGAACACAATAACCAGGGGTGAAATCTACTTACCTTCCTTACCGGTTCAGAAGTGCACATGTGCCAGCATCACATGCACGCGCAGATCCACTGTGCATACACAAAACCTGTGCATGCGCAGAGGGTAAAAAATATTTAAAAAGCAATTCAAGGTGTTGGTCATTACCTTTAAAACCCTACATGGCTCAGGGCCAGGCTATCTTCGAGACCGCCTTCTACCACATAGCTCCCAGCGACCGGTAAGATCCCACAGAGTCAGTCTCTTCCGGGTCCCGTCAGCTAAACAATGTCGGCTGATGCGCCCGCGGGGGAGGGCCTTCTCTGTGGCTGCCCCGGCTCTCTGGAACCAATAACCTCCTGAGGTCCGGACCATCCCCACCATATTGGCCT
>WNWU01000062.1:1295427-1308412 GCA_012654045.1 Ptyas mucosa | reverse complement strand
TCTATCTATCTATCTATCTATCTATCTATCTATCTATCTATCTATCTATCTCTATCTATCTATCTATCTATCTATCTATCTATCTATCTATCATCTATCTATCTATCTTCTATCTATCTATCATCTATCCATCCATCCATCCATCCATCCATTATCTATTCATCCATCCATCCATATATTCTATCTATCTATCTATCTATCTATCTATCTATCTATCTATCTATCTATCTATCTATCTACTGTATCTATCCCGGCAGGCCTGGGGCCGTTGATCTCGTTATAATGATCTTGCGAGACCCGGCCACGAATTGGAGTGCATGTGTTTTAACGTTTTTAAAGTTTTTAATGTTTTAATATTTCTTTTTAACATTTTTTATGGGATTGTTCGTATTGTTTTATTCTTTGTTATAAGCCGCCCAGAGCCCCTTGGGAGTTGGGCGGCATAGAAATGCGACAAAATAAATAAAATAAAAAATAAATTATTTGCCGGTTCTCCAAACTACTCAAAATTTCTGCTACCGGTTTTCCAGACCCTGTTGGATTTCACCCCTGCATTTCCCCCTGAAATTAATAGCTTGTCTTTAAACCCAACGCGACCAATCTTTGGAAACTCATGATCTCAGCAAAGTGGTTCTGTTTATTTTGCTGTTACATTATGTTACATTAATTGCCTGGCCAGGAAAAAAAAGAAAAGGAAAGGAGGAAAAAAACCACCCGGAGAACAGCACTATTATTTTAAAAAATGCAGTCACTTTCTCATAAGCTCGATTAATAAGTGCATTGCCACTGCATGAATGGATGCCTTTATTACCGCAGCCAAATGGGTTAAGAATCATTTTTTGAGATACTAAAAGCCCAATTAGCCATGAAATTCTGAGTAGGGATGGGGGGAGGAGGGAGGAAGGGAACGCTCGGAACTGAGCTAATTTTTGTCTAAGTGGCACGTCATGTTTCATATTGTCAGGCCTAAGTACAGGCAGAGCTTTAAAAGTAGATAGGGTCACTCTGACATTCTGTTTCGGTGCGTGAAATTCCCATGGGTACAATCCGCCTCTAAAAAGAGAGCTGCAAAATGAATTTCCACAGACCTCTAGCTTTCCGTATCGTTGCAAACACATTGACAAATTAAACTCTACTATTTAATTATGGGCTTTTATCCAGCAGAGAAATTTGCCTGGAGAAAACATTGGATTTTTCTAGTCTCTCTGTGTGTGTTTGTGTGTGTTTCTTTATTTTTTTATTGGTTCGATTTATATGCCGCCCTTCTCCGGAGACTCGGGGCGGCTTACAATGCGTTAAGCAATAGCCTCCATACTTTTGTACATACCTGCTTAGTAGGGCTTTCGCCACCCCCCCCCCCAAAGCGGTGTTCTTTTTTATACAAAGTCAGCTTATTGCCCCCACAATCCAGGTCCTCATTTTACCTACCTCGGGAGGATGGAAGGCTGAGTCAACCTTGAGCCTGGTGACATTCGAACTCGCAGTAATTGCAGGCAGCTGGCAGCTAAGTGCTACTTCACAGCACTTTAGTCCGCTGCACCACCAAGGCTCCTTAGCCTCCTCCAGTGTTGTTGTTGTTGTGTGCAAAAAGAATAACATGGCAACCTGTTGTGATTTCCTCTTCCTTGACCTTGGAAAAGGCAGGCAGGAGCTACATAGAAATGTAGTCATAATGCTGGAAAGGACCTTGGAGTTCTTCTAGTCCAGGGGTGTCAAACTCAAGGTCCGGGGCCCGGATTCGGCCAGTGAGGTGCTTAGATCAGCCTGGAAAGCAGCAAAGGACTGGCCCGTGGTCCCTCTGCCAGAGAAAATGGAGCTCAGGGTGGGAGGTAGGGGTAGGTTCTACTTACCTTTACTACCAGTTCACAACGGGGCCGCGCGCATGCACAGATCATCATTTATGACGTCCAGGCGGGTGGGTGGAGCCTCCCGCCGATTTTACTACCAGTTGTATAGAACCGGACAGAACTGGAAGCAACCCACCACTGTGGGGCGGGCACACGCACGGCCCCTCTGAGATCCATTTTCTCTGTCAAAGGGCTGCAGGAGGCCATCGCGGCCAAAAACGGCACGGGGGGGGGTGCATCTGAGCATGCAAGAAGGGACAGGAAAGGAGCAGGGGAAAGAGGAAGGACAAAGGAAAAGATGGGAAGAGAGCAAGGAAGGAAAAAGAAGGAAAGAGGGGAAGGAAGAAGAAAGGAGAATGAAGAGGGAAGGAAAAGGAAGGAAGGAAGGAAGGAAGGAAGGAAGGAAGGAAGGAAGGAAGGAAGGAAGGAAGGAAATTATGAGAGTGAGGGAGGGTCTCGGGGAAGTCCTGCCTTAGCACTTGGCCACCACAGGTGCCCCCCTGACATGAGTGACATTGAGCTGGCCATGCCCACCCCGACCACGCCCCCTTCCCCCCCAGCCCTCTGAGGTCAAGCACAACCCTGATGATGCCCTCAATGAAATCGTCACCCCTGTTCTAGTCCAGCCCCGGAGACCTTAGTAAGGATTTTGTTGTGGCCCATCAGCAGCCTGTGCAGCTAGAACCTGATTCTGACAGCGAGGAGGCTGGTGTGGTGCTGCATCAGCAGCCTGTGCAGCTGGCACTCGAGTCGGACAATGAGGAGGCTGGAGAAGATGTGGTGCCAGAAGCTGGGATTCAGCCAGGGCCTTCGGAACCTCCAGAAGCTTCCATAAGTGAAGAGGAAGAAGAGGAGGAGCCTCTTCTCGATGCACGGGCGTGCAGAACTGCCAAAAGGCAGGAGTGGCTCCTCAGGAGGAGGTCTCCTCGAGAGTAAGGCTTGGGGCTAATTGGCCACTCCCTTAGCCTATTTAAGCAGGAATGCCAACTGAAGCAATTTGCAGGGAACAACTTCGTTCACTCTCCTTTGCGTTCTGATCTTAGTTCTCTTATCAGTGTCCTGCAAATTGCTTCTGGGCTTTCTGCCAATCCTAGTAAGATTACGATTATTTATTCTTTGGATTCTTGTAGGCTGCTAAGAAAGTTACTGAACAGCCTTTGTTTGAAAAAGACTGATTTAATTTAGTAAACTAAGGTTTGTACAGACTTTGTGTGTGCTGGGTTTTTTGGGGTCCGTAGCTAGGGCAGAACAGATTTTCCATGCATGGCCACATAGAAAGTTTGGAGCAAAAAAAATAAAATAAAATAAAAACTGAAATATATAAGAACATTCTTATTTATCAGGAGTTCTCCACGTTGTTTCTCTCTGGTGGGGGAAATGGATGAGGTGAACTGTTCCTCTCAGCCAATTGTTCCTCAGCAATTTGATATTGGTCTTCTTCTAGTACAGGGGTGTCAAACTCAATTTCATTGAGGGCCACATCAGGGTTGTGTTTAACCTCGGAGGGCCGGGGGTGGGGGGGGCCTTCAGCTCAACGTCACTCAACATGAGCTGGAAATGAAAGGATTTGTTTGTGGAAGATTTCGACAGGATGTTCAGAAGATGAACCGATCTGGAGGCCTGGTGGGTATGTTTTCTGTTTCACTAACGGTCGTTTCTCAACCACAATAGAGCAGCAAGGCAGAGAAAGCGTTTCCTGTCAAGTCGCTGAAACTTTACCTCGGGGTGAAGAAAAAACTGAAACCACCAACAAAGTAAGCAAGCCACAATGGCTGGGTTTCGTTCAAAAGCACACTTTTTTTTTTGTTATTTTTGTTGTGCTACCAAAACGTAAAAGCTTCGAAAAGCCAACACAAATAAGGGAACCAATCTGTTATCTATTGCCTGGTCTGTGGTAAGCCACAGTTCCACATTCTTAGCTATTTGGAGGGCTCCTGATATTACTCTGGTGTTGAGAAATGACTTTATTGAACCGTTATTTCTAATCTCGGTATGCTATCCCCCATGGGTTATATTGCTTATGGGATCAAATTATCCCACTGCATTGGAATGGAATGAAGGTGGAGTGGGATGGGATGGGATAGAATATAGAACAGAATATGGAATGGAATGGAGTGGAATGGAATGGAATGGAATGGAATGGAATGGAATGGAATGGAATGGAATAGAATAGAATAATAGAATAGAATAGAATAGACTAGAATAGAATAGAATAGAATAGAATAGAATAGAATAGAATAGAATAATGGGGTTTGGTGGAATAGAATAGAATAGAATAGAATAGAATAGAATAGAATAGAATAGAATAGAATAGAATAGAATAGAATAGAATAGAATTCTTTGTTGGCCACATGTAACTGGACACACAAGGAATTTGCTGCTGGTGCATAAGCTCTCAGTGTACCCATATACAACAACAAAGTGTTCAGAGTAGCAGATTTCCACAAAAATGCAAGCATTGCACAAAATGCTCAGACATGGAAACAAAAACAACCCATAAAACTTCAGCCTCTGAAATTGTACGATTCTCCTACATTTACAGTAGGGGCTAATAAAGGAGAATGTTTGTAGCTCGGGATTGGAAAGAAGGGTTCTTTGGTGCTCTCTGAGCTTGGTTGTTTTCTTGCAGACATCTCATTACCAAACTAGATAACATCACCAGTGCTAGTCAGAGTAGGGTCTATATATGTGAGCACTCTGAACAGGGTAGCCACAATTTGGCTTTGGGAAGGTTAGTCTTCTTTTCTTCCTTAATTACCCTACATGTCTATGTGTAAAAGATATTTTGTTTTGATTTTTCAGCTGGGGTCTAACACTGCTGTCTGAAAAGCATCATTGGTAAGTAAGCATAGTAGATTGGGAGATGTATTCTTTGTAAATGATTGGGGGGAGTAAGTTTTTGCACCTCACAAAAGCACAGCACCTCTTTGTGATTCATTAAAGCAGCCAAATCATTTTTTTTCTCCTGGCTTCTTTATGAGTCTGGAGATAAGATGTTGTTTTAACATTCTTACTGTTAAAAATAGTCCTCTCTTGAAAGCAGTGACGTTTATTTCGTTTTAAGTTGTACGGAAGCCTGAAACAACATACCTGCTTTAATACCATGTTTTCCCGAAAATAAGACATCCCCTGATAATAAACCCAATCGGGCTTTTGGGTGTGCATGTGGTAAAATAATAAAATACATCAGTCTATAATATGCCAATCAGTTTAATATATCATAAATGGTATACTGTAGGGCTCCATACAATGAACAACCCTTCAGCTATAACTCTTGTTTTAATTTTTTTAAATATTTGTTAACGATAATCATTTCAGATATCTGTTGTTGTATTGCTTTGTTTTGTTATACGTTGCCCACAGTCACTTGCTAGTGGGAAGGGCAGTTATACAGAGAGAGAGAGAGAGAGAGGGAGGGAGGGAGGGAGGGAAAGAGAGAGAGAGAGAGAGAGACAGATGATAGATGACAGATGGATGGATGGATGGATGGATGGATGGAGACAGACAGACACATAGGCAGGCAGGCAGGCAGACAGATCAATAGGTAGATGATAGATAGATAGATAGATAGATAGATAGATAGATAGATAGAGACAGACAAACAGACAGACAGACGATGGATATATATATATATATAGAGAGAGAGAGAGAGAGAGATAATGGATGGATGGGTAAGAGGTAGACAGACAGACAGACAGACAGACGGATGATAGATGACAGATGGATGGATGGATGGATGGATGGATGGATGGATGGATGGATAGAGACAGACAGACAGATAGGTAGGCAGGCAGGCAGGCAGGCAGGCAGACAGACGATGGATGGAGAGAGAGAGATAATGAATGGATGGGTAGGTAGGTAGGTAGGTTGTTATATAGATAGATAGAGAGGGAGACAGACAGACAGACAAGTGGGTTTTCCCTTTTTCATTTCCAAAAAAATCTAATAGGCTGAAGGCTTCTGCAAAGAAATCTACAGTCAAGCAGATTGATCACTCAAATGAGATCATTCCTACATAGATCAGTCTAAAGCTTGATTAATTGCAGTGGATTAGCTCTTTGAGGAATAGGAAATCTTGCAATGAAAAGTGATTATCTAGCAATAACAAAATCTGCCTTCTGAGACACACACACATACTCTCTCTCTCTCTCTCCCTCCCTCCCCCCCCCCCCCCTCTCTCTCTGTATGTCTTGGCTGTATTTAGACTCCATTCTTTATTCTTGCTTAATTTATTCTAGCTAAGGAGAGTTAAGCTTCCAGGCAGCTAAAGGCTTCCCTTTCAGAATTGCATGAGGCTTGAGTATGTTATGGCACTGGAAGTGAATTCATATTCATTTGTCTTCTAGGTATTTGTGTTGTGATGGACAGAATTCTCAGCTAGAATGGCTGAACAGCATTTTTATGGCTCAGGTATTTGTCTTGGTTTCTTTTTCAGATTCAAATTGTACTAAGCTCTGGGAAGTAAATTTGAATTGCAATAGTTGCATATTATATGCTTCTGTTCTTTTTTATTTATGTATGTACACGCTCATTTGAGCAAGAAACTACATATTCATGTGTGTGTGTGTGTGTGTGTGTGTGTGTGTGTGTATGTATATGTATATGTATATGTATATATATATATATGTGTCTTAGCATATTCGGGTCTTTTCCCGTGTAAGATTGAGAGAAAAGACCTGAATACGCCAAGACTTGCATACTTGTACCCGTGAAAATCTATGAAAGCAAATATATATATATTTCTATCCCTTAGTCTCCCAATGGGCAGCAGAGTGATTGCTGGATGCCAGAAAAAAAGCCTAGAAACTAGTGGATTGTGATTTCACTGAACTAAGGCTGCATAAAGATCTTGGTTTACGTAGGAAGAACCTGGCTAAAGAGAAATACGCATAAAGCCTACGAAAAAGGAAAAAAAACGAATATTGTACCTTTACAGGGAGGATACATGAGATGAGGGTGTGGCTAACTGATGAAGCCTTATGAGGCAGAAATAGATCTATCTTAGTCTCCCAATGGGCAGCACAGAGTTTGTTGGCTGCTAGAAATAAAAAAAAAAAGCCCAGAAACTTGTGAATGAGATTTCACAGAACTAGGGCTGCATAAAATCTTGGCTTATGTAGATAGAACGTGGCTAATGAGAAATACACACACACACACACACACACACACACACACTATACATTTATAATATTATATATATATATATATATATATATATATATATATATATGTATGTATGTATGTATGTATGTATGTATGTATGCATGCATGCATGCATGTATGTATGTATATAATACAAATTCCTGCATTCAAATGTGTTTTGAGATGTGTGTGTGTGTGTGTGAGAGAGAGAGAGAGAGGGAGGGAGGGAGGGAGAGAGAGAATATATGGATGGATGGATAAATGGATGGATGGATGGATAGATAGATAGATAGATAGATAGATAGATAGATAGATAGATAGATAGATAGATAGATAGATAGATAGATAATCTATCAACAGAAACATTTGTAGGTGAGCATTTAGGTTTTTCTGTTCCTGTGTGTGTATATTTATTTATTTATGTATGTATACCCAAGTCAGTATTGACTTGGAGAAAGTTTGGAGAAATCCCTGAAGTTTTCTTGTCAACATTTCAGAAGTGGTTTGCCTACTTCCTAGGGCTGAGAGAAAATGGTCAGCTCGAGCTCACCCAATTAGCTTCATGCTAAAGGTGGGACACACACACACAAAAGCGCATTCTCTCTCTTCCTCCCCGTCTCTCTCTCTCTCACCCACACACCATATATATCTAAGTGTCTTAGTTAAGGAGCTCCAGGGCAATTTGAAAGTGAGTTCACTTTGCGTTGTTTTTTAATTGAAAGCTTCCTTTGTTTTGCCTTTATAACTTATAGCATACAAGGCCTTTATGGGAATTATCTCATAATAGCGTTGTGTTCGTCTCTTTAATAACTGTAAGAATTATATTTTTTATGGAAACGTATCCATTTCAAGGGGGATTAATGTGCGCAGTGAAATGAGCAGCTCTGCAGCTCGTGTAAAAAGCAGGGTTATCCATAATTTTAATCATTCCATTTATAAACTCTTAAGAGCATATTGATTAACATTCTCGAGAAAATACGTTGGTCTGAAAATCAGAAATGGCGGACTGCGTCTAGAAAGAGCCTTGGATAGTACAGTGGTCTAAAGCCCTGTTATTCACATCAGCTGCCTGCAATTATTGCAGGTTCGAATCTCACCAAGGCTCAAGGTTGACTCAGCCTTCCGTCCTTTCTAAGGTAGGTAAAATGAGGATCCGGTTTGTGGGGGCAATAAGCTGACTTTGTATAAATATACAAAAGTATGAAGGCTATTGCTTAGTGCATTGTAAGCCGCCCTGAGTCTCCGGAGAAGGGCGGCATATAAATCAAATTAAAAAAAAAAAGAGAGAGTCCATGTATTACCGTAGTAAAGGTAAAGATTCCCCTCGCACATACATGCTAGTCTTTCCCGCCTCTAGGGGGCAGTGCTCATCTTTGTTTCAAAGCCGAAGAGCCAGCTCTGTCCGAAGACGTCTCTGTGGTCATGTGGCTGGCATGACTAAACGCCAAAGGCTCACAAAACTCTGTTACCTTCCCACCAAAGGTGGTCCCTATTTTTCTACTTGCATTTTTATGTGCTTTCAAACTGCTAAGTTGGCAGATGCTGGGACAAGTAACAGGAACTCACCCCATTACGCAACACTAAGGATTCGAACCACTGAACTGCCGACCTTTCAATCAACAAGCTCAGCATCTTAGCCACTGAGCCACCGTGTCCCTCTACATATTACCATCGATATTCTGATTTAATACAGGTTTGTAGCTGGAAGCATACAAACCTATATTATGGAAGGCATAACTTCCATTTTCTCAAGAAAGACTTATTATTAACCTCAATTACTTTCTAGATTTTACTCCTCTAACATGTTGGCTTGATCTAAGTCTTTGGGGTTGTTGGGGTTTTTTTTTTTTTTCATTCCTTACCTACAGGAATTATATATTATTGTCATTTGACATTCTCCTAAATTTTCTGGAGATTCTCGATCTGCTCCATTTTTATTCTCAACTTCCTCCTTTATTCTTAGTTTTCAAATATTCCACACACACCTTTCCTTTGAAGCAAAAAAAAAAAAAAAAACCCCAAAAGATTTTCGGTGGCAATTTTCAAGTTACACATGATTGAAATACTAACTTTAGTAACAATAAGGTTCAGCACTTAAATCTCAACCAATGTTGGCTCTGTCCGGTCCCAGGAACAATTATTATGAATCTAGAATTTCGGATTCATTGTTGTGTCTGGAGCACATACTATATTTATCCAGTCTTTGTGTGAGTAACTGAAATTACACATTTCTACAACAGCTTGCACTTTAGAAGCTTCACTGATTAAATTCTCCATCTGAAATCATGTCATTATTTCGGTAGGGAAAGCTGGTAATTTGTTCCCAGGGCGGTGTTGCATTTAGTAAATCCCTTTGTCCTATTAAAGCTAACATTGTTATTTTGATTCTCCTACCCTTTATATTTACACCAAGAATAGTCCCAGGCTTTTATTTTCACAGTCTCGGAGCACCACAATTGCTGAAAATCAACAGCACAATTACCTTGCCAATTGAAGACCGAGAAAGCACAACAATCTAATTTTTCCAATAGCACCTAGACTTATATGCCACTTCATAGTGCTTTACAGCCCTCTCTAAGCAGTTTATAAGAGTCAGCATATTTCCCCCAACAATCTGGGTCCTCATTTTACCGACCGCAGAAGGACGGAAGTCTGAGTCAACCTTGGGATGATCAGGATTGAACTGCTGGCAGTCGGCAGAATTAACCTGAAATGCTGCATCCTAACCACAACTTAGATACCCTGTTTCCCCCAAAATAAGACATCCCCTGATAATAAGCCCAATCGGGCTTTTGAGTGCATGGCAATAAGGCCAAGCGCTTATTTCATGGTTCAAAAAAAATATAAGACAGGGTCTTATTTTTGGGGAAACACGATAGCAATAGCAATAGTACTGAAACTTATATGCCGCTTCATAGTGCTTTACATCCCTCTCTAAGCAGTTTACAGAGTTTGCCTATTGACCCCAACAATCTGGCTCCTCATTTTACCGACCTCGGAAAGGTGGAAGGCTGAGTCAATCTTGAACTGGTCAGGATCGAACTGTTGGTAGTGGGCAGAATTATCCTGCACTACTCCAATCTAACCCCTGTGCCACCATGGGAAGGAAGAGAGAGAGGGAGGGAGGGAGGAAGTAGAGGGAAGGGAGGGAGGGAGGGAGGGAGGGAGGGAGGGAGGGAGGAAGGAAGGAAGGAAGGAAGGAAGGAAGGAAGGAAGGAAGGAAGGAAGGAAGGAAGGAAGGAATAGCACTTAGACTTATATGCCACTTCACAGTGCTTTTACAGCCCCTCTCCAAGCAGTTTACAGAGTCAGTCTGTTGACCCCATTTTGAGGTCTAGGTCCTCATTTTACTGATCTCAAAAGGATGGAAGGCTGAGTCAGCCTTGAGCTGCTGAAAAGCGAACTGTCGAACTGCTGGCAGTCGGCAGTCGGCAGTCAGCAGAAATAGCCAGCAGTAAGTGCATTCTAACTACTGTGCCACCATGACTCTGAACTCAAATGGAGTTCACATAGGTGCAAATAACACACATGCCCTTACAAACCCTACCCACCTCAACAAAAGGGAAAATAAAAACGGGGAGGAAACTCCCAATCATGTTAACCTAACCTATCAAAGAGAAGAGTTAGAGGGGCATGATAACTGTCCTCCAGGACCTGAGAGGCTGTCACAGAGAAGAGGGGGTTGACTTGTTCTCCAAAGCACCAGAGGGCAGGACAAGAAATCCGTCTTGACTACTGCAACCCGCTCTACATGGGGCTGCCCTTGAAGAGCATCCGGAAGCTCCAGTTGGGTGCAAAATGCAGCAGCCCGCATGGTTATGTGCAGACCTCGGTGTGCACATGTGTCACCTCTCCTGCGGGAGCTGCCTTGGTTGCCAATTTGTTTCCGGGTGCATTTCAAAGGTGATGGTTGTGACCTTTAAAGCCCTTCTCGGCTTGGGACCAGGTTATTTGAGGGACCATCTAGAAGGCCTCCAAGGTCCCTTCCAACTTGTTGTGTTAACATGGACCTCCAGATGCTTCCAGAACATTTGTTTTGTACGTACTCTGCCATTCCTAATGATTTGTGAATGATTTGCTATACTTCAGATAAGGGGACGTGGTGGCTCAGTGGGTAAGATGCTGAGCTTGTCGATCGAAAGGTCGGCAGTTCAGCGGTTCGAATCTCTATTGCCGCATAACGGAGTGAACTCCCGTTACTTGTCCCAGCTTCTGCCAACCTAGCAGTTCGAAAGCAGGTAAAAGATGCAAGTAGAAAAATAGGGACCACCTTTGGTTGGAAGGTAACAGCATTCTGTGTGCCTTTGGTGTTGAGTCATGCCGGCCACATGACCACGGAGATGTCTTCGGACAGCGCTGGCTCTTCGGCTTTGAAACAGAGATGAGCACCGCCCCTTAGAGTCGGGAACGACTAGCACATATGTGCAAGGGGAACCTTTACTTTTTTATACTTCAGACTGATGATGGTAACAAAAGTGATCAATGAAAGTTATCTTCTGTTTTCTTTCCCACAGCACAATGCTATGTGTCCACCAAGCGGGAAGACAAGGAAACCATCTATTACGAAAAATCCAAAAATCGTTGGGCTACCTTTAATACCAATTCAGCACCACCAAAGTATCCCAAGAGCTAAAGCCGGCTTAGCAGAGGTAAGAGCAATAGCACTTCGTCTTATATACCGCTTCTCTAAGAGCCCTCTCTAATCGGTTTACAGAGTCAGCCTATTGCCCCCAATAATCTGGGTTCTCATTTTACTGACCTCAGAAGGATGGAAGGATGAGTCAACCTGGAGCCGGTCAGGATCGAACTTCTGGCAGTGAGCAGTGAATTAGCCTGCAATACTGCATTCTCACCACTGCGCCACCATTCCACCCTGTTATTAAAGAAGGAAATGTGTTACTTGGAAAGCAATTCTGGACTTTGTGCTTGAGATGGAAACAAAATTGAAAGTTTGATTTTGGCTTTTACCGATCAGATAGATTTATTGTTATAGAAATGGCTAGCTTATACTATTATGCAAAGGTAAAAAGTTGAAGTTGTCAGGGTTTCGACCGATGCCCTAATTAAATCATGAGTCTCGAGCCAAGCTTCAAAAGAAATCCAGTTATTTATTAGGAGCTTCATGTTGGTGCGTTCCAAGTGAAGCCAACTCTGACCCCTGTTTCTCCCCTCCCCCCAAGGTGTGTCAGTCACATTCTCCAAAGAAGCAATTTCGTGGGTTGTAGAGATCACTCCCCTCCAGCCACTGTGGGTTGCCACGGAAACGGCCTTGACAGAGATATGGCTGGAGTGTGCTTTTGTTTTGACTGACGTGCTACCTCACGGCAGCGGCAGAGTTTGTTTTCCCATTCCCCTTGCCTATGGCAACTCGAGAACAGGCCACGGATGCTTTGCTAGTTGACAGAAGTTTAATGTTACTATCTTATTCTACTGCTCCAAAGGGAGTCGGAAGTCAACGTCTTTTCTTTCTTTTTTCCCTCTTTTCTACACTTTTCCCTTCCCTTTTCCCTCCCATCTTTCCTATTATTTCTCCTGTGTTTTTGTATTTTATATTTAGTTTTATTAGCTTAAACTAATAAAAAAAGAAGGAAATATGTGATTAAATGTAATAATTAAAGAAGGACATATATCTGTAAACTAAAGAAGCTCATGTTAGGAAAATCTTGGTTTGTGTTTAAAGCACAGGCATGCCATGTCCACCAAGCCACACCCACAGAACTGGTAGTAAAAAAAATTGTAGTAAAAAAAATCCCACCTACCTACCTACCTACCTACCTACCTACCTAATCTATCTTATCTATCTATCTATCGTGTTTCCTCAAAAATATGACCCTATCTTATATTTTTTTGAACCCTGAAATAATCGCTTGGCCTTATTGTCATGTGCTCAAAAGCCCAATTGGGCTTATTATCAGGGGATGTCTTATTTTGAGGGAAACAGGGTATCTACTATCTATCTATCTATCTATCTATCTATCTATCTATCTATCTATCTA
>WNWU01000062.1:1269006-1281127 GCA_012654045.1 Ptyas mucosa | reverse complement strand
GTTTCAGTTTCAGTTTCAGTTTCAGTTTCAGTTTCAGTTTCAGTTTCTTTAGATTTATATACCGCCCTACTCCCGAAGGACTCAGGGCGGTGAAAAGCCAAAGATAAAACATATGCAATATAAAATTTAAAAAACAATTTAAAACGAATTAAATAAATTTGGCCCATACTAATTAAAACACCCCTATTTTTAAAAACAAATTAAAATTAAACAATTAAAAAAATTAGGCCAGCTCAGCTTGTTAGAATAAAAAAGTCTTGATGGCACGGCGAAAAGTGCGTAAATCTGGGATCCTCCATATCTCTGGGGGGAGCTTGTTCCAAAGGGCAGGTGCCCCCACAGAGAAGGCTCTCCCCCTGGGGGACGCCAGTCGACATTGTTTGGCCGATGGCACCTTGAGGAGCCCCTCTCTGTGGGAGCGTACTGGCCGGTGAGAGGCTACCGGTGGCAGAAGGCGGTCTCGTAGGTACCCAGGTCCAGAGCCATGGAGCACTCTAAAGGTGGTAACCAATACCTTGAAGTGCACCCGGAAGACCACCAGAAGCCAGTGCAGCTCACGCAGGAGAAGTGTTACATGGGAATGCCATGTTGCTCCCATAACCACTCACGCGGCTGCATTCTGGACCAGTTGGAGCCTCCGGGTGCTCCTCAAGGGGAGCCCCATGTAGAGAGCATTGCAGTAGTCCAGGCGGGGAGTGATGAGGGTGTAAGTGACGTGCATAAGGAGTTGCAACTGGTGAATCAGGTGAACCTGATAGAAAGTCCCCCTGGCCACAGCCATCAGATGTTCTTCTAAAGATAGCCGTGTGTCCAGGAGGACACCCAAGGTGCGAGCCTCTCCGTGAGGGCCAACGACTCGCCCCCAATAGTCAGTGATGACACCAACTGGCTATATCGGGACGCCGGAAACTACAGCCACTCGGTCATGGATGGGTTGAGCCTGTAAAGTATCCATTTCCCCACCACTCCAGGGGAAGGATACTGCAAAATCCCCATTTCCTCCCCACTCCAGGGGAAGGATACTGTAAAATCCCCATTTCTTCCCAATCAGCTGGGACTCAGGAGGCAGAGAATAGATGGGGGCGGGGCCAGTCAGAATTTTTACTACCGGTTCTCCGAACTACTCAAAATGTCTTCAACCGGTTCTCCAGAACTGGTCAGAACCTGCTGAAACCCACCTCTGACGCACACACACAAACAAACAGGAAGGACCTCAATTGTGCCATCAGGATTTCTACCTTGATTGTTTTGACTCTCCACAATCCTGTTTTGAAATCTTTCAGTTTCCTTTCCCCAGTCAGCTGGTGTCCCTTCTGTGCTTCTTATTCCAGTTTCTCTTATTCTTTCGTAGACGGTGGGGTTCCTCTAAATAGTATGCCTGCTGGAAATTGAGTTAATGCGAAAGGTACTGGAGTTATTGCTAGCTATAATTTAGAAACTGCACTTCAGTGAACGCACTTCAAATGTTCAATTGCCTTTTTAGCTGCCATGTAATTCTGTTAACGCATAATCAGTAGCTGATCAACAGTACATATGGTTACCAAATCAAGCATCAATCAGACTCAGACTCAGACTCAGACTCAGACTCAGACTCGAGCTGGAAGGGACCTTGGAGATCTTCTAGTCCAGCCCAAGCAGGAGATCCTATACCAGTGATGGCAAATCTTTTTGGCACCGAGTGCCCAAACTGGAATGCACATGTGTACATGCATGCCGGAGCCCCAGAAACTCAAAGACACGTATGTGCACTGGCCATTTGGTGTTCTGGTTTCCGGCATGAGCATGTGTACCAGTCACCTGGTCTTTGCATGTGCCCGAGCCCCAGAAACTCGAAGACCAGCTGGCCAGTGCGATGATCCCAGCTGAGTTGCTTGATCAGGAGAGGCATTTAAAAGAAAAAAAGTCTCTGCCGATCAGGCAACTCAGCTTGGATCGTCAGAGGCATTTAAAAGAAAAAAACCTTTTTCTTTCTTTTAAATGCTTCTGCCGATCCAAGCTGAGTTGCCTGATGGTCAGAGGCATTTAAAAGAAAAAAAGTCTCTGCCGATCAGGCAACTCAGCTGGGATCGTCAGAGCCTTTTGAAAGCATTTTTTTACAACTTCTTCGCCGAAAAGGTTGTAGAAAAAATGGTTTTAAAAATAATAATTTTAAAAAATGGCCACACCCACCCAGTCACATTACCCCCCCCTCCCCATCAAGCCACACCCACCGGTAGAACCAGTAGTAACAAATTTTAGATTTCACCCCTGGCTGTCACCCCATTTTATTTTGATATTCTTAAGTGAAGAAATCTACATTTCCTTGTATCGAATTTAATATTGCTATGCGAAGCCCAGTTTTCTTACCTACAGAGATATCTCTGAACTTTGTTTCCGCCTGATTGGTTATTAGCTATCTTGCCAAATTTAGTATTTAGATTTTAGGATCAAGTCTATGCTGGCTGATGGTAATCACCAAGCCATATGAATTAGCTTTAATTCAGATGGAATTAGTACAAAAAGGGCACGATTTTGTTTCTATTCAAGCTTCTTTGAAATGCAACATTTGATGTAATCAAAAGCAGAGGTGGGTTCTAAATTTTTTTACTACTGGTTCTGTGGGCGTGGCTTATTTTGTGGGCGTGGCTTGATGGTCATGTGGCAATTCTTTAGGATTTAGCAGAGGTACTGGTCTACCAGGCTTTTAACTGCTTGCAGAGCTGTACCGATCTACCCATTTATTTTTGCAGGCACCGGTCTACTCATGTATTTTTGCAGGCACTGATCTACTCATGTATTTTTGCAGGCACCAGTCTACTCATTTGTTTTTGAAGGCATCGGTCTACCACCAAACTGCCTTTTACCACTGATCAGCTGTAGGGCAGCCCTTTGAAGCCCCGCGGCAAGAGTTTAAACAGTTTTTTTTCCTTATAGCCCATCAGCTGGGACTCAGGAGGCAGCAATAGATCAGGGGTGGGGCCAAATAAAAGTTAAGAATAACCTGGGGGAGGGGGGAGGGGGCAGGGGGGCAGAACTGGTTTGGTGACATCATATGGTCACCGCTACTGGCTCGGTGGAACTGGGCCGAACCGGGAGGAGCCCACCACTGATCAAAAGATGGGCTATAATGGAGAAGCTTCAAAATACGCCAGCCCTGTTTCACTTTTGGAAGAAAGGGGACGGCAGACAATTTCAACTCTGAAAGTTTCAGTTGGATACCTTCAATGGCTCCATCCCCAATAAATAGTCGAAATGTTGCCTCCGGTGGTATCTTTTTTTAGTCAAAAACAGCAGAGATTCCAAATTGTTTTGCAAAGATTCCGCAGAAATGTTGGCTGGATTAATGGAGAGTCCAACGTGTTTTAAAATTTCCATTTTTCAAAAAAAAATGTCTTTAGAAAGAAAATAAATCTTGTCCCACCTCTTTGAAGCTGGTCATAATCTCTCAGTCTTTCACTGCTTCCCTCCCCACTTTGTTTTTGGAGTGGGGGGTGGTGGTGCTAGGATGGTTGGTAAAGTTAGATCATTTCTGGAAGTCTTCCCTCTCCCAAATAGTATAGCTGATGTGGTTATTGGTTTCAGGAGTATCACTAGAATCCATGTTAGAAGTAGAAAAAGTTTGGCATAATGTGATGCCAACAAGTAGGTTGGCACATTAAAGTGTAATTGTTAGCTTGGGCACCCTGCCATTAATTTTAAAACAGTTAAAAAGTGGAGCCAACACCTGCACTGATTTGATACTTATTCATTCATAGCCAAAAGACTTAAATATATCCCAGTCCGGACTAGGACTTCTTGTTGTTGTTGTTAGTTGCGAAGTTGTGTCCGATCCATTGCGACCCCATGGACAACTTTCCTCCAGGCCTTCGTGTCCTCTACCATCCCCCGGAGACAGTGGTGGGATTCAAGTAATTTAACAACCGATTCTATGCCCTAATGATTTCTTCCAACTATCAGTTTGCCAAACTGCTCAGAAAGTTAACAACCGGTTTTCCCGAAGTGGTGCGAACTGGCTGAATCCCACCACTGCCCGGAGACCATTTAAGCTCACGCTGACTGCATCAGTGACTCCATCCAGCCACCTCGTTCTCTGCCGTCCCCTTCTTCTTTTGCCCTCCATCGTTCCCAGCATTAGGCTCTTCTCCAGTGAGTCCTTCCTTCTCATTAGGTGGCCAAAGTATTTGAGTTTCATCTTCGGGATCTGGCCTCCTAAAGAGCTGTCAGGTTTTATCTCCTCTAGGACTGACTGGTTTGATGGTCTTGCAGTCCAAGAGACTCGCAGGAGTCTTCTCCAGCACCAGAGTTCAAAAGCCTCAATTCTTTGATGCTCAGCCTTCCTTATGGTCCAACTTTCACAGCCATCCATTGCAACTGGGAAAACCGTAGCCTTGACTATACACATTTTTGTTGGCAAGGTGATGTCTCTGCTTTTTAGTAAGCTGTCTAGCTTTGCCATAGCTTTTCTCCCCAGGAGCAAGTGTCTTTTAATTTCTTGGCTGCAGTCCCCATCTGCGGTGATCATTGAGCCCAGGAAAATAAAATCTGTCACTACCTCCATTTCTTCCCCATCTATTTGCCAGGAATTGAGAGGGTCGGGAGCCATGATCTTAGTTTCCTTAATGTTGAGTTTCAAGCCAAGTTTTGCACTCTCCTTCTTCACCCACATCAAGAGGCTCTTTAGTTCCTCTTTGCTTTCTGCCATTAGAGTGGCATCATCTGCATATCTGAGGTGGTTGATATTTCTCCCGGCAATCTTAATTCCAACTCGCATGGCCAACTCACCATGTCCAACTCATTGTGGGAAAACTTGCCATGGCCAGCTCGCTGTGGGATAAGAGTTACACTAATATGAAAGAAATGGTGGCATAGAATCATTAAAGTAAGGGTGCCAAAGGAGGAAGAAAATGAAATGCCAATGACAAAATGTAAACTAAGGTTTTAATTGTTTTAAATGATTAGACTGAATTGTTGAATTGTCCTATGGTGGGTTGTCCTGTAGCAAGTTGGCCATAACTAACTGTCCTATGGTGTGTTGACCATGGTATATAGTCCCATTTCAGTCCCAGTCATACAGACTTTAAAAGCAAAGTCATTCCTGAACTCAGAATTAGTTTGATAAGGGCTAAGTTAGGCACCTCGTTGTCTATGCAGGAGCAGCATGAGACAGTAACAAGGGAGAGGAAATGTCTATGGAGATTCTCAGCCATCCAGGTCAGGGTTGTCCCAAAGGTGCTTTTTTTTCAAGAGGAGGCAACTGGACTTTCTGGTTTTTCTTTGAAGACGTTTTGCTTCTCATCCAAGAAGCTTCTTCAGCTCTGATTGGATGGTGGGGAATGGAAGGGACAATGTACAGTGCAATTCAGTGAGCCATGTGCAGATCTGTACATTGGGGAAACAAAACAACCACTTCATAAGCCCATGGCACAACATAGGAGAACAAACACATCAGGGCTACATTCAGCAGTCCATCTACATTTAAAAGACAAAGATCACTCTTTTGAAGAGAGCAAAGTCCATATTTTGGACAGAATGGATTGCTGGTTTGAAAGCGAGGTCAAGGAGGCCATCTACATCAAAATTGAACAGCCCTGTCTCAACAGAGGGGGAGGGATACGAATCACCTATCTCCAGTCTACAACACAGATCCTTTCAACAGTTCCAAGAAGGCTCCGCACCCATTTGCACCACTCAAGTGACCCTGAGGACACAGGTAAACCTCCAGGTGAGTTCAACGACCTGTTAAAAGAACGCGAATGACCAGCTGTCTGCAAGGAGAATCAATCCTTCCATTCCCCACCATCCAGTCAGAGCTGAAGAAGCTTCTTGGATGAGTAGCGAAACGTCTTCAAAGAAAGACGAAGAAGTCCAGTTGCCTCTTGGAAAAAAGCACCTTTGGGATAAGGGAGAGTAAAGTTGTACAATAAAAACTGAAACCCGATAAAGTTAAAGAATGTAATCCGACAGCATCCCAAAAGATTTCTGAGAGCCGAGAAGGTGATCAATCTCATTGGCCACTCATTGGCTCGTGTCAATTCATCATCACGGCACTCATCGCAACACCCAACTGTCCCCAGTGGTCTCCATATATAGCACTGAAATTGTGACATTGTTTATCGGAAGCCGAAGAAAGTCCTCAAATCTCAAAAGCATTTTTATGTATTTTTTTTGGTACCACCAGATTTTATTTGTGGCTTCCGTTCTGGGCATCCGCGCTGGTGTGATTTGATCAGAGCTTCGTCAAATTCAATCACCAAATTCATGCTTTGCACAGCACTAGTAATTGCTGTGTTCCTTTCATCGATCACAAACTTTATGATCTGCTCTCGGTCTCATCAAGGTTGGCCATCAGACTGGCTTCCATTTCCCCAAATCTTCTATTTCTGAAGACAGGAAAAATATTTATCCTCCTCACATCATCCATTCTATAAGATTTCTCTCTTCTTGAATCCCCCCCCCCCCCACACAAACATATTTAAGCTGCCCTGCAAGTTCCTGAGGAGCTTAATTTTTTTTAAAAAAAATGGAATAAATTAATAAATCTATCGTTGGATGGATCTCAGTCAACTTTGACCAAGTATCCTCTGACAATTCTACCAAGCTTGACCGGGTTGATTCTGAAATCCACTTTTCAAATGGTAATCTCTTCTGAGATAAGGTTCAGCCAAATAATTGTTCTGCCTTATTATATATTAACCTTTTGCCAGCTGGAATAACATTATCTTTTTCCTTGTCCAAAAGAACTTTTCTGAAGAAGTTGTCCTAGTTGGTTTTGGTGTCCTTTGCGTAGACACGTTCTGGACCCTGGCATTTCTGACTCTTACCTTTACAAATCTGGTCTTCTTCTATATACCCTTGTTTAGTGATATAGCCCACTTCCCCACTTCCTTGTAAAAGAGCCACATTTGCTCACCCCTGGACTAGACCAAGCCAAATCCAAAAATGCTAGAAAATTCCTGGAAGCTCAGAGGGCACCAAAGACCCCACAGTCCTCCTCCTCGCCCTCCTCCTCCTTTCCTCTTTCCCCTCCTCCTCCTCTTCTTTCTCCTCCTCCTCCTCTTCCCCTCTTCCTCTTCTCCTCCCTTCCTCCTTCTCCTTCTCCTCTTCCTCTCTTCCTCTTCCCCTCCTCCACCTCCTCTTCCCCTCCCCTCCTCCTATTGCTTCTGTTTCTCCTTCTCTTCTTTCCCCTCCTCCTCCCTCCTTCTCTTGCCCTCCTCCTCTTCCTCTCCTCCTCTGCCCCTTTCCCTCCTGCTCTCCTCCTCCTTCTCCTCCTCCTCTTCCCTTCTTCCTTTTCCCCTCCTCCTCCCTTCCTCCTTCTCCTTCTCCTCCTCCTCTTCCCCTCTTCCTCTTCCCCTCCTCCTCCTCCTCTTCCCCTCCCCTCCTCCTGCTTCTCTGTTTCACCTTCTTCTCTTCTTCCCCCTCCTCCTCCCTCTTCCTCCTTCTCTTGCCTTCCTTCTCTTCCTCTGCTCCTCTGCCCCTTCCCCTCCTGCTCTCCTCCTCCTCCTCCTCCTCTTCCCTCTTCCTCTTCCCCTCCTTCTCTTCTTCCCCTCCTCTTTTGCCTCTTCCCCTCCTCCTCCTCTCCTCCTCCCAAACCCCACTCCTTTCTAGCACTGATGATGTTATCTCGTTAGGTAATGAAACATCTGAAAGAAAGCAACAAGGGGAACCCCAAGAACTCCTCAGTTCAGTTCAGTTCTTTCTGAAAGACAAATATGTTCTTCTATGTTTCAAATTCTCGAAACGAGCCATAAAAAAAGAGGGGGAAAAAAAAGACAGCTTGAACGGCAAGGCTGAAATATATTGTCCCACCTCATTTTTTTCTGTGCTTGCCAGAATTAGCGGCATTTCCTTCAGACGATCTCTTCCCCTGCATTTCCCGTTCCTTTACACACACACACCCCTGTGCCTTTCGCAACTCCTTTGTTGAAAATCACAGTACAGGGGCCGACTGCTTGAGGGTCTCTATAAATAAATAAATAGAGGTTATTGCACAAAGTCCAGAGAGAGAGAGAGAGAGTTGCTGCCAGACACAAATATGGGTAAAGATGTCTAAAGAAGCTGACTTTGCAACAAAAGACACGAGGTTTACTTGGCACAAGGAGAAGCTTTGGGGCAGACTAAAAGCCTAGAGTAACGAAGAGTCGTAACGAGTGTATTGATTCCGGCAGAATATTTCATCAAAGCAAAGCAATAAATAAATAAATAAATGCAAAAAACCCCAAACAAAAATCCCCACCACACAGTGAAGTAAAGTTCCAGATTTAATTACGGTTTCAGGCGCTGCTGATTTATTTATTTATTTATTTATTTTAAGGGCCAAGCCTCTTTCTGTTATCAAAGGACTTAAATTTAGAATTTAGGTTAACGGGCGGAGATATTTCTTCTTCTTCTTCTTCTTTTTTTCTTCTTCACAGGGGCTTGCTCTCACCACCCCCACCCGCCTTTTCCTGTCGACGAAGACACATTCTGGGCCTTCGCTCAAACCAGGGTTGAGCTCTGTAAAAGCTTGAATTTTGGGGGGGTTTTAAATGGATTAATAGAATTGGAAGGGATCTTTGCAGGTCATCAAGTCCAACCCCCTGCCCAAGCAGGAGATCCTACATCTGCCTCTACCTAGGATTGAACTCACAACCTCCTGATTGTGAGGCAAGAGCTCCACCTCTAGGCCACAGCAGCTGAAGCTTAAGCAGCTTAAGCAGCTTAAGCAGCTTAAGCAGCTGAACCTTTTTAAGAGCACTTGCAAAAAACAAAATCCTTTGGGGAAAAACAAACCAACCAACCAACTGTCAGTCCTGCCTCAATCCGATCCCTTAGGAAAGAAAAACCTTCGACTCCACTTGGTTAAAGCAAAGAGCTTTTTTTTTTACTAAGGATGATGGTTGCAGTAAAGTCAAAGTGCAGCTCTGAAATCACCGTGTCCGCTGGATACAAAAATAAGGTGTAGATTTCCCCCCCCCCCAGCCCTTTCCTCTCCCCATGATAAGTTCATTTCCAGCCAACTGGAGCTCACCAAGATATTTTGAGAACTTTAAGAGGGCTGGAGGGTAATCCACATCTTTCTTTCTTTTTCTTTTTTTAAATTTTATGTTATTGAAAAGACAGTGGCGTGTCAGGATAACAATGCAAATAAAGTACAACCAGAGAGAGATCAATGATAAACAACATAAATGCTAATAACTATAACTGTACTATGTTAACAGTAATTGCAACAATACAACCAAAAAAGAAAGAGAAAGAAACCGAAAGAAAATAAAAGAAAACTTCAACTAAGTTTCTACTTATATTAGCTTGTTTACAAATTTCTCCATATTATATCCATAGTTTTATACATCCTTGTTGTACTGACAATCGTAAACTTCCCTCTCATTCCTGCCTTTTGTCTCTATTCATTTATCCACATACCGTATTTTTCGGAGTATAAGATGCACCTTTTCCCCCCCAAAAAAGAGGGTGAAAACCTGGGTGCGTCTTATACTCTGAATGTAGCCCCACCCAGCTTCTCAAACGGAGGTTTTAAAGGCTAAAAAAAGCATCCGAAACGAAGCTTCAGAAAAAAAGCCCCCAAACAGAGCATCAGAAAAAAAGCCTCCAAACAGAGCTTCAGAAAAAAAAGCCTCCAAACAGAGCTTCAGAGGCTTTTTTTCTGAAGCTCTGTTTCGGAGGCTTTCAGAGGCAGGAAAAAAAAGCCAAAAAAAAAAAAAAAAAGCAAGGCACAGAACTCACAACCAAGGAACCTGTTGCCAGAATTCACCTCTGGGAACAGCTGATTCCGGGAGGCCGATCCACCTGCCAATCAGCTTTTTTCTTATTTTCCTTCCCAAAAACTAAGGTGTGTCTTATACTCCGGTGCGTCTTATACTCTGAAAAATACGGTATTTCTTACGGAGCCTGGCCTTGGGGTGCTGGTACAAACAGGATCCGGCTGCTCTGGTCCTTCTCACTTGTCATTCCCCTCCTCCCCATTTCCTATTAAGTACACACAAATACATTAGAATACTTTATTGTCACTTTAAATCTACACTCGTTGGCACACATTAAAATGAAATTTCATTGCATACAGCTCTTAAAGGGTCATCCTCTCCAATCTACACTACGCAAACATGACAAAAGAAAAATTATGCACATACCCACATACCCACATATATTATATGACACAGAGAAACAACACAGTCAGGTTTGGCTGTGTACATGTGCACGGTGAGAAAAAGGAATCTTGTAAGTTGGGACAGCATAGGGAACAAAGCTGTTACAGAATCTGGTAGTCCTGCTATAGATACTTCGAAACCTTCTCCCAGAGGAGAACAACAGAAACAGGCCATGAAGAGAGTGTGTGGGGTCTCTAACAATAGTTTGAGCTCTAAGCACACAGCGCGTATAAGCAGTATCCCAAATAATGGGAAGCGAGCTTCCTAGAATCTTCTCCGCTGTCCTCACTACTCTCTGTATGGACTTTCTATCTGAGGCTCTGCTGCCACCAAACCAAACAGTGATGCAGTTTGTTTTATTATGCTTTATTTTATTAAGCTTTATTGTCCTTTTCATCTTTTCCTCTTTCACCCTCTACCCCATCTTCTTTTTATGGCAGGATGTCTGGGAGTAGCCCCTTAACCGTCTAGTGCCTTAATCACTAGACCAAACTCCCTCCCCCCCTTTTTTTTTGACCTAGAAGACTCTACAGGAAAAGAGGGACAGAGAAAACAAATACAGCCACTTATTCTTTGCTAAAACTAAAGGGACAAAGAGCCTGGTGGCGCAGTGGACTAAGTGCTGTTAAAAGTAATACTTAAGTTGCCAGCTGCCTGCAATTACTGCGAGTTCAATTCTCACCAGGCTCAAGGTTGACTCAGCCTTCCATCCTTTCTAAGGTAGGTAAAATGAGGACCCGGATTGTGGGGGCAATAAGCTGACTTTGTATAATATATACAAAAGTATGAAGGCTATTGCTTAATGCATTGTAAGCCGCCCTGAGTCTCCGGAGAAGGGCGGCATATAAATCAAATTAAAAAAACACACACACACATACACACACACACAACACAGGCATAGTTGCCATTTTCTCCTTTGCCCTGCCCTGCAACCCTTCAGTTTATGGAAGTAAGTTTGGCTGCTGTGAAAAGTCAGCAAGCAGAGTTTTGGTGCTCCGAGATAAACCAGCCAATGATGTCCTACTAGCACAGAAGGATTTAGGAAGGCGAACCAACCTTGGAATAACAAATAGGTGTGTGGGTTCTAATAAGACCAAAGGATTACCAGCTCCTAAAGGATATAGTTCACCTATTTGTATTATTTAATATAACATTTTGTGAAAATCTGTCTCTGGCATCTGCCTGGTGTCTCAGGCAGAGCCCAGTGGGATTGCAGAGAGTTTGAGAACCTCAATTAGACGATAATCCATCTAACATTGAGGTCTTAATTAGCATCACTCTGGAGCCAGCAGTAATCATGTAGAGCAGCATAAATAGTTTGCGCATGATGTTGACGTGAAAATACTAATTAATTCAGACGCACAAACACCAGGAAACGAATGACCCATACTTAACAACTCATTTGCTTTCTTGAGAAACCATGGAGTTTTTATTGTGAAATTTTGATTGTCGGTGTTGTGGCCCACCAGATATCAGCAGAGCTGGTGGCAGACTCGGATGAGGTTGGGGAAGAACTTGAGTCAGTTCTAGAGCCTGGGGAAGGCTTTGATGGACGCTTAGCGTCGGTCACAGAGATAGAGCCAGAGCCGTCGGGCATTTCCCAGCCAGAGAGGCAGATGCCTTTGGACTCAGAAATGAGTGAGGAGGAGGAACAGCTGGGGCCTGTTCCAGATGCACGTATGCGCAGAGCAGATAGGAGAGGTGAACAACGGAGGACCATGAGCCAGCTCAGGAAGCAAATCAAACATGGATGCAGAATGGCCTCTCCCTGGCTGGGGAATAAATAGGAGGGGGAAAAAGAAGAAGAGGAAGAGGTGGTGGTGGAGGAGGAGGAGGAGTAGAAGGAGAAGGAGGAGCAGGAGGAGCAGGAGGAGAAAAGGAGAAGGAATAGAAGTAGTAGAAGAAGAAGGAGAAGGAAAAGGAGGAAGAGGAGAATGAGAAGAGGAAGGAGAAGAAGAGGAGGAGGAGAAAAAGGAGAAGGAGTAGTAGTAGAAGGAGGA
>WNWU01000062.1:1145770-1163247 GCA_012654045.1 Ptyas mucosa | reverse complement strand
GGAGAGGAGGGGAGAGGAGAAGAGAGGAGAGGGAAAAGAAGAAGAGGAGGAGTAGAGGGAGGGGAGGGGAGGAGAAGAGGGAAGGGAAAAGAAGTGGAGACAATCGAGTGCAGTGAATAGAGTGCAGTGGAGTGGAGAGGAGAGAGGAGAGGAGGGGAGAGGAGAAAGGAGAGGGAAAAGAAGAAGAGGAGGAGAGGGAGGGGTGGGGGAAGAGAAGAGTGAAGGGAAAGAAGAAGCGGAGAGAATAGAGTGCAGTGAATAGAATGCAGTGGAGTACAGTTGAGTGGAGTGGAGAAGAGAAGAAAGGGGAGAGGCGGGGAGAGGGGAGGAGAGGAGAGAATAGAGTGCAGTGGAGTGCAGTGGAGTGGAGTGGAGAGGGGAGAGGAGGGGAGAGGAGAAGAGAGGAGAGGGAAAAGAAGAAGAGGAGGAGGAGGGGAGGAGGAGAGGGAAGGGAGGGGGAGGAGAAGAGGGAAGGGAAAGAAGAAGTGGAGAGAATAGAGTGCAGTGAATAGAGTGCAATGGAGTGCAGTTGAGTGGAGAGGAGAGGGGAGGGGAGGGGAGAGAGGAGAGAATAGAGTGCAGTGCAGTGCAGAGGAAAGGAGAGGAGAGAATAGAGTGGAGTGCACTGGAATGGAGTGCAGTGGGATGGGGTGGGGTGTGGTGGGATGGAACAGGACAGGATAGGATAGGATAGAAATTTTATTGTCACTTTAAATATACACTAATCAGCATACATTAAAATGAGATTTCATTGCATTCAGCTTTCAAAAGAACCGTTATGCATATACCCACATACACACACATATATGACACAGAGAAACATCACAGTCTAGTTCGAATATATACCTACACATAGTGAGAAAAAATAATCCTGCAAAAGTCACCATGGCTAGGACACCCCCAAGAATCACAGCTGACTCAAGGGAGACTTTACCAGTTCTACTACAAAAGGATTTACACCAAATCCCAAAACGTGCAGAAATAGGACGGCATAGAGCCAGGGCAGGCGGGCAGGCCCACCTGCTATTTCCACTGGTGGTTCAGGCGAACCGGTCCGAACCGGCAGCATACCACCTCTGGTTATCACCTAATTGGAGTTAAATAAGATACAACGGAATTCAAGAGAGGTTAGTTCACTTATGGCTACTTAAGGATTCTAGGCTTATTCCACTTTTCACTCTGCCCCCAGGTTCTGCCATCCTTTCTCCTACAGAGTGATACCCATGTCCTGAAAAAGATATAGATCCTAATCAGAGGTGGTATTCAGCTGGTTCAGAGTGGTTCGCCCGAACCAGTAGCGGAAATCACAGGTGACACACTTAATGATAATCATAGGGAACAAATAAGCAATCAAATCATATTAGGAAACAGTCAAGATAAATCGTAAGGATACCAGCAACAAGGTTACAGTCATACAGTCATAAGTGGAAGGAGATGGGTGGTGGGAACGATGAGAAGATTAATAGTAATGCAGAATTAGTAAATAGTTTGACAGTGTTGAGGGAATTATTTGTTTAGCAGAGTGATGGCGTTCGGGGAAAAACTGTTCTTGTGTCTAGTTGTTCTGGTGTGCAGTGCTCTATAGCGTCGTTTTGAGAGTAGAAGTTGAAATAGTTTATGTCCAGGATGCGAGGGGTCTGTAGATATTTTCCCAGCCCTCTTTTTGACTCGTGCAGAATACAGGTCCTCAATGGAAGGCAGATTGGTAGCCATTGTTTTTTTCTGCAGTTCTAATTATCCTCCGAAGTCTGTGTCTCTCTTGTTGGGTTGCAGAGCCAAACCAGACAGTTATGGAAGTGCAGATGACAGACTCAATCATTCCTCTGTAGAACTGGATCAGCAGCAGCTCCTTAGGCAGTTTGAGCTTTCTGAGTTTGCGCAGGAAGAACATTCTTTCTTGTGGTTTTTTGATGACGTTTTTTGATATTAGGTGTCCATTCCATGCATGCAAAGAACTGGGGATGCGCACACGCGGCGAACTGGTAGTAACATAATGTGAAACCCACTGCTGATCCTGATGTTAAGTAAAGTTACTTAATAGATCCCCAAGGAACGTCACAAATGAAACATGGAAAAGCAGTTTCCTAGCGCTAATTACTGTTATTGTTTTCCAGCTCAAGACAGAATGCAATTTTCATTTCTAGCACTAGCTCCAACAGCTGAACTCTAAATCCTGTTACTTAAATCGCAATCATTTGCAACATTGATCTGATAAATATTGGTTTTAAAAAAGTAGCTTTGCTTTTGATATAAGTTGCTTATTGCTGATAAACGATTAGGAGAAAATGTAGCTGGGCCGACTAGTAAAGTCAGACCTCATCTTCGTATGAAGTCCATATTTGCAAGCACAGCGTGTGTTTATTTATCTTTTAGGATTTTGATGGGCACATTTTGACATCGCTCAGAATTGCTAAAGATTATTTTTCTCCCCGGAGGTCATGGCCTCATTACTTTTTGAAATGCAGCTAATAAAATTAACATCGTGCCTTTCTGACAGAAGATAGACCAACGTCCAAGACAAGTTAATTTCCTGGGTATGAAAATGTCGGCTCTGATTTTTCCTATTTTCATCTTTATCCTTCTCTCTCCAGTCTGAGCGCAGGGGTTTTTTTTGTGTGTGGGTTTTTTTTTTACCCTCCCCATTCGGAAGACTCTAAAAGTGACATGTGTTTAATATTTGATGGATGCAAAGAGACAGAATAAAACGAGGCAAACTAATAACGCTTAAGTTCGTACGGAATTGAAGCAGACGGAGTTTGTGAAAAATGGAGAGGTGTACTTCAACGGTTAGCGTACTTTATGGCCATGAGAGTTGATGTCGGTTGATGTGCTGTCAAAGTTCTGAATCGGGAAAAAAAAAAGAGGGATTATAAAACAAATCTCCGTGGGTTTTTTTTTTCCCTCAGAAAAAGAAATAAATCAGCTCTAGTAGCAATGCACTCGAAAGAGAAGAAGAACAGAGAAAGTTGCATCAAAGGAAGTTGTGAAATTGATCAAGCTGTTGAAAAATGCAGGATTTTGGGTTTTTTTTTTTTTATTTATTTTAAGAGAGGCATGGATAAAGTTTCTTTTCAAATGTACTGCTTGTTCACTTGTACTGACAGTCCAATAACAGCAACTGCCAAAATTGGTGGTGGTGTTGGAATGGAGAGACATTGAGACAATTTCTGTCCTATAACGCCACGTATTCAGGGCTGGGTTGCTGGAGGTTCGCAGGGGTTCAGGAGAACCTCTAGCTAAGATTCTGTGCAGTTCAGAGAACTCCTAACTCCCACTCCTGGTTGGTCCTGCCCATCCCTCCCCACACAGCCTGTTTTGGATGCAGGGCACGCGTGGAGGCTCAGGGAGGGTGAAAAACGGGCCTACCGGAAGTTCGGGAAGGCCGGAAACATTTCCGGCCTCCAGAAGGCCTCTGGATCCTGGGGAGGCAGTTTCCGCTCTCCGGGAGGCTCAAGAAAAGCCTCTGGAGCCCGGGGAGGGCAAAACACCCCCCCCCGGTGCAGGAGGCTAACTAGGCCACACTCACCATGGCCACGCCCACCCAGCAACCGGGCAGAGAACCCCTTGCTAAAAATTTTGAAGCCCACCCCTGCATGTATTCATTCTTGTATGCCCTTGGCTCTATCAGACTGCCCAACAGTAAGTTTTGAAGAAAAATTCAGTATGGTTGATGCCAAACTTTAATAACTTTTTGGAAAAGATCCAGACTGTACCCCATTGAGCCCTCATGCATTCCTAGGAGCGCACGAGGGAGCTTAACATCATAAAGTGATACATAAATCAAGTCACAAGCATACTTGTAGTCCTTAATTGTAATAGCTTACGGTATCTAAGACGAATTTCAAATAACAGCGCTGGACACCATGTCTTCTGCCATTCTGCGTACTTTCCGCCGTGTACTGCGTACTTTCCGCCATGCTCTTAAGACCCTCCTATTCCAGCAAGCCGACCTGGCCTAACTTTCTCCCCTTTTCTTTTAAATTTCTTTTAAATTTTCTAAAGTGAAATTTTAATTTGTTTTAAATTATTGGGATTTTTAACTGTCTCGGGCTAAATTATCTAATTTGGTTTTAATTATGTTTTTAACTTTTGTATCTATGTATTTTATTCTGTGCCTGTTCACCGCCCTGAGTCCTTCGGGAGTAGGGCGGTATATAAATCTAATTAAATGAAAATGAAAAATGAAATTTGTATTTGGCCATTCTCTTTGACTTTGATAGGAAAAAGAGTGCCTTTCACCCAAAGGAGAAGAAGCTTTTAGTGAATACCCAGTTCTTAAACAGTTGCAGGAACTGGGAATGTTTAGTGCAATGAGGAGAAAGACTAGGGGTGTTCTGCCCCAGCTCCGGATCCCAAGGAGTGTGACACACACAAAGCTCCAAAAACTCCATTTAATACAAACAGACCCCTTTCAAAATGTATCAGCCTGCTATGAATTACAGAGAATAAACAAAGTCCGACAAGGGTTGGCAACCAGCCCAGAAACCAAGATATAACAAGAAAATCACTCTCAAAATGCTCTGCGTAGTAATTAAACGTTGTTTCCAGCAGCATGTGCTATCTGTGAGCGAACTTAAATAGGCTAAAGGAGTAGCCAATTAGCCCCAAGCTTTACTCTTGAGGAGACTTCCTCCTGAATAGCCACTCCTGCCTTTTGGCAGCCCTGCGTGCTCGAGCATTGAGAAGAGGCTCCTCCACTTTATCCTCTGAAGGCCCTGGCTGAGTCTCTGCCTCTGGCACCACATCCTCTTCAGCCTCCTTGCTGTCTGACTCGAGCGCCGGCTGCACAGGCTGCTGGCGCGACACCACACCAGCCTCCTCCTCGTCGGGATCAGCCACAATCCGTGCAGGCCACTGGCGGGCCACAACAAGGGGTGACATTTATTTATTTTATTTTGCCAAGCACGTATTGGATAACAGAAATAAGTATAAACATGGTTAATAATACATGAAATGGATACGAATAAAAGGGGACATTAGGATAGGGATGGTAGGCACATTGGTGCTCTTATGTGTGCCCCTTACAGACCTCTTAGGAATAGGGTGAGGTCAACAGTGGACAGTCTAAGGTTAAAGTTTTGGGGGTTTGGGGAAGAAACCACAGAGTTGGTGAGTCTACAGAGAAGGGCGGCATATAAATTGGACTAATAAAATATAAATAAAATAAATAAATTAAATAAATTAAATAAATAAATAAACACATTGTCTTCTCACTGCTTGTATAATTCTCCCTCCCTCCCTCTCCTTCTCTCTCTCCTCCCCCTCTTCCTCTCCCCCTCCCTCACTCCCCCCCTCTCTCTCCACTTTTAAAGCACAGAGGGTTAACTGAACATGACTAACAGAAGAGAATGAAGATGAAGAGGACTAGGCAACGTGGCATCCTCCAGATGCTTTACTTAATTGCCACACTTCCCGAGCCAACCGTCGTGGCAAATAGCCAAGTTTGTGTGAAGCTCAAAAGGTCTGGAGGATGCCTAGCTTTGCAATGGAACCAACACAGGACTAATAGGTTCCCTACCCCTCCCTCATCTCACCATCCCCATGATACCGCCACGTAGATCTCCTTCGTGTCCTCAAAGGTTCTTGAGAACCTCGAATTAATGTTGATATAGAAAGCGTTTCTCTTTTGCTTCAAGGAGGCTCATGAAGTGTAAATTACCTGAGAGTGCAAATTCAGCTAATAAAACTCTTCGGCTATGCTTTTGCACAGAGCTGTTCAGCTATTCCTTTTGATTCTTAATCTAGTATTCTCTCTCCTCCCTAAGAGAAGCCAAACAACTGATTTACTTGAATAATAGTTCAATTCCACCGTCTTCAGTTCATCCCCATGTAGGCCATTGGAGTTTCGATCAATTTGTTTATACCCTGAGGTGTTTTTTTTTTTTTTGATCAATTTGATGGATGTATTTGGGCTTGTCATTTTCAGAAGCCAGCAGCTAACTCTTCTTTGATATCTTTAAGGAAAACTCTGAAAAAGAAGAAGAAATATACTGTATTTTCAGAGTATAATACACACTTCCACCCTCAAAAGAGGTTGAAAATTTGGGTGCATCTTATACACCGAATGTAGCCCTGCCCACCCGCCCTTTAGCCTCTGCCTCCCAGCAATTTACCTCCTTTCAACAAACAGCAAACATCCCGTTTCAGCTTCAGCACAGCCTGATTACCACAAGCAGCTGATTGTTGGTTGGATCGACATCCCGAACCTCAGCTGTTTCAGGCTGCAGGGATTGCCATTGCTTATTGCTGCGCGGGCCTCCGCTGTTTGCTGCAAGGAGGCAAATTGCTGGGAGGCAGAGGAAGATTTTTTTTTCTTGTGCTAATCGGGCTGTGCTGAAAATGAAAATGAAACTAAAGCAGGCTGTTTGCTGTTTGCTGCAAGGAGGTAATTTGCTGGGAGGCAGAAGCAGATTTTTTTTCTTGTTTTCCTCCCCCAAAAAGGTACATGTGTCTTATAATCCGGAGCGTTTTATACTCCGAAAAATACGGTAGGTGCATGGAACTCTTAAAGTGAGTCATTTTTGTTTCCACCATGGAATGTGACATGAGGACCTCTGCATTACTGTTTCTTTGATCATGTAAAACAGGAAATGACAATTTCTCTGCTATGAGAGAATTCCTAGTGGGCTGGAAAGTATTAATTAAAAACTCCAGGAATTCAAAGTAAGATTCCGTTTCTCGCTGTGCATATGTATGATTTAGCACGGACTTCATGCCAGTTCCTGATGCCTGAGTGGGTTTGCGCATGTATGCATGATTATGCTTACAGCCACGCAGAGTAATTTTCCTCTCAGCTATAGAAAACCTCAAAAAGAGATAAGTTTAGAGCACGTATGGTTAACTACATGGTGCTGAAGTAATTTTTGGATGATGCAACAAGCAAATTTGGAATTTTGAAATCATGTTTGGCTTTGAAGGGCCGAAGTCTGCCAATTTTGCTTGCTCGGAGCACATTAATGAAATGATTGCCCTTATGGGTGTTGTTGTTGTTGTTGTTAGTTGCGAAGTCATGTCCAACCCATTGTGACCCCATGGACAACATTCCTCCAGGCCCTCCTGTCCTCTACCATCCTCTGGAGACCATTTAAGCTCACGCCGACTGCTTCAGGGTATTCAGGGTATCCAGCCACCTCGTTCTCTGCCGTCCCCTTCTTTTTTTGCCCTCCATCGTTCCCAGCATCAGGCTCTTCTCCAGTGAGTCCTTCCATCTCATCAGGTGGCCAAAGTATTTGAGTTTCCTCTTCAGGATCTGGCCTTCTAAAGAGCAGTCAGGGTTGATCTCCTCTAGGACTGACCGGTTGTATGGCCTTGCAGTCCAAGAGACTCACAAGAGTCTTCTCCAGCACCAGAGTTCAAAGGCCTCAATTTTTTGGCCTTCTCAGCCTTCCTTATGGTCCAATTTTCATAGCCATTCATTGCAATTTGGAAAACCATAGCTTTGACTATACACACTTTTGTTGGCAGGGTGATGTCTCGGCTTTTTAGTATGCTGTCTAACTTTGCCATAGTTTTCCTCCCCAGAAGCAAGCGTCTTTTTAATTTCTTGGCTGTTTTTTGATTGATTGATTGATTGATTGATTGATTGATTTAGTATTTATTTATTGATTGATTGATTGGTTGGTTGGTTGGTTCGGTTTATATGCCGCCCTTCTCCGGAGACTCAGGACAGCTTACAATGCGTTAAGCAATAGCCTTCATACTTTTGTATATACCTGCTTAGTAGGGCTTTTGGCCCCCCCAAGCAGTGTTCTTTTTTATACAAAGTCAGCTTATTGCCCCCACAATCCGGGTCCTCATTTTACCTACCTCGGAAGGATGGAAGGCTGAGTCAACCTTGAGCCTGGTGAGATTCGAACTTGCAGTAATTGTAGGCAGCTGGCGCTAGTTAACAGCACTTTAGTCTGCTGCACCACCCAGGCTCTATCTATCACAAATCTATCACTACCTCCATTTAGTCCCCATCTATTTGCAAGGAATTGAGAGGGCTGAGAGCCATGAACTTATGGGTGTAGCTAGTACCAAATTCCATTTTCTAAGAAGCAAACAGTTGGTATTGTGTACAGGAACATCTACACAGGGTGTGCACTAGACCAGGGGTGACAACTCCGTGGTGTCACGTTGTCATCATATGACGTATCATGACTTTTTTCCTGACTTCGTTAACGGGGGGTTGGTGGGCGTGGCCAGCAAGTGATGCATCTGGCCTGCGGGGTCGTGAGTTTGACACCCTGGGCTAGACCATCCCAAGTCCAGATGGGAGATTCCGCAGAAGATCATGGATAATAAGAAAGCTAAAGTCCTGTAGAACTTTGTTAAGAGTTTATTGCAGAAAATCGAATCCAGAAAGCAACACAACACACAGGTAACTGATGCAGCAGGATTCATTAAATAAGAAACTTCTTTATATACATAACAACGCATGAGACATATGTACAATACCAAGAGCAGTTCTCAGAATCAGAAGCGTAGTCACAGAAGCACAGTTAACGGAAGGAAGGACAACAAAAGGAGCACACAACTTATATTTACACATAACAGTTAAGCTAAGCCACGCCCAGGCTCCTTGCTGTCTTAGCTCCCAAACAGCCCTCATTGGCTGACTTAGTTGCTACGTCTATACATTGGCTGACCTTGTTACCATGCCCTAGCCCAGCCAGTCCCCAATGGCTGACCTGTTACCATGTCTATCCAAACAGTCCCCATTGGCTAATCTATTCCAGTCTATGAATATTCATACTCTGACAAACTTTCATGGACAGAAAGGTGTTGGCCATTCAAGCAGGCGTCGTGGTAGTAAACAAGGAGTAGGAGACAGTGGTGGTGCGAAGTGAGGACAACATCAGAAAGAAGGACTATGAGAAGCTGGGAATGTACCAGGGAGGATCTAGAGAGGATGTGGAAAGTAAAAGCCAAGGCAGTTCCAGTGGTGGTTGGAGCAGTCAGAGCTAGGACTCCTAAGCTGGGAGACTGGATTCAACAGATCCTGGGAAGAACATCAGAGCTCTCTGTCCAGAAAACTGAAGTGCTAGGATCAGCTTAGATCCTGTGTGGAGCCTTCAAACTCCAAGGCTTCTGTTAGGGAACCTGAAATTGAGTAAGACACAGATAACCCATAAGAGTGAGAAAGGAATTAGTGTGTGTGTGTGTGTGCGCGCGCGCGCGCGTACATTCTCTCTCTCTCTCTCTCTCTCTCTCTCTCTCTCTCTCTCTCTCTCTCTCTCTCTCTCTGTATCCACATCCACACATACTGTGTGTGCAGGGGTGTGTGTGTGCATGTAAAACTCCCTTTTTATGACCCTGTAATCCCTTAATTTGGGGTAGAGTTAGGGCGATTGGAATGGAGTTGAGCATTTATTGGCCGGATGCCCTTCCTGACACCACATGGAATCCACAGCACAATTTTTTTCTTTGCACCCTAGAAGAGAAACACTTGCCACAACCTAGGATTGAACACTCAATTTTCAGATTGAGAGTTCACCACTAGTCCCATACCCCACCCTCTCTCTTATCATCTACTTATCCATCATCCATCATCTATCTATCTATCTATCTATCTATCTATCTATCTATCTATCTATCTATCTATCTATCATCTAGCTAGCTAGCTAGCTATCATCTATCTATCTATCTATCTATCTATCTATCTATCTATCTATCTATCTATCTATCTATCATCTCTCTCTCTATCTATCATCTATCTATCTATTTATCTATCTATCGTCTATCTATGTATTATCTATCTATCTATCTATCATCTATCTATCTATCTATCTATCTATCTATCTATCTATCATCTCTCTATCTATCATCTCTCTGTCTCTTTATGTATGTCTCTCTCTCTCTCTCTCTCTCTCTCTCTCTCTCTCTCTCTCTCTCTCTCTCTATCTATCTATCTCTCTATATCATATTTTTCATCCATTTTAGTTCAAATCAATAGAAAAGAAATTGTTTTTTCTTTCCTCCCCACCACCACTGGAAAAGAAAGCTTTGTGATATTCAAATGCGAAGAGGTTCTAACTCTCTTAAATATAATGTGACCAAAGAGCCTTAAACAGCTTCATCAGATTCTGTTGTTATTTTGGACCAACAACATAAGCATATAACGCAACCATTAACAGAAAGCAGCACAAGTTCTCACCTTGACAATCAGTCCAAGAGCCGAAGGTCCTTTTTCAGTGCTAATAGTTTTATTTTTCAAAGCAATTAGAAAAGATCAAATTAGTAAGGACAAGAAGAAACTCTCCAGCACACAGAGAATAGAAATATAGCTATTGATCATTCTCTCATTTAAATTCCAGACTTTCAATACTGACACCAATTGCTGATTTGAAACCCTAAAAGCTAAATTGTGCCGGTTGCTAAGTGACGACACACAGCGCAATTCAAAACATTTATAACAGCAATCAGACTTTTACTGTCCAGAATATAAATTATAATTACGCATTACAGAGGCAACAATCATTCATTTGCAAACTAGAATTGTATGTTTTGCTTATTTTGTTTTTAAGTAGTACTTTTCGGCTCGGGATTCATTTGCGGGAAAACATTGATGTAATAACTCAACTCCAATTCGTACGATAGACTTTGAAAATGCAGTGATGGAAAGAACCGTCCGTCCTGAAGGTTTGGCCAAGATTTTAGGACCTAGTTATTTACGTGACCGCCTACTGCCACCAGTGGCTTCCCACCGGCCAGTACGCTCTCATAGAGAGGGCCTTCTCCAGGTGCCGTCGGTCAAACAATGTTGACTGGTGGCCCCCAAGGGGAGCGCCTTCTCTGTGGGGGCACCTACTATCTGGAATGAGCTCCCCTCGGAGATTCGGAGGATCCGGGACCTACGCACCTTTCGCCGCACTCTTAAAACCTTTTTATTTTGTCAGGCAGGCCTGGCCTGATTCCCCTTTTTTAATTAATATTATAAATTTTAATTTGTTTTAAATTATTGGGGTTTTGATATTTCTATGGCCAAATTTATTTAATTGGATTTTAGTGGGTTTTAAATGTTGTATTTATATGTTTTTTTTAATTTATTATCAAATAATTTTATTTTATTTTTATTTTTTGGTTTTAAAAATGAACTTTATTCAATATAAAAAAGTTAAAATACAACAAAAAACATTCTTAACTCTCTCTATATATAAATTTATATGTTTTATATTTATATGTTTTATTTATGGCTGTTCACCGTCCCGAGTCCTTCGGGAGGAGGGCAGTATATAAATTAAATAAACTTAACATAAACTTAAACTTTAAGTAGCTAGAAAGCTTCCCAATTTGTATCATCATCATTTCTATCTAGTCAATTTAGTGTTGTGGCCTGTCAGCTGCCGGTCCCTCCAGAATCAGAGGAGGAGGAGGAGATGTGGGAGTCAGGGTTAGCATCAAGGCAACCTGTGGGCTCCGAGGGGAAAGACAGAATGGAGCTGGTGGAGAAAGAGACAGAGGCAGAGCCTGGGCTGTCCGTCAGTCCTCAGATGGAGAGTCAACAACCCCCTGGTCTGGAGGTGGCTGATGGGGAAGAGGAGGAACAGCTGGGTCCAGTGCCCGAAGTGCGGATGTGCAGAAAGCAGAGGAGAGGAGAACAGTGGAAATCTATGGGCCAGTCCTTGGGACGAAAGTGCCACCACTGCTAGCAAAGTCCCACTCTGGGGATAAAAGGCAGGGGGCAGAGATGAATAGATGTAGCAGACAACTATTCATCTTCCGGCCAGCCAGACTTGTTAGCCAGCATTGAGAGAGAAACTTTTTGCTGGGGCTGCCGGCACTCCTAATAAAGGAATTTTTGAGTTAACTTTAGAGGGTTTGTTGCGTTTGGGGAGCTGGGCCAGAACATTTAGATTCAGTCTTCCTTATCACACACAAGGGCAAATGAGACTTACTGCTTTGGTTCGCCTGCCCTCTTTGTTCCTCTAGCACTGTGATGGTGAACCTATGGCACGTGTGCCGGAAGTGGCATGCAGTGCCATCTCCCCAGGCACACCAACCATCGCCCGTTGCTCTTCTGGGTTCCTGTGCGCACATGTGTGCTGGATAGCTGGTCTTTGCATGTGCGGGAGTGCCAGAAACGAGCCACCTGGTCTTTGCACATACATGCGTGCCAGAAACTGGAAAACCAGATGACCGGTGCGTATGCACATGCCTGTTGTGGCCCGTATGCAGCCTGTGCATCTAGTAGCTGATTCCAACAGCGAGGAGGCTGGTGTGGTGATGCGCCAGCAGCCTGTGCAGCTGGCACTCAAGTCAGACAATGAGGAGGCTGGAGAAGCTGTGGTGCCAGAGATGGGGATTCAGCTAGGGCATTCAGAACCTCCAGAAGCTCCCTTAAGTTAAGAGGACGATGCACGGGCGCGCAGAGCTGCCAAAAGGCAGGAGTGCCTCCTCAGGAGGAGGTCTCCTCGAGAGTAAGACTTGGAGCTAATTGGCCATTCCCTTAACCTATTTAAGGAGGAACGCTGACCGAAGCAATTTGCAGGGAACAACTTCGTTCACATACCTTCGTGTCTTGTCTTGCTTATCTTATCAGCTTCCTGCAAATTGCTTCTGGGCATTCTGCCAACCATAGTAAGCTTTCAGTTATTATTCTTTGAATTCTTGGCAGCTGTTAATGCAGTTAATTAACAGCCGTTGTTGTAAAAGACTGATTTATTCAGTAAACTAAGGTTTTAACGGACTTTGTGTGTGCTGCGTTCTTTGAAGTCCGTAGCTGGGGAAGAACAATGCCAGAAACCAGAAGCTCAGCTGAACTGCTCTTCCGGTTTCTGGCGCTCCCCCACATGCACACCAGAAAGCTGCTCTACTGGTTTCTGGTGTTCCCCCACCCACCCATGCCTGTGCATTCCCGTTTTGGCACTCAATGCAAAAAAGATTTGCCAACACTGCTCTAGCATATTGAGAAAGTAGATGACCATGTGGCAAAAAAACAAGGAGGACTAGGACTAGGATGAGGCAGCAGGCAATATTGGTTGGCATTAAAACTGCATCTTGATTAGTGGTGGGATTCAACTGGTTCTCTGTCCTAATGATTTCTTCCAACAACCAGTTTACCAAACTGCTCAGAAAGTTAACAACCGGTTCTCCCAATTCAGCGAACCGGCTGAATCCCTCCACTGATCTTGATGTTGGATGGCCATATCATGTCAACTGGCTGCCACTCTGATTCCCCCAACTCCCTTTGTCCAAGCCTTGCCCTCATTTTATTTTCTTCTATTCTTCAGCAAAACAAAACAACAAACAAACAAACAAACAAACAAACAAAGTGAAGTGGTCTAACATAAAGTATTCTTGTGGTTGGGTAACGGCCCATCCACTGAGGAATGAAATGTGAATAGCTGGATTTCTGTTCTTAATTATTTTTACTTTTTCCCATGATGTTTTGATGGAAATGTATGATTTGGGGTTTGATAAATCAAATCAAATGTCAAGGTGAGGTATTTTAGCAAGATCAGACACATTGTGAGGGAACAATTTTCCAAAATCAGTCCCCGAAACTTAAATTAAGTAGCTTGTATAAGAAAAAAATCTTATTGATTTAAATTTGATAAATCATAATCATGGAATAGAGATTTAATGAACATAATGAAATATAAATATGTTTGAACTATATTGTTAATAGTGAGGATTTACGGTAAGAATTGTTGTACTATATATCAATTAATTAATTGAATTAAGAATTAAGGTGGATAAATAGAAGGGTAATTGTTTCGATTAAGAAAATATCTGTTAATTTTTTTAAGATGGTATTAGTTGAATATGTGATTTAAGATTAAGAAATAAGCCCAATACTGGAAGAGTGATACCTTACCGACTGTGGATCAATGGATTCAGAAGATGGCTGGATTTGCAGAAATGGCGAAGATCTCAGCCTTTTTAAAAGACCAGACGCATGAGAAGTATATACAGGAATGGAATAAATGGATTGAGTATATACAGAATAAGTATCAGACTAGAAAATACTATGTAGCTTTCAGCTGAGAGGGATTGATGATTATGCTAGTAAATATAGAAAAAAGATATGGAAGGATGAATAACGTATATATTGTTTGGGAATACTAGTATTGCATATAATGGAAGTCAAGGGGGGGAGGGAATGGGGTGGAGGGGAGGGTTACGGTGGGATTGGAAGGGAATTATATATCTTTTCTATATGTACTTTATAATGTTGGGCAAGGGTGCGGGAAAAAAAGGGGGAAAATTTGTATTTGTAAAACTTTTTCAATAAAAAAAAAGAAAATCTTATTGATTTAAATTTGATAAAGTAATCATGGAATAGAGATTTAATGAACATAATGAAATATAAATATGTTTGAACTGTATTGTTAATAGTGAGGATTTAGGGTAAGAATTGTTGTCCTATATATCAATTAATTAATCGAATTAAGAATTAAGGTGGATAAATAGAAGGGTAATTGTTTCGATTAAGCAAATATGTGTTAATTTTTTAAAGATGGTATGAGTTGAATATGTGATTTAAGATTAAGAAATAAGCGTTATGGCAAAATAAAATAGATAAAATGTTGTTAAAGATTTTGTTTATTGAACGAAGTGATGACCGGATCAAAGTTCTGTTCTGAAAGGATGTAATTTGTATGTTTGGGGGAAAAAATAAAAAAACTTTTTGTAAAAAAAAGAAAAGAAAAAATCTTATTGAAGGAAATTAACTGTTCCCAGCTTTTGCCTTAATGCATCTTAGAGCTATAGCTAAAGAATTCCAAGTAGGAATTAAAGGCAAGAACTCTTTAGCTATCAAGAGATTAGAGAAGACATGGTAGCTTGAAAACACAGTGAAGATAATGGCAGGGTTTTTTAAAAACAGGGCTGGAGGGAAACTAAAATTCAGAACAAAGCAACAATGCGTATTAATAGAAGAAAATATTTGTAGCTGAGGGTTCAGCTGTGAGGTCCTTGGTACTCTCTGAACTTGATGGCTCTCTTGTAGGTTTTTCATTACCCAACTAGGTAACATCATCAGTGTTAAAAGGGAGGGAGGAAGGAGGAGGAGGAGGTGGAGGACAATAACAACAGTGGGGTCCTTGCAGGAATGGGCTGCTGGGAGTTTGCAACAGTGGTGGGTTCCTCCCGGTTCCTCCCGGTTCGGCTGAGCTGATAGCGGTGACGATATGACGTCACCGAACCGGTTCTTTTTGTTCGGGAGCTGGGTCATCCCGCCTCTCCCCCATGTTATTCTTACCTTTTATTTGGCCCCGCCCCCAATTTTTCGCTGCCTCCCGAGTCCCAGCTGATCGGTTGGAAGGAAAAAAATTGTTTAAACTCTTGCCGCGGGGCTTCAAAGGGCCGCCCTATGGCTGATCAGTGTTAAAAGGCAGTGTGGTGGTAGACCAGTGCACTCGAAAAACAAATGGGGAGACTGGGACACTCAAAAAACAAATGGGTAGACCAGTACAGCTCTACAAGCAGTTAAAATCCTGGTAGACCAGTACCTCTGCTAAATCCTAAAGAATTGTCACATGACCATCAAACCATGCCCACAAAATAAGCCACACCCACAGAACCGGTAGTAAAACATTTTAGAACCCTCCCAGGAGTCCCCACGCAGCCCGTTTTGGATTCACGTAAGTGCAGGGCATGTGTGGAGGCTATAAATATTGTAGGGTGAAAAATGGGCCTACTGGAATTTCAGGAGGGCCTCCAGAGCCTGGGAAGGCCATTTTCGCCCTCCTGGAGGCTCAAGGAAAGACTCTGGAGCCTGGGGAGGACAAAAATAAGGGTCCTGAGTGGTGCAGTAGACTAAGACACTGATTAACATTCAGCTGCCTGCAATTATTGCAAGTTCTAATCTCACCAGACTCAAGGGTGACTCAGCCTTCCATCCTTTCTAAGGTAGGTGAAATGAGGACCCAGATTGTGGGGGCAATAAGCTGACTTTGTATAAATATACAAAAGTATGAAGGCTATTGCTTAACGCATTGTAAGCCGCCCTGAGTCTCCGGAGAAGGGTGGCATATAAATCAATTTTTTTAAAAAAATGCCCTCCCTGCCGTGATGCAAGAGGTTGACTAGGCCACGCCCACCATGGCCACACCCACCCAGCAACCAGGCAGAGAACCCCTTGCTAAAAATTTTGAAGCCCACCCCGGGGTCCTTGGTGCTCTCTGAACTTGATGGCTTTGTTGCAGATGTTTCATTGCCAAACTAAGTAAGATGATGATGTTGAGTAAAGAAACATCCGCAAGAATATCACCACACTCAGCCACTGTTCAGCCATTTTAATCTGTGAAACTCGATCAGGGAACAAATAACAACAACAAAAAGGTATACTTTCCTCTATATTTCAAACCAAGGTTATCAGAAAATTTCAGCTGAATAAAGTCCAGAGATTTTGCAAATTCAAAAAATAGAGAAATCCAGTGACGAGAGTTTAAAAACTCTTCACACAAACAAACAGGCTCAAGCTCAACCCTTACAAGACTGAGTGGCTGTGGTTCCTGGCGTCCCGATATAGTCAGTTGACTCCATCACTGACTATTTGGGGGTGAGTCTTTGGCCCCCGCGGAGAGGGCATGCAATCTGGGAGTCCTCCTGGATACGCAGCTGTCCTTGGAGGAAGCCAGGGGGACTTTTTGTCAGGTTTGCCTGATCCGCCAGTTGCGGCCCTTCCTTGATCAGGATTCCCTGTGCACAGTGACTCACGCCCTCATCACCTCTCGCCTGGACTACTGTAACACTCTCTACATGGGACTCCCCTTGAAGAGCACCCGGAGGCCCCAACTGGTCCAGAATGCGGCCGCGCAGGTAGTTACGGGAGCTGCATGGCGCTCCCACACAACACCTCTCCTGCGTGAGCTGCACTGGCTCCCAGGGGTCTTCCGGGTGCACTTCCAGGTGTTGGTTATCATCTTTAAAGTGCTCCATGGCATAGGTCCTAGATATCTTCAAGACCACCAGCTGCTACCGACGGCCTCCCATCGACCTGTGCGCTCCCACAGAGAGGGCCTCCTCAGGGTGCCATCAGCCAAACAATGTAGACTGGTGACCTCCAGGAGGAGGGCCTTCTCTGTGGGGCATCTACCCTTTGGAGTCAGCTGCCCCCAGAGATAAGGAGAATCCAAGACCTTGGTGCCTTCCGCCATGCCCTTAAGACCTTTCTTTTTCAGCAAGCCGGGCTGGCTTAACACTTTTTAAATGTTTTTAATTGGTTTGTTATTGTTTTTAGTTATGGGGCCAAACACATATATATCTTTTTAATTGTATTTTAATGTTTGTATTTTATGTTTTTATTTCGGCTGTACACCGCCCTGAGTCCTCCGGGAGAACGGTGGTATATAAATTTGATATAAAATAAAATAAATAAATAAATAAAACAAATACAGAGAGCCTGTAGTACAGTGGTTTAAAGCACCCTGTTATTAACATCTATTAACATCTGCTGCTTGCAATTACTGCAAGTTCGAATCCCACCAGGCTCAAGGTTGACTCAGCCTTCCATCCTTTCTAAGGTGGGTAAAATGAGGACCCAGATT
>WNWU01000062.1:1096255-1109242 GCA_012654045.1 Ptyas mucosa | reverse complement strand
TCTATTCTATTCTATTCTATTCTATTCTATTCTATTCTATTCTATTCCATTCCATTCCATTCCATTCCATTCCATTCCATTCCATTCCATTCCATTCCAGTCCAGTCCAGTCCAGTCCAGTCCAGTCCAGTCCATTCCATTCCATTCCATTCCTATCCTATCCTATCCTATTCTAAAAAATGGTTGTTACATTGGGTACCATGATGATACGCTTAATCACCACATCACTTAGTGGCCAAAATTCTGAACACAATTGCAGACTACTTGTGCTGTTACTATATCTATATTCCCTTGATGTTACTGAATTGAATAATTTGCCTATCAAGCCCATTTATGTATATATTCAGACCCAAAATTTGAGATAGCTTATACTGTTACTCCTACAGTTCCCCCTCTCTATGACTCTTGAAGTAGAACTAATCTTCCTTCCAATTATCCAGACTGCTCCCAAAGGCAGTTACGAGCTTCTTATGAAGTGTTCAGAACTGTGAAGTCTCCAGAAAAATGGACAAATTTTGTGCTATAGAAATAGTGCACAGAGACACTATTGCATCCAAAGGTAACTTAGATAGGCTTAGTTTCTGTTGCAAATAGGAATTTTGGCTGGATATTTTATATCTGAACTCTGCGGTTTTTTCCCCCTTCCTCTTAAAATTGTACAAAAAACTAATAATCACCTTTTTTAACATGATGTTGGGAAAGGTCTGGTAGAGTCCTATTGTGGCTCTAACCCCCGAGCCCCTCTTATCAGAGGAAGAAGGCTCCGAACATGAAGGAGAGGAGTCGGCCAGGCCTCCCTCTCCAGGACCCTCCCCTCTGGCAATGCCTCAGGTGTCTGCCGAAGGAGAAGAGATTGGCCAGGAGCCAGGTGTCTCCGATCAGTCAGATAGCGATGATGGAGATAAGTTGTGGCTGGATCCACGCCAGCGTCGGTGAGACAAATGTACACAGCAGAAGAGGAGGCGTGCCAGAGATTAAGCTGAGTCACTGGACTGCACCCCACAGGCTATATAAGGGAGTGTGGTGGCCAGTCAGACTCTGTGACGGATAAAGCTGAAACTTCTGACAAGTAACTTTGCACCTCTGGAAAACAACGCCTAAATCTGCTGTGGATTTAATTTACGAACTGGACTGTTTAAACTGTGTGTATTTTGTTTGTGTTATCTGATGGAGGAACAACCCCTCCTTCTTGGAGTAAAGTTCTTGGCAGGCAGCTACGGAGTTGCTGCCAAGTTTCTGATAACTGACATTGGGTGTTTGAAAAGTTATTTAACCCCCGGATGGCTGTTTGGGTGCGTGGGCGAGACAGAGACAGAACAAGTCCAGGGAAGAGTTAAAAGAGTAAGAAGCCTGGAATTATTACATAGTCACAAACTAACTAATTCCAATTCCCCTTGATTGCCATTGCCCCTTATCTAACTCTAACCAGGTGCTGGTCATTAGTTGAGAAGATTCCTGCACATAGGCTTTTAGCAATAAAGCAGTTGCTGTGAGAGTGATCTTGGAGTCTTAGTGGACAACCAGCTAAATATGAGCCAGCAGTGTGCAGTGGCAGCCAAAAAAGCCAATGCAATCCAAAGTTGTATTAACAGAGCGATACAATCAAGATCAAGTGAAGTACTAATACCACTCTATAAAGCCTTAGTATGACCACACCTAAAATAATGCATCCAGTTTTGGTCACCACACTTTAAAAAAGATGTTGAGACTCTAGAAAGAGTGCAGAGAAGAGCAACTAGGGTGATTAGGGGACTGGAGGCTAAAACATATGAGGAACGGTTACATGAACTGGGCATGGCTAGTCTAGTGAAGAGAAGGACCAAGGGAGACATGATAGCAGTCTTCCAATATTTGAGGGGCTGCCCCAGAGAGGAGGGGGGGGTCAAAGTATTTTACAAAGTACCTGAAGGCCATACAAGGAATAATGGATGGAAACTGAACAAGGAGAGATTCAACCTGGAAACGAGGAGAAATTTTCCGACAGTGAGAACAATCAACCCATCGAACAGAAGTTGCCTTCAGAAGTTGTGGGAGCTTCATCACTGGAAGCTTTCAAGAAGAGACTGGGCTGCCATCTGTCAGAAATGGCGTAGGCTCTCCTGCTTGGGTGGGGGATTGGATCATTAGATGATCTACAAGGTCCCTTCCAACTCTGTTAATCTGTTAATTGGACCTTCGTGTGTGGTTCTGGATTTTTAGGCCTGACACAACTATGGGACAATGTTTTGAGGTGTAACAATAGCAATAGCACTTAGACTTATATACTGCTTCACAGTGCTTTACAGCCCACACTAAGCAGTTGACAGAGTCAGCCTATGGCCCCCAACAATCTGGGTCCTCATTTTATCCACCTTGGAAAGATGGAAACTTGAGTCAACTTTGAGCCTGGTGAGATTTGATCTGCCAAATTGCAGGCAGATCAGTGATCAGCAGAAGTAGCCTGCAGTACTGCCCTGTAACCACTGCGCCACCGCGGCTCAATGATTTCAGATCATCAGCAAGACTCATGGACTTGATTATTAGAGGCGATTAATGCTTCTTTCAAGAATACTGATTTCTCTTTGGTAAAAAAAATCACAGGACTAAATAGCTAACAATGCAATGGCTTAGTTTTCTCTAGCTGCCTCGAAGCCTCTAACTTTGTAACGATAGGTTCAGAGGTGGGTTTCAGCAGGTTCTGACCAGTTCTGGAGAACCAGTAGCAGAAATTTTGAGTAGTTCAGAGAACCTGTAGTAAAAATTCTGACTGGCCCCGCCCCCATCTATTCTCTGCCTGCCAAGTCCTAGCTGATTGGGAGGAAATGGGGATCTGGCAGTATCCTTCCCCTAGAGTGGGGTGGGAATGGAGATTTTGCAGTATCCTTTCCCTGCCATGCCCACCAAGCCACACTCACAGAACCGGTAGTAAAAAATATTTAAACCCACCACTGCATAGGTTATAAGATTGATGGAAAAGTACACACCGTGTTTAGTATTCCAGAACAATATTTATCCAATATTTTAGACTCTGCTATTATACTGTGGGATGTTCTGATTCTCAGCCGTGTTGTTCGGTTTGAAATGAAAAAAGCGGGTTAAATATTATGACTCTTTCAAACCTCCCCACCAAGTAAGCATTTATCAGATAATAAAACAAGCTCCGAATTACACGAGTGTGGGATTTTTTTTTTTCAGATCGTATGCCATTTTCACCTAAATGGGAGGCTATGCAAATCGAATAAATAAACTAAAATAATGGTTCTCTTCCATAGGTTTTTGCCGCGTTCTTGCATCTTCTGTTCTTCTTTTCTGCGTAAATACAGAAAGAGGTAAAAGGCTTACAGCCTGTTTTAAACAGCTCAAATAAATCTGTTAAATTAAATTTGATTGCTAATTCAAGAAATTCTGCATGCCTCACTGAGTAGCGCAAACTGTATAAAATAATAACTTTATTGTCATTGTACATGTATACACAGTATACCCATACAACGAAATTCACTTAACACCCAAAGACCAGGTCCGATACACATAACAATCCCCAAACACACTCCCACCCACCACAATTTCCCACCCCTAAAACCACCCAATCATCCACACAACAGACCAAGTAATGTTGTCCAACAGCTCACTGATGGTGGCCCTTTAGTTCATGGTTGAGTGCAGTTATAGCTCTGGGATAAAAACTATTCAGAAAACGTGTGGTCCGAGTTTTAATTGTTCTGTATCTTCTGCCAGAAGGCAACAGTCCAAAAAGATTATAAGCAGGATGGGAAGAGTCTCAGAGAATGTTATGCAACTTCCTCAAACAGCGAGATTAGAAGATGTCGTCCAGGGCTGGTAGCTGGAATCCGATGATATTCTGGACAGTTTTAATGATTCTCTGTAGAGCTTTTCTGTCCGCTACAGAGCTGCTCCCATACCATGCAAGAATGCCGTATGTCAGGACACCCTTAAAGGTGCTGCAATAGTAGGACAGAAGTAGATGCTGAGATAGATTTATGATGATGATTTCAAAAAGAAAGCATTGGCAACGAAAGTGGCACGTTCTGTTTCTGTTACAAAGACATTTCCGACTGTAACTTTTAATTGATTTTTTCCCCCTATTTATTTCATATTTTAAAATTTTGATTTCTGTTGTTGGTTTAAACCCTGGAGGATTCTCCAGTTTCTGCTTCTAAATTCAATGAGTTATTATAATATATTATAATAACACAAAGATGTTTTTCCCCTCAGCACTTAGAAAAACAAACCAATAAGGTAACATTTTTCATTCCTAAAGTATGAGTTTCGTCAACTCGTTTCCCAAATGATGTCTTAAGTCAATATCATTTCTTCTTTATTCTCCCTTGATTAGCCATACAAGTGAACCTAAGTAATTATAGATCAAGGAATATGTCAGCATTTCAGAAAAAAACCCAGCTCCAAGTAAAGACTCTGAAGCAAGCATTTTCAAAGTTCTATTTTTTTTTTAAATTTATATTTATATGCCACCCTTCTCCGGAGACTCAGGGCGGCTTACAATGCGTTAAGCAATAGCCTTCATACTTTTGTATATTTTATACAAAGTCAGCTTATTGCCCCCATAAACCGGGTCCTCATTTTACTCACCTTAGAAAGGATGAAAGGCTGAGTCAACCTTGAGCCTGGTGAGATTAGAACTCGCAGTAATTGCAGGCAGCTGGATGTTAAATGCTGCCTTAATAGGAGGCATTAGCCTGCTACGCCACTCAGGCTCCTATTTACTAGAATAGGTAAACTGGCACATCTGGGAAAACCCAAATCTAAAAAGTCCGGGTTTTCCCCCAGTATATCAAAACCCTCAAAACCATCCCCTCACTCCTCAGTCGATCACATGCTCCAATCAACATCCATCCCATCTCGACTCAGCACTCCGACCACTCCTTCTCCAGATGCTGGATCGCTCTGGCCTTGACCAAGGAAGAATGCTATTATGTCTACCAACAACCCCTCTACTAAATCCCCCCTCCTATTTTCCCACACATGAGAAGGTGGCAGCATGGAAGCTTCCGGCCTAATATGGCTTCCAAAGCTGACATCAGTAATATGTTAGCCAATATAATTGGTAATAAAAACAACGCAACTAGTTTACTCATAGAGATGATAATATGGAGGAAATGATAATACATGGAAGGCAGTAATATCTAGAGAATTAATATCTGGAAAGTTTGACTCGCTCCAACGTGAATAGAGAAAGATTCTTTTGAACGGAGTTTTTTTTAAAATGGTTCTTTTGTTGTTGTTGTTATTAGTTGTGAAGTCGTGTCTGACCCATCGCGACCCCATGGACAATGTTCCTCCAGGCCTTCCTGTCCTCTACCATCCCCCAGAGGCCATTTAAGCTCACGCCAAATGCTTCAGTGACTCCATCCAGCCACCTCGTTCTCTGCGTCCCCTTCTTCTTTTGCCCTCCATCATTCCCAGCATTAGGCTCTTCTCCAGTGAGTCCTTCCTTCTCATTAGGTGGCCAAAGGATTTTGCAACAGCATTTAGCACTTAGATTTATATACCGCTTCATAGTGCTTTTACAGCCCTCTCTAAGCGGTTTACAGAGTCAGCATATTGCCCCCAACAATCTGGGTCCTCATTTTACCCAACTTGGAAGGATGGAAGGCTGAGTCAACCTTGAGCCGGTGAGATTTGAACTGCTGAACTGCAGCTAGCAGTCAGCTGAAGTGCAGTACTACACTCTAACCACTGCACAGCCTCGGCTCTTTGAGTTTCATCTTCAGGATCTGACCTTCTAAAGAGCACTCAGGGTTGATCTCCTCTAGGACTGACCGGTTTGATGGCCTTGCATCCCAAGGGACTCGCAGGAGTCTTCTCCAGCACCAGAGTTCAAAGGCCTCAATTCTTTGGTGCTCAGCCCTTTTTATGGTCCAACTTTCAATGGTCCTTTAGCTTCGGAATATTTTCCAATACAGTGATTATTATTTATCTTATTTTTGTCGTATTAATCCTGTTTACCAATCAATGACTGGAGCATTGTTGTAAAAGATATATGGAACAAACAAATAGATAAATAAATTAAAAATATAGCATTGACTTGAGGATAAGGCTTAACGATAATATGAAGCTGTCAGATATATCATAAAAGCTGTCAGAGATGTCATAAAAAGGAAACAGACCACCAAAGAACATTATGGCTGGACACCCTCAAAGCTGACCATAGCAAAAAAGAAGCAATGCAAAATTGGAAGATGTGGAGGCACCCGGCCCATAACATTGCCAAGAGTTGGACATGACTAAATGGACATCCTCATCCTCATCCTCATCATCGTGTAATATCTATGAAGATTCTCAGTCATCCAGGTCATGGTTGTCCCAAAGATGCTTTTTCAACAGGTGACTGGGCTTTGTTTTTCCTTGAAGGCGTTTCACTTCTCATCCGAGAATTTCTTTAGTTCTGACGGAATGGCGGAGGATTTCTATTTTTTGCACTCATCTAGTCATGAGCACTCATTCTGAAAGACACTGAGGCCACTTGGAGGTTTAATTGTGCCCTCTGGGTCACCTGAATAGTGCAAATGGGTGTGAAACCTTCCTGGAACTGCCGGAAGTTCAGCAGTTCAGCGGACTCTCAGAAACAGTGCTAAACGACCAGTGCTAAACGACTGCAAGGAATATAAATCCTTCCACCTTCCACCATTCAGTCAGAACTGAAGAAGCTTCATGGATGAGAAGCAAAATGTCTTCATGGAAAAACAAAGTCCGCTTTTTGAGCGAAGGCTATTCGTGCCGCTGTGAGTATACACAATAATTTGTATCTTTCTTATATTTTCTTTCCAAAAATTGGAAAGAGAAAGATATTCCAACCGAAGAGGAAATATTACCGAAAATCTTTAACTGCGCAGAAATGGATAGACTCACTTTGGAACTCAAGGATAAAAGCGAAACTAAGTACTGCAAAATCTGGGAACAATTTTATGATTGGATAGATAACAAGAGGGCAGCCAAGATAAATGTATAGTGTTGGAACAAAAATATAGGTGTTATTATAGATAAATGTATGTTTAAGAGATAAATAAATATACAGAAATAAGGGGGAAAGTATTAATATCATATCATATTATGTTTAAATAATGAACAAAGCTTAAGAACTATATGTTTATATGAGTACTAGTATTACTGTAAAATGATGGAAGATGTTTGGAACCAGTGATGTCATTTCTTGAAACTTGGCTCGAGGCTCATGAGTTAATTAGGGCATTCGTCGGAGCCCTGATAACTGAGGTTACAGCACTTTCAACCAAGGGATGGAGCCAATGAAATTTGATGTGATAGGGGTTGTTGGAGGTGCTGTCCAACTTCAGGGACTGAACATTTGATTTGGACCCTGAAGCCAGCAGTCACCAACTGGTGGTCCGTGGACCACTGGTGGTCCGTGAGAAAATTTTGGTGGTCCGCAGAAAAATTATTTGCATTTTTTATATTGCACTAAATTAGGGGTCCTCAAACTATGGCCCCTGGGACAGATACGTGCAATGAATGTTTGTATTGCTGTAGAGAATGTCCCCCTTTGGGGTCTTCTTTTGTGGGTTGGAGGGGGGAAGAAATTCTGACTTGGGGTCTGCTTTGCCTCCTGGTGTGGGGCTTTGGACAAAGGATGGAGGGAAGCGCCATTGGCTGTGAAGAGCTGGAGGACCTTTTTCCAGTGGGACTGCATCATGGCGTGGAACTGGCTGACCATCTCAGCCCGCTGAGCCTCCAGGCACCGGTACCTGGCTTTGCAGTTCCGCAGGTCTTCCCACTGCTTCAAAAGCCCATGCTTGTAGTCCTCAGTGAAGTGCTTCTGCTGAGCCTCTTTCTCAGCCAGATCCAATTTGAACTGAGCTTTTTTGCCAACTCTTTCTCATGGTGGCTGCTTAGCTCAAGCAACTGCTTCCTGTTGGGGTCCTAAGGAGCCCGGGCAGGCAGGGGAGGAGTGGCTGGGAGGGGAAGGGTGAGTAGAGGCCGGCAAGGCACCCCTTGATGTGAGTGACATCAAGTTGGCTACGCCCACCCAATCACATGACCACCTAGCCACGCCCATGCAGCCAGTCATTAGGCAGATCATATTAGTGGTCCACGGGATTTAAAATTATGGATTTAGTGGTCCCTGAGGTCCGAAAGGTTGGGGAACCTTGCTCTAAGTGGAACAAATCCTTGAAGTTTAAAATGATGGATTTTGGAAAAACAGACGAGGGCCGTTGAACTTTTCCAAACCGCCAGGTTATGAAAGTTGATTGAAGTAATGGGAATAACACCAGAAGCATTTATTTCCTTTACAAAGGCGTTTTCCTCTTTAGAATACAGATGAACAATCAAAGAGATGTATTAAAGTTCTTGGAATCTATTCCCCACATAGAAGAGAATAAATCTCAGCTTCTCTACCATTGGGGCGATCTTGATAGCGCTGGATAAAGCATGATCCTGGCAGCTATTTTTTTAATTAGATGAGTCTTTAACTTGGCAGCTAGTGAGAAAAAATGGAGAACTGTTTTCCTGAGGAAAAATATGTTTTGTTGCAAGAACATTATACCTATTTTTGTTGTCGGAAGGAGACATGGTTTTCGCCAGAGGTGAGATTCAACCGGTTCGGACCGGTTCGGGTGAATCGGTGGTGGCGACCTGGGCCTGCCCACTCTCCTGGAAGCAATCCCGTCCTATATCGCTGTGTTTTTGATGCCGCACATATGTGTGGACGCCACGCGTACATGAATTGCCATGTGTGGATGGCACACATGAGCAAATTACTGTGTTTTATGATGCCACATGCATGTTATGTGATGCTGCATGCATGCACATGCGCTCACATTTCTGGTTGCTACAGTATGGGAATCCCACCTCTTGTTTTCTCATTCAGTAGAGCCTGATTTTAACACAACTTATAGGGTTTCTTTGAAGACAGTTCCTTTCTCATCCAAGTGGCCTCAACGACTGTCTACAAAGAAGACAAATGACCACTGTCTGCAAGGAATATAAATCCTTCCATTCCCCACCATCCAATCAGAGCTGAAGAAGCTTCTGGGATGAGAAGTGAAACTTCTTCCAAGAAAAGAAAGAAAGTCCAGTTGCCTCCTGAAAAAAGCACCTTTGGGACAACCATGACCTGGATGACTGAGAATCCCTACAGGTGAAAAGGGGCAAAGCTTGTGAGACACCTGTGCAATGCTGCATTCATCATTTGCCCCCATTGTGTATATCTCTGGTTGATAGTCTAACTGGATGTTAGAATAGAATAGAATAGAATAGAATAGAATAGAATAGAATAGAATAGAATAGAATAGAATAGAATAGAATAGAATAGAATTCTTTATTGGCCCAGTGTGTTTGATCACACAAGGAATTTGTCTTTAGTGTATAAGCTCTCAATGTACATAAAAAGACAAAATACATTCATTAAAAATCATAAGTTACAACACTTAATGATAGTCATGGGGTACAAATAAGCAATCAGGAAACAATATCAATATAAATCGTAAGGATACCAGCAACAAAGTTTCAGTCATACAGTCATACTGTAAGTGGGAGGAGATGGGTGATAGGAACAATGAGAGACTAATAGTAATAGCAATGCAGACTTAGTGAATAGTTTGACGGTGTTGAGGGAATTATTTGTTTAGCAGAGTGATGGCATTTGGGGAAAAAAAACTGTCCTTGTGTCTAGTTGTTCTGGTGTGCAGTGCTCTATAGCATCGTTTTGAGGGTAGGAGTTGAAACAGTTTATGCCCAGGATGTGGGGAGTCTGTAGATATTTTCACAGCCCTCTTTTTGACTCGTGCAGTATGCAGGTCCTCCATGGAAGGCAGGTTGGTAGCCATTGTTTCTTCTGCTGTTCTATTATCCTCTGAAGTCTGTGTCTGTCTTGTTGGGTTGCGAAACCAAAACAGTTATGGAGGTGCAGATTACAGACTCAATAATTCCTCTGGTAGAACTGGATCAGCATCTCCTTGTTGCAGTCTGAGCTTCCTGAGTTGGTGCAGAATTACGTTATCCACTGCAACTTCCCCTCGATTTTGTTGTTTTGTGGCTGATAGAAAACGATTCTTAAAAACTTCTGTTGGGCACAAATTGCCTCACCGTGGCATTGATGGAGGAGGCTGATTTCTCTGGGGCTTCGACTATGTAATCCAGGATAATGTAAATCAATTCGGGGCATAGCTGAGAAGCAGAGTTTCTCCTTGTTTTACACAAAGTTACTCTAGAATTTCCATAATTTCTGTCGCTCTTCCTCCGTCTGTCACAGTTAGAGGGACTTCAATTTCTCAAAAGGGTTTCCCCCCCCCTTCCTGCTGAGAGAAAGAGACTTCTGTTTTCCATTGTAATTCTCAGTGTGGTTTTTGAATTTCTTTGCAGCTGTTTTTGAGCTGCTTTCATGGATGCAAAGTGGAAAGCCTCTGTTTATTTCGTTGTTTCTTGCTTATACCATCCTTTCATTGTTCTGCAGGCTTGCTTGCCGACTGAGTCTTCTGGTTCTGAGACAAACAAACAAACAAACAAGAAACTGAAGGAAATGAATAATAAGTTACTCTTTTATAAAGTGTGTTTATGTATTAAAAAACGTATGATGTTCTTATTGTTGCAAAACGTACTGCAGGCAGTACTCAGTAAAACATCTCTTGCTAAAGATGACTTGCTAAAAATATTTCTTGGAAAACAGGAAAATAGTGTACGCCCAAGGCAAGGCCACAATTCAGTCAGATAGGAACATCCACCCAAGACGAAGCTACTAGTAAACAAGATAAGATATCTGTATCAGAGGTGGGTTTCAGCAGGTTCTGACCAGTTCTGGAGAACCGGTAGTGAAAATTTTGAGCAGTTCGGAGAACCGGTAGTAAAAATTCTGACTGGCCCCGCCCCTATCTATTCTCTGCCTCCTGAGTCCCAGCTGATCTGGAGGAAATGGGGATTTTGCAGTAACCTTCCCCTGGAGTGGGGTGGGAATGGAGATTTTACATGGCCCACCAAGCCATGCCACAGCCACCAAGCCACACCCACATAACCAGTAGTAAAAAAATTTGAAACCCACCACTGATCTGTTCCTCCAGAGAAATTGTCATGATCAGTGGTGGGTTCCTTCCGGTTTGGCCCAGTTCGACTGAACCGGTAGTGATGACGATATGACATCATAGAACCGGTTCTCTTTGTTCAGGAGCTGGGCCCTCCCGCCCCCCATTATTCTTACCTTTTATTTGGCCCCACCCCCAATCTACTGCTGCCTCCCGAGAACCAGCTGATCAGCTAGCAGGAAAAAAAACTGTTTAAACTCTTGCCGCGGGGCTTCAAAGGGCCGCCCTACAGCTGATCAGTGTTAAAAGGTACTGTAGTGGTAGACCAGTGCCTTCTAAAATGAATGAGTAGACCAGGGCCTCCAAAAACAAATGGGTAGACCAGGGCCTCCAAAAACAAATGGGTAGACCAATGCCTCCAAAAACAAATGGGTAGACCAATGCCTCCAAAAACAAATGAATAGACTGGTGCCTCCAAAAACAAATGGGTAGACCGGGGCCTCCAAAAACAAATGGGTAGACCAATGCCTCCAAAAACAAATGGGTAGACCGGTGCCTCCAAAAACAAATGAGTAGACCGGTACAGCTCTGCAAGTAGTTAAAAGCCGGGTAGACCAGTACCTCTGCTAAATCCTACAGAATTGTCACATGACCGTTAAGCCACGCCCACAAAATAAGCCACGCCCACAGAACCGGTAATAAAATTTTTTAGAACCCACCCCTGGTCATGATGACCCTTCAGAAGATGAAATGACTTAAAGGAATGACTTAGTAGAATAAGGGCGGTAGGGGGGAGTTTCTTGGGCGTGACATGCATTGTGGAGAGGTATAAAATGTATGGATTGAATATTGTGGTTTGCTCTCCTTGTATTCAATCTTTGCAAACTTTGCAAAATCTTTGCCTTCGCCAACGCTTTTTGAAATAAACCTTTGAATTGCGAACTAGGCTTGTCTTCGCATTGTGAGTGATTCCATTTGGGGGGAGGTTTTATATCCCACAAAACAAACAAACTTGGGAAGCTCAATGTCATTTTAGGCCTCCCTTGCAATTGAAATGAGCTCGAAAAGCCAGAGAGGCTGCAGCTGGTGAAAGGATTACGCTGAGAAAAACTGTACGTGCCCTCTAAATCATCGCCATTTGTGCTTCCCCCCAAAAAATCAGCGCTGTCTTTCCAACAAATGGAACGAGAACGGATGTTGTGGTGGTGGTTTTGGCACAGGATTAATCTCAAATAAAAATAAGGCAAGCTGTTTCGTGTTCCAGGATACGGCTAACAAAGCTGGTTGTGCCTAGGTCTACGGTAGCTACTGCACTGGATTAATGTCTCAAGAACAGCACCGAGGACAAATTGATTCGCACGCTGACAGCGCCAGCAGAAAGTTGAACGTTGGAGTGCCAGACGCAAACAGAACAAGTCCTTCTTCTGCAGTGATTCAGTTCCTCCTTGTGACAGCTGAGCAGCACAGATCTGCAAACTCCTGGCACCGAGACCCAATTAAAAATGAAGGGCTGTTTCTGCTTTACAGGAAGAAATGAAGAAGAAAGACCTTGAATGTAAGCCATGGGGCAGCAAGGGGATGAAAATGTAAGGGAGCCAGGAACGACTCTACAAGCAGCAAAACAATACGGCACACACAAAAAAAATTCAAATCCAGAGATACTTTTTGACTAGTTGTTTTTTTTCCCCTCTACCGCTTCTTACTCTGCTTGAACATGTGCAATCTTGGGCAATGAATCTGATTTTGAGAGGTATTAGGACGGAGCAATATTGAGGCACTAATGTAGGAGATGAGCAGGCTGAAGCAGAGGGTAGGGTTAAACCTGTCATCAGTTTGGAGCCATTGCGTTCCCACAAGAGACTCAAGTCCATTGAGCCTTATCTTGTGCCAATTTGTCTTGACTGTTAGTAGATCAGATTCTTAGAATAGGAATAGGAATAGGAATAGGAATAGGAATAGGAATAGGAATAGGAATAGGAATAGGAATAGGAATAGGAAT
>WNWU01000062.1:1066479-1084884 GCA_012654045.1 Ptyas mucosa | reverse complement strand
AATAAATAAATAAATAAATAAATAAATAAATAAATAAATAAATAAATGGAAATACCTTTCCTCCAAATTTGACTATCTTGGGAAAAATGGAGATTACAACTAGGAAACTGTTGTCACTCAAGGAGCCTGAGTGGCGTAGGAGGCTAATGCCTCCTACAAGGCAGCATTTAACATCCAGCTGCCTGCAATTACTGTAAGTTCGAATCTCATCAGGCTCAAGGTTGACTCAGCCTTCCATCCTTTCTAAGGTGGGTAAAAGGAGGACCCAGTTTGTGGGGGCAATAAGCTGACTTTGTATAAAATATACAAACGTATGAAGGCTATTGCTTAAAGCATTGTAAGCAGCCCTGAGTCTCTGGAGAAGGGCGGCATATAAATAAGAATTTAAAAAAAAAATTGGGAGAAAAAAATCCCCAAAATAGTATTGGGAGAAATATCCATCTGGTTTAGTTCCAAGATGGGAGGAAGCTGATTGGTTTAAGTAGAACCACCAAGCACTTGATTCTCTGGAGCAGCTGACCACATGGAGTTGAGAGTGAGGAGTATTTATACTTTCTCTTGGGCTTTGAACTTGAGCTTCCTGTTCCTGTGCAAGAACATGTATTCTATTGGCTGTTCTAGGGGTCATAGCTGGATCTATAGGTTGTCTGAGCTAAGTTTGGTTGAAGCTTGGACTCTGATGCAATGTCCATAGGAGATTGTGCAACGTTGTGAGCTCTGATGCTTGTGGGTTAATCTTATTATGTTCTGGAGGGTCATGTCTTAATCCCATCATCCTGGAGTTGAAGGTCTTTTGCTTTGTAGATATACATGGCCACATTGCATCTAGAAGTTGAGTTCAGTTCTTGAAAGACTTTATAGAGTGTTTCTATCTAATTCATCAAATTCAGAAAATGAACATAGCTCTTATTTGACTGGAGACTACTAGTCTAGGATTTGGGAAGGAAATCTCAGAAAAAAGGGAGCGGCATGTTAGAACTTCCCTATTGTCCCAAGATGACAACAATCAGTGCGGTGGCTGAGTTAGTAACATGATTGTTAAGTGAATCTGGATTCTTCATGGATTTTGCTTGTCAGAAGGCCATAAAAAGGAGATCACATGACCCCAGGACAATGCAACCATGATAAATATGAACTGCTTGCCAAGCATCCAAATTTTGTTCCTGTGAACATGGGGATGCTGCAACAGTTACCCTAAAATAAGAAATCCCCTGATAATAATTGGGCTTTTGAGTGCATTCGCTAAAATAAGTCCTCACCAAAAATAAGCCCTCCCCAAAAATATTTAAATGCATGCTCAGCTGGTCCCCACCATTTCCTCTGGTTAGGGTTAGGGCAGGGGTCTGCAATCTTAAACACTCAAAGAGCTATTTTGGCCCATTTCCCACAGAAAAGAAAACACCGGGAGCCACAAAATCCTTCCCGTGCCTGACTATTTCTTGAGTGGCCACAAAACTAGCCGATGTAGTTGAATTAAACGTTCTGTTTTCTTCTGAAACTTTTCTTTTCTTGGATTTATCCATGGTTGGCCTACCGGGGGTTGAAAAGCTCAATAAATCATATGCCAGTGGTATCACACATTGGCAGTTGTGACGCATACTTTGAGTGACAGGGAGCCACAGCAGAGGGGTGAAAGAGCCACATGCAGCTCCAGAGCTGCAGGTTGCTGACCCCTGGGTTAGGGAGACAGAGCTGGAAATCAGGGAAGATGGCAAGAGGAGCCCCATCTTGCTCCATGCTCACCCAAAGTAATAAGACATCCCTGAAAATAAAGCCAAGCACTTATTTCGGGGTTCAAAAAAATATAAGACAGGGTCTTATTTTCAGGGAAACACGGTATAAGTGTGAAAAAATGGTCAAGAGTCACTTTTTTTCAATGCATCTTCTGCTCACTAAATGAACTATTGTAAGTTGAGGCCTATCTGTACTGATAAGAGTGGAATTTCTAGGGATTGAAGCAGAGGTGGTATTCAGCCGGTTCGGACCGGTTCACCTGAACTGGTAGTGGGCCGGTTCACCCAAGCCAGTTCGGACTGATTCACCCAAACCGGTAGCAGACCAGTTCAGCCAAGCCGGTTTGGACTGGTTCACCCAAGCCGGTTTTGACCGGTTCGCACAAGCTGGTTCGGACCAGTTCGCTGAAACCGTCTCTATGCCATCCTATTTAGGCACGTTTTGTGGCCAGGCACATGTGCGGAAGGCATGTGTGCAGCAAAGTACATGCACGGAAGGCTGGACACATTCATGGACGGGGTGCATGTGCTCACATTTACAAACTGGTAGGGAAACTAAGTAAATACCACCCCTGAATTGAAGTCCAATTATCTGGAAGCTTTCCAGCTGAGAAACATTGGTTTATGGCTTATTATCAGATAAGTAGGAAAACCTTTATTTAACTTATCATGAGAAAGCACATCATGAGAAAGGCGGGTCTAGATGAATCAAAAGTTGGAATTAAGATTGCCGGGAGAAATATGAACAACCTCAGATATGCAGATGGCGCCACTCTAATGGCCGAAAGTGAAGAGGAACTAAAGAGCCTTCTGATGGCGGTGAAGGAGGAGAGTGCAAAAGTTGGCTTGAAACTCAACATTAAGAAAACTAAGATCATGGCTCCTGGCCCTCTCAATTCCTGGCAAATAAATGGGGAAGAAATGGAGGTAGTGACAGACTTTATTTTCCTGGGCTCCAAGATCACCACAGATGGGAACTACAACCAAGAAATTAAAAGACGCTTATTCCTGGGGAGGAAAGCTATGGCAAATCTAGACAGCGTATTAAAAAGCAGAAACATCACCCTGCCAACAAAAGTGCGTATAGTCAAGGCGATGGTTTTCCCAGTTGCAATGTCTGGCTGTGAAAGTTGGACCATAAGGAAGGCTGAGAAGGCCAAAGAATTGAGGCCTTTGAAATATGGTGCTGGAGAAGACTCCTGCAAGTCCCTTGGACTGCAAGGCGATCAAATCAGTCAGTCCTAGAGGAGATCAACCCTGACTGCTCTTTAGAAGGCCAGATCCCGAAGAGGAAACTCAAATTCTTTGGCCACCAAATGAAAAAGAAGGACTCTCTGGAGAAGAGCCTAATGCTGGGAACGATTGAGGGCAAAAGAAGAAGGGGACGGCAGAGAATGAGGTGCCTGGATGGAGTCCCTGAAGCAGTCGGCATGAGCTTAAATGGACTCCAGTGGATGGTAGAGGACAGAAAGGCCTGAAGGAACGTTGTCCATGGGGTCACAATGGGTCAGACATGACTTCGCAACTAACAGCAACAAGGAAAACCAAGAAGCTAAAAGTGTAGAATTATAGGCTGATTATAACTAGTTTTAATAGGGCAAGAAATGCATTTCAGCAAGCTTTTTTAAAACGAGTGTCTCTTTTCTTTGAGTGTTTGTTTCTTCTGAAGTTCTCTTTTGTTCAGTTCGGAATTTCATTCTGGCAGAGAAGGGGAAAAGAATAATAATAAATAAACATAACACTGGACAATTTTCTTTAGCAAGGAGCATTGCAATAAATCTAATTAGCATCCAAATTAAATTCGAGGACTCCTGATTATTATACCATAAAGTACTGTACCGCACTCAGAAATGATTTATTTTAGAAAGAGATCAGGAAATGAATATCTGGTGTCCATTTATATATATTTGTCTAGGCTCTAATTGTGCATAGAGAAAATAACAAGTTTTAGTAAAAAAAAAAAAAAGGCCGGGAACAGATATGTTAAGAAAAGGCATTTTTCATTAAGATAAAAAGACTCTCGGCTGCTAAGCTACTATAGAAGCCAAAATGTTGTGGTCATTTATCTTTGGCTGAATGCAGCTGTTTTATCAGTTTATTTCCTTTCCTTTCTTTTATCCCTCTTTCTTCTCTCTTTCTCTCTCTTTTCTCAATCTCATTGGGAAAATCAGCAAATCAAGTATAGGCAGTCCTCAAATTATGGCACTTCGTTTAGTGACTGTTAGAAGTTGCAATGGCCCTGAAAAAAGTGACTCGTGGTTCCCCCCCCCCCATGGTCACATGATCAAAATTTCAGACCCTTGACAATGGACTCATATTTATGACGGTTGCAGTGTCTGGGGTCATGTGATCACTTTTGCAACCTTTCGACAAGCATTATTTGTTGACCTACCACTAACAAAACCAGCCATTGTACCTATTGTAGGGAACATCTTGCCCATATCAAGAGTGATGCGGTGGCCTAGAGGCGGAGCTCTCACCTCACAATCAGGAGGCTGTGAGTTCGATCCTAGGTAGAGGCAGATATTTCTCTCTCTGGGCACAATGAGAATATATCTGCTGAACAAAACTCCGCATTGGCAACAGGAAAGGCATCTAGCCAGTAAACACTCAGCTCTGTTCAGTTGCCCAGATTCCATCCCCCTAGGGATTATGGGATCGTTAAACGAAGATGATGATGATGATGATCTTGCCCTTATCAATTTTCTATACTTTTTCCCCCTGACCCTGGAGGTTTTTAAGAAGAAATTGGACAACCATTTATCTGAAACGGTACTGGCAGAACTCATCCAAGAACATCAATTGGCTGACAGAAAGCATAGCGAAAATTCTTTAATTTCACAACAGGTAGACAGATTTAAGAAGAGTTTCAATCGGGAAAATGTGATGATCCTAAACCAGGCCAAAAATGCTAGAAGCCTGGCACTCTGACAAATCAGCCATCAATAGACTCACAGACATTAACAATATCTATAGATTATGGAAAGGGATGCAGTAGCTCAGTGACTAAGATACTGAGCTTGTCAATGGAAAGGTCAGCAGTTAGCGGTTCAAATCCCTAGTGCCGCATATCATATCTGATAGGTAGGTAGCTCAAGAGATAGAGATAGATACCAGTAGATATATGTTTTTGTAGATATATCTATCTATCTATCTATCTATCTATCTATCTATCTATCTATCTATCTAATGTTTTCTGAGGTTTTCGCGGGTGTTTGTATGTAGGTCTTTGGTTATTCGGGTTTTCTCCTGCGTAAAATTGGAAGTGTCTTGGCAACGTTTCGACGAAGTCTCATTCGTCATCTTCAGACTGGTGTTTTCGGCTTTGTGCTTCTAGGAGCAATGTGTGATTGCAGCTGTTTCTTCCTTTTAACTGCCAGTGGGGTGTGAACTGATTGGGTGGGAGCCTGGCTGTGTTCTGATTGGGTGGAGGTGTGTTCTGATTGGTTGGGGGCTTGGCTGTGCTCTGATTGGATGGTGGGGTTGGCTGTGCTCTGATTGGCTGGGGGTTGTCCTTGACTTATATAGGTAGTCCTTGTCTTACGACCACAATTGAGCCCAACATTTTTGTTGCCAAGTGAGACATTTTACGACCTTTCTTGCCACAGTTGTTAAGTGAATCCCTGTAGTTGTTAAGTTGTAAAATGAGTCTGGCTTTCCCATAGGCTTTGTTTGTCTGAAGGTCACATCGCCCCAGGAAACAGCAACTCTCAGAAATATGAGCTTATTGCCAAGCAATTGAATTTTGAACACATGGCCATGGGAATGTAGAAATGGTCGTAAGGATGAAAAATGATCACAAATCCCTTTTCCCCCCAGTGCCGTTGTAACTTCAAAGAGTCACTAAATGAATGGTTGTAAATTGAGGATTACCTGTACAGATATTTATCATTTCTCCCTCTCTCTCTCCCTCCCTCTCCCCCCCCTCTCTCTCCCCCCCCATCTAGCCAAAGTTAATGATTGACACTTGTTGGGTTCCTGACAGAAAGTAGGGGAAATAGAGAAAGAGGAGAATTATTTGTTGAAGAGCTCTGGGACTCACAGCCCAGACTCAACATCTGCCAAAATATCTGATCCAGACAATATTTTCTTAAGTTTTGAATTTAGCTAGAATCAGCATGGGATAGCAGTAACTTAATGGTCTAGTTGCAGATGTGCAGATAGCTTCTCCTGAAATTTCCTCCAATGGTCTACCTGTACCTGGGGAACATTTGATTCCTGTCAATCAGAAGTTCTTCCTTTCAAAGCAGATACTAGTTTCAAGTCCACCAGTTGCATCAAAGATCTTTGGAATTTACGGTAATCTTAGAGAGTGAGTGGCAAACCATGAACATTTGCCCCTCCCCAAATACCAGAAAACTAAAGATAAACAATGCATTATAGTCTCTTAAAGGGATTAGTGGCTAAGACACAGAGCTTGTCGATCGAAAGGTTGGCAGTTCAGCGGTTCGAATCCCTAGCGCCGCGTAATGGGGTGAGCTCCCGTTCCTTGTCCCAGCTTCTGCCAACCTAGCAGTTCGAAAGCACGTAAAAAATGCAAGTAAAAAAATAGGGACCACCTTTGGTGGGAAGGTAACAGCGTTCCATGCGCCTTTGGCATTTAATCATGCCAGCCACATGACCACAGAGATGTCTTTGGACAGTGCTGGCTCTTCGACTTTGAAACAGAGATGAGCACCGCCCCCTAGAGTCAGGAACGACTAGCACATATGTGTGTTATTTACCTTATAGTCTCTTAAGAAAGATGTCTCTGGAGATTCTCAGTCATCCAGGTCATGATTGCTCCAAAGGTGCTTTTTCAGGTGGCAACTGGACTTCCTGTGTTTTTATATATTTTATTTATACACTTTTCTCATACAAACATATATGCTTTGTGAACAATGTGTTGTCTGAGTCTATCTGCTTATACATAATAATGTTTTTCCAATTTCTAATATCTATAGTACCTCTATTTGCTAGCCATTGATAAAACAAATCCCATATTAAGAAATATTTTGTATCTTTTTTATCCTTTATTTTTAACATCAAACTATCCATTTCTGCGCAATCTTTTTTTTTTTAATTACACTTTCCTCTGTGGGCATTTCCTCGTTTTTCCAATGGTGTGCAAATACAATTCTTGCTACTCTCAGGATATGCAGTATTATTTATATATTTATAAATATATAAATATATATATATTTACAGACCCCTCACATCCTGGACATAAATTGTTTCAACTCCTACCCTCAAAACGACGCTATAGAGCACTGCACACCAGAACAACTAGACACAAGGACAGTTTTTCCCCGAACACCATCACTCTGCTAAACAAACTGTCCCTCAAACTGTCGAACTATTTACTAAGTCTGCATTACTATTAGTCTTCTCACCGTTCCTATCACCCACCTCCTCCCACTTATGACTGTATGACTGTAACCTTGTTGCTTGTATCCTTACGATTTATATTGATATTGATTGTTTCCTGATTGTTTATTTGTACCCTATGACTCTCATTAAATGTTGTACCTTATGATTCTTGACGAATGTATCTTGTCTTTTTATGTACACTGAGAGCATATACACCAAAGACAAATTCCTTGTGTGTCCAATCACACTTGGCCAATAAAGAATTCTATCTATCTATCTATCTGTCTATCTATCTATCTATCTATCTATCTATCTATCTATCTATCTATCTATCATCTGTCTATCTATCTAGTACATATTCCCTTTATTGTATTTCTCTGGTACTATGCCTAGGAAGAATATTTCTGGTTTATAATCTAAATGTGCATGTTCACCACATATGATAATATGTACCTGGTGTCTGATTACATTTCCAATGTTTGGCAGACATCTTTTTGAACATCTTTGTCAGCCTTGCAGGAGGCAACTGCCACCTATGAAACATTTTGTATAGGTTTTCCTTCTAGGTAGTCACCATTGTCAATTTATAATTTCTGTCGCAGGGTTTTTGCCATCTTCTTCTTTTAATGACCCCATAATCCCTTGCAGGGTGGAATGTGGGCAACTGAATGGAGCTAGCAGAGTGTTTACTGGCTGGATGCCCTTCCTATCACCAATATGGAGTTTTGTTCAGCAGATATATTCTCATTGTGCCCAGAGACAGAAGTACCTGCCTCTACCTAGGATTGAACTCACAGCCTACTGATTGTAAGGCGGAGCTGCACCTCTAGGCCACCACACCACTCCCTTCCTTACAGTATATCATCCTAGTCAAATGGTTGTCTGTTTTTGAAAACCTCCAGGGATGGATTACCCATAACTCTAGCAAGCTATTCCATTGATTAATTGTTTCTCACTGTCAGGAAATTTTTTCTTGACTTCAAGGTTATAAATGTATAACCAGTTATAAATATAATACGATTAATTTCTTTAAAAGATTTGTTTACCATTGCCTATTGGACAATCTTAAATGTAAAGAAAAGAGAAAGGCATATATTGAAATACATCTTCTGCAACTTTAAGTTGGCATGAAATATAAGAAACACATTACGTAAGTGAATGGGATGAAAACTCATCATTAAACTTGCTCCAGCTTCCTGTACATTTGTTTCAAATATCTCTTTAACAAGCTTCCCATTACTTCTTATCCTGGTTCTTTGAAGACCCTGTACCAGTGATGGCTAACCTTTTTGCAGTCACATGCCAAAAATGGGGGGAGCACGGGAGGTCGCTGTTCTGTCCCCATCTCACACACACACACACACACAAACAGTCAGCCGGGGGTTAAATAAAACTTGCAGGCAATAAATTCCTTCGTTAACAGGATTGGCAGCAACCCAGTAGCTGCTTGCCAAGAACTTTACTCACAGAGAGACAGATAAACCAAAACTTCCTCCATCAGATAAACCAAAACAAATACACAAAGTCCAAAGAGTTGTCCAGTCCAGTCCGTATTCAATCCAAGGCAGGCAGATAACGTAGTTTCAGAGATACAATGCGACTCGCTAGTTGTTTAGCTTTGTCCATCACAGAGCCTGAATGGCCACCACACCCCCCTTTTATCCCCTGTGGGGTGTGGTCCAGTGACTCAGCTTAATCTCTGACACGCCTCCTTTTCTGTTGTGTGCACTTGTCTCTCCGACGCTGGCGTGGATCCAGCCAAGACTTATCTCCGTCACTGTCCGACTGCGACTGCTCGGGGATACCTGGCTCCTGGCCAATCTCTTCCCCTTCGGGAGACACCTGAGGCATTGCCAGAGAGGAGAGTCCTGGAGAGGGAGGCCTGGCCAACTCCTCTCCTTCCCTTTCGAAGCCTTCTCCCTCCGATACAATGGGCTCGGAGGTCGGAGTCATAACAGTCGCATGTACGCGTGGCCGCACCCATAATTCAATTCCCCAGCACCCATTGTGCATGAGCACATGATACACACACACACACACACACGTGCTCCCCCTGCTTTTAGCACGCGACAGCAAAAAGGTTACCGGTGGCCCAGTAGGCTCATTTTTCACCCTTCACAGTGAACTTCTCTCCCTCTCAACATCTGAGTCATACAGTTAGGGTAACAAATGCAACAGGACACCCTGTTCATTATTGTATATTTGTAAATAATAAAATAACTTTTTGAACCTGAAGCTGTATGGCCTAAATAACTTCCTCATAGACCGAATGAGCACGACCATCAGTAGATATCTGACAAATCTGACACCCTTCAGAAGCGCATGGGCCGCGCATGCACAGAAGGTAAAGAACACATTACTACATGCAAGCAGGTGGGCAGAGCTTCGCTCCGCCATCGCTACCGGATCGCCGAACCACCTGCCACGATCACTACCAGATCGCCCGATCCAGTCCGAACTGGGAGCATTTCACCCCGATCATGGCCCTATACCATTTCAGACAAATGAATGTCCAGTCTATTTTTTTAAAAAAAACCCGCCAGGGATAGAGTCCAAACAGCTTCTGAAAGCAAGCCATTCCACAGGTTAATTGTTTTCATTGTCAGGAAATTCCTCCTTATTTCTAGGTTGCTTCTCTCCTTTTTTTTAAAAAAAAATAATCTTTATTTACATTTATCATTAAAAAAGAAGACAACACACCAGATAAATGACAAACAGAACAACAAAACAAATAGCATACATGCCTATAAGTAGTACCCTAATAACCTAATATTCGGTACAATACATCTATATTACCTTCCGGGGGAGACAGAACAACCTAATTTGCATTTATAAATCAATTAGGTCTATCCGACTTCACTTTACTTGTATAGTATAAGTTTCTCAATAGATACAACTCCTCATCTGGTTTGGGTTATAGTTTTCTCTTTGATAGCCAAATATATAGTTTTTCCCAGGATAAACATGTTTGTGTTTGGTCTCTATCTTTTAGTTTTTTAGTCAATTCTCTCCTTGATTTGTTTCCAACCATTGCTTCTTACCAGGGGTGAAATGCTCCTGGTTCCGACCGGATCGTGCGATCCGGTAGCGATGGAGGCGGGTGGTTCGGAGAACCAGTAGCAAAAATCCCTGCCCCCCACCCCCATGCCCAGTTGAGCCGCACAATCATCAGAGGCTTTTTTTTTTTACTTTTAAAAGCATTTTTTCTACAACCTCTTCAGCCGAGAAAATGGTTTTAAAAGTAAAAAAAAAAAGAAAAAGAAAAAATTGGCCACGCCCACCCAGTCACATTAACCCCCCACCCCCACCAAGCCACGCCCACAGAACCAGTAGTAACACATTTTAGATTTCACCCCTGTTTCTTACCCTGCCTTCTGGGGCTTTGGAGAATAGGATAAGCCAGATGTAAATATGTAGATATAAATATGTAGGCCTTTTTTTTTTTTTAAAGGCGTGGTTTCATTTTGAGCCAATTCATACCTTTGGTGAGTTAAGTTCTGTTCAGTTCCAAAACGCTTCTTCAGTCCCTTAACACAAGTTGTCATTGGTGCTGGAACGCAGCTGGCTTAACAACCGGTTCGGTGAGAGTGCACTTTGCCCCTGTGCAGCGCTGAAAATGGAGCGTTTAGAAGCTCAACTGCTTACTGTCTTGCCTCTGTTGGAGTCTGAATCCGATGAGAAAAGGAACAGCTGATAGAGAGTGAGAGAGTGGATCCATTGGCTGTGGAAGAAACTGGGGAAGTACAAAGTCAGGCTAGGCAGAGCAGGGGAGAGGTTATCTTCGAGACCGCCTTCTACCACATAGCTCCCAGCGACCGGTAAGATCCCACAGAGTCGGTCTCCTCCGGGTCCCATCAGCTAAACAGTGCCGGCTGGCGGGCCCACGGGGGAGGGCCTTCTCTGTGGCTGCCCCAGCTCTCTGGAACCAGTTACCTCCTGAGATCCGTATTACCCACACCCTATTGGCCTTCCGAAAAGCAGCGAAGACCTGGCTTTTCCGGCAGGCCAGGGGCCGTTGATCTTGCTGTTGCAATCTTGTGAGATCCGGCCATGAATGGTGTGCATGGGCTTTTAATGTTTTAATTTTTAAATGTTTTTATAATGGTTTTTTAAATGCATTGTAAGGCGCCCTGAGTCTTCGGAGAAAGGCGGCATATAAATTGAACTAATAAATAAATAAATAAATATAAATAAAAAAATAAAAAAAACAAGGGAGAGGGGTTCAGATGAAGATCAAGGCTCACCCTGTGGACTTGTCCCAAAGCAAAAAAAATATTGGTACAAGATTAAAATCTGGCTGGAAGAAATGATACGACAACGTATTGAATTTAAAACCAGAGTTGTTCCTACTGGGTATCTTTCCAGAAAAAAAATTGGTAAGGAAAATGTATATTTGATTATACAAGTAATAGCAGCTGGAAGAATGGTATATGCTCAAAATTGGAAATCAGAGAAAATACCCTTGGAAGAAGAAGTAATAATAATAATAATAATAAAAATAGACTGTGCAGAAATGAATAGATTAACTTTGAGGATTAAAGATAAGGAGGAATCAGAATATTTTAAAACATGGAATTATTTTTACAGTTGGTTGGAAAAGAGATATAAATGATTGATACTATAATTTATTTATTTATTTATTTATTAGTTTAATTTATATGCCGCCCTTCTCCGAAGACTCAGGGCGGCTTACAATGCACTTATAGCAATAGCCTTCATTCTTTTGTATATACCTGCTTATTAGGGCTTTTGACCCCCCCCCCCCATAAGCGGTGTTTCTACAAAGTCATCTTATTGCCCCCACAATCCGGGTCCTCAATTTACCTACCTTGGAAGGATGAAAGGCTGAGTCAACCTTGAGCCTGGTGAGATTTGAACTCGCACTAATTGCAGGTAGCTGGCAGCTAAGTGCTACATAACAGCACTTAGTCCGCTGCACCACCAAGGCTCATAATTGTGTACAAATGATGACTATAATCTTGATTTAGAAATGAAATGGTAGAATAGTTTGGATGAATGTGAAGATAGAAGAAACTCATGGAAGATGGAAAAGAAGCCTAGAAGATAACACCGAGGTGTCACAGGGAAGGGAGGATTGATGTATTAAATGTTTGTCTGTCTTAAAAAATAAAATAAAATTATTATTAAAAAAAAAAAGATCAAGGCCCACCCTCTCCTCATCCTAGGCAGTGCAAGGGAGGAATGGAGAAGAGAGCAACGTGGGTTGCATAGCTTACAAGGGAGGAAAGAGCCCTGATCCCCTTCACAAGGCACACCTGGGGATGGAGTTTAAAGGAGAGGCAAATGGGAGGGGCGGTTGTCGGGAACAAACACTGAGTTCATCTGATGTTTATCTGAGTTCCTGGCCTCCTTCCAACTGGTTTGATTTACTGACGTGCTACTTCCCTTCTAGAATTCCCCATTTTGCGTGCCCTGCCAGATTAATTACCTTCTCTTGTCTTGTTGGATTTTTAGTTGGAAGTTTTCTGCTTACAACGTTTGGGACTGAAGTATTGTCAGCCTAAGACTATTACAGATTGGTGGAAGAGCTCTCTCCAGGCCGGAGAGTTGAAAGGGACATTGGGGGCACAGTTGGTGATAATAAAAAGACTCATATCGGTTCTCTGGCCGTATTGCCTTTGTGTCACACCTCGGGTCATCACACTTACCTTCCAAGTCAGCAACAGTAAGTAGAACAGTGAGGGAGGGGGAAATTAGCTGTGCCATGCAATTGAGATGAGCTACAAAGCAGGAAATAAAGGACAGTTTCAGTTTCAGTTTATTTAATTTGTATACCGCCCTCCTCCCGAAGGACTCAGGGCGGTGAACAGCCATAAATAAAACATACAAGTATAACATTTAAAACCCAATTAAAATCCAATTAAATAAATTTGGCTGTAAAAATATTAAAACCCCAATAATTTAAAACGAATTAAAATTTATAACATTTTTTAAAAAGGAGAATCAGGCCAGGCCTGCCTGGCAAAATAAAAGGGTCTTAAGAGCGCGGCGGAAGGTGCGTAGGTCCAGGATCCTCCAAATCTCCAGGGGGAGCTCATTCCAGATAGTAGGTGCCCCCACAGAGAAGGCTCTCCCCCTGGGAGCTGCCAGTCGACATTGTTTGGCCGACGGCACCTGGAGGAGGCCCTCTCTATGAGAGCGTACCGGCCGGTGGGAGGCCACTGGTGGCAGTAGGCGGTCTTGTAAATAGCCAGGTCCTAAGCCATGGAGTGCTGTAAAGGTAGTAACCAAAACCTTGAAGCGCACCCGGAAGACCACCGGGAGCCAGTGCAGCTCACGCAGAAGAAGTGTCACACGGGAACGCCACGTTGCTCCCGTAACCACCCGCGTGGCTGCACTCTGCGCCAGCTGGAGCCTCCGGGTGCTCCTCAAGGGGAGCCCCATGTAGAGAGCATTACAGTAATCCAGGCGGGAAGTGATGAGGGCGTGAGTGACCGTGTGTAAAGAGTCCCAATCTAGAAAGGGACGCAACTGGCGGATCAGGTGAACCTGATAAAAAATCCCCCAGGTCACGGCTGTCAGGTGCTCTTCTAAAGACAGCTGTGAGTCCAGGAGGATGCCCAAGTTGTGAGCCTTCTCCGGGGGGTGGGCAATGATTCACCCCCAATAGTCAGTGATGGCACTAACTGACTATATCAGGATGTCGGAAACCACAGCCACTCGGTCTTGGATGGGTTGAGTCTGAGCCTGTTACAGGGTAGAGTGGGGCTGGGTGGGCGGGGCCAACTGATCGTCGGTGCTACGGATTCACCCGAACTGGCTGAATTCCACCTCTGGTTGTCATTCTTTGGCATTATGCATGTGCAGGAGCTTCAATACAACTGCATCCATTTGTGCGGTGTTGCACTTATTGCTTTCGTTCAGCCTGTTATTTAAAACTGAAATAGTGTTTTCTACCACTCAGGGAAACCAGTCATCATGTTTTTATATAATTCTTATCTATATGATAAATCAGTCTGCATGACAGGCTTCTTCCACATCAGATTAGCGTTGTCTTCCATCTCTGTTCATTGATAACCATGTTTAGAGGATAAGATTCTCGTGGCCCAGTTGGGAATCGTCTTAAACAACCAATTGTCATTCTAAATGAGCTCTTACTGATAGAATGTGAGTTTCTGCACTTTGCTTTTCTATTAGGAAGGCAGGTGGTCATTTGTTCTGCAGTTCTTTCTTAAAATTATAATTTAGTTTTCATCTGGAAACCATACTCAGATTTAGAAGAGAGAACGTCTATGCATTAGTTATGAACGCTCGCAGACAAAGGTATTTTATGCAAAGGAAAAAATAGTTCTCCGCCTGAATTTATCCAGTATTTTAATCAGAGGTGGGATTCGCATACCATAACAACTGGTTCGCTCAGCACCGGAAATGTGAGCATGCGTCACAAAATGCGGCAATCTGCTCTCGCGTGCCATCCACACATACAGGCAGCATCGAAAACACATCAATATAGGATGGGATTGCACCCAGACAGATGGGCAGGCCCACCCACAGGTCGCCACTACCGTTTCGCCCGAACCGGTCTGAACCGGCTGAATACCACTTCTGATTTTAATAGAAGACACCAGCACAGTAATTTATCAACAGAAAGATTTTTTTCCAGTTATAAATTTAATATAATTTATTTATTTAAAAGATTTATATATTTATTTATTTATTTATTGGTTCGATTTATATGCCGCCCTTCTCTGGAGACTCAGGTCGGCTTACAATGCGTTAAGCAATAGCCTACATAATTTTGTATATACCTGCTTAGTAGGGCTTTCGGCCCCCCCTAAGCGGTGTTCTTTTTTATACAAAGTCAGCTTATTGCCCCCACAATCTGGGTCCTCATTTTACCTACCTCGGAAGGATGGAAGGCTTAGTCAACCTTGAGCCTGGTGAGATTCGAACTTGCAGTAATTGCAGGCAGCTGGTGTTACTTAACAGTACTTTAGTCTGCTGCGCCACCAAGGCTCTATATACCATTGCCGATTGTATTGAACAATCTTAAATGTAAAGGAAAGAAAAAAATGCATATATTGAAATATATCTTCTGCAACTTTATTTTTTTAAAAAAAAAATAATTATTGAGCATTTTACATTTTAAAACCAAACACACAATAGCAAAAGAAGTCAAGAGACAAAAACAAAAAAGAAAAACACATGCACATCAGACGTTAAGCTGCCTGCAATTGACTCAGCCTTCCATCCTTTCTAAGGTAGGTAAAATGAGGACTCAGATTGTGGGGGCAATAAGCTGACTTTGTGTAAATATACAAAACTATGATGGCTATTGCTTAATGCATTGTAAGCCGCCCTGAGTCCCCGGAGAAGGGCGGCATATAAATCAATTAAAAAAAAAAAGACAATACTAACAACAGATATATACAATTTTACAACTTTCTGCATCATACAGCTCATCTGTCTGGAACCCGCACTGCATATCGGACATAAATACAATCAAGAGAGTCCAGAGATATTTTACGAGAAGAGTCCCCCATTCCTCTACCCGCAATAAAATACCTTATGCACCAGACTCCAAATTTTGGGCTTAGACAATTTAGAACTATGCCGACTTCAGTCTGACCTAAGCATAGTACATAAAATTATCTGCCATAATGTCCTTCCCGTCAATGATTACTTCAGCTTCAACCACAACTATACACAAGCACACAATAGATACAAACTCAAGGTAAACCGTTCCAAATTCGATTGCAGAAAATAGTGAGGGAGGGAGAGAGGGGGGGAGGGAGGGAGGGAGGAAGGAAGGAAGGAAAGAAGGAAGGAAGAAAGAAGACAAAAAGAAGGAAGGGAGGGAGGAAGGAAGGAAAAAAGAGATGGAGGAAGAAAAATGAAATAAAAAGAAGGAAGAAAAGACAAAATGGGAAGGGAGGAAGGAAGGAAGGAAGGAAGGAAGGAAGGATAAAAGAGATGGGAGGAAAGAAGGAGCTGTTTGAACTGTTTTAATGTAATCTTACATTAATGACAGAAAGTTATTTTTCATCTTCTTAAGCCAGGAATGAGTCAGAACCTATTTGCCATTGGATTGACATCAGGTTAATAAGATTATTTCCAGAATATGAAGTTCACCTATAAAATAGATGGGGTGATCTCTCTTGTCAGCCCTGATTACATCTATTAAGTGATAACTTCTTTTAAAATTTTGTAATGGAATTGAAAGCGCTGGAGGTTACCTATAACAGCTTGACCTTTACAGAAAAATAATCAACAACAAATACACACACACAGAGAGAGAGAGGGGGGGGGAGAGAGAGAGAGAGAGAGGGAGAGAGAGGGAGAGAGAGAGAGAGAGAGAGACTAAAATGGTTATTACATCTAGCTTTACACATATTTCACTTTTATATGGCACCCTACAAATGTATAAATGAGAAATGTTGCTCCCTGATCTAAACTCTGCTTCTACTAGGTGGTAGCATCTGGAACCAAGCTCCAATCTTGTTTACTCTCAGAAGTTAAACATGATTGGACTTGGTCCAACACATTCCAGATCTGGAGGCTGGGATTGGAGAGCTATCCAAAAGAAGACAAAGGTAAATGCTGTTGCAAACAATACTGTTGAATTCAACAGCAGGAGCCAAGCTCCGGCTTAACTCAGGGCCCCCACAGAAAGGCCATCCACGCCAACGGTGGGTTACTCCCGGATCGCGCAGGTTCGCAAGAACCGGTATTAAAAATTTGTACTAGTTTGGAGAACTGGTAATAACATTGGCTGGCCATGCCCCCGAACCGGTCCCTGGCCCAGTCGCCACTCGCTTACCCCACCCACCTCATTAGAGGCTTTTTATTTTTTTACTTTTAAAAGCATTTTTTCTACAACTTCTTCAGCCGAAAAAATGCTTTTAAAAGTTTTTTTTTTAAAAAGCCTCTGACGATCGCATGGCTCAGCTGGGATCGTCAGAGGCTTTTAAAAGCATTTTTCCTACAACCTCTTCGGCCGAAAAAATGCTTTCAAAAGTTAAAAAAAAAAAAGCCTCTGACGATCTCACGGCTCAGCTGGGATCGTCAGAGACTTTTAAAAGCATTTTTCCTACAACCTCTTCGGCTGAAAAAATGCTTTCAAAAGTTAAAAAAAAAAGCCTCTGACGATCTTACGGCTCAGCTGGGATCGTCAGAGACTTTTAAAGGCATTTTTTCTACAACCTCTTCGGCCAAAAAAATGCTTTCAAAAGTAAAAAAAAAAAAAAGAAAGTCTCTGACGATCACGTGGCTCAGCTGGGATCGTCAGAGGCTTTTAAAAGCATTTTTTTCTACAACCTTTTCAGCCAAAGAGGTTGTAGGGGGAAAAAATGCCTTTTTTTTTTCCTGTGAGGGCCCTGAATTAAGCCAGTGCGGGGCATCTGGGGCAGCTCTGCCACCATCAATTTGCCTTATGGCTGTGGCACTGCAAGCAACCAAACGTAATGGGCATGTGGCCAGCTGCGCAAACTCTTAAGTAGGGCTTATTTTGGGGGTATTTTGGGGGTAGGGATTATATTAGGCACACATGTAAAAACATGCTAGGTCTTATTTTTGGGATAGGTCTTATTTTTGGGAAAACAGGGTATTGAACCCATTCCAAGCTCCCCCAAATCCTGCTGTGTTTGAAGGGCAGGTAAAGGTTGCAATGTCAAGGAACACCAAGGAACTGCAGACCCCCCCAAAATTTGTGAGGGGAGACATCCCCTCACAAACCATTTTAATCCATTTCCTGCTTTTCTTTCTATGCAGGAGGATTTTTTTTTAAAAGGCCGGTGACAATAGTTCATTTTACTTGGCAATGTCCCAAGGGTCAACTATTGTGGATCAACCCGTTGCTGCAAAATTGGCCTTTGTTTAATTTTTTTTAAAAAATCCAAATGTGCATAAATATGCTATGCATGAAATCGCCCTTTTTAATTGATCAATGAAATTGTGGTCTAATGTCACATCAAAGGGAACAGGAGAATGTTGCTAGGTTGGAAGGGACAATATTACAATTGTGTGATTGGATTCATTTTCTCAAATGACGTCTTGCCTTTAAATTAACCAGAAACCACCACTCATCTACCGTGTTTCTCCAAAAATAAAACCCTGTCTTATTTTTTTTTTGAACCCTGAAATAAGCGCTTGGCCTTATTGCCATGCGCTCAAAAATTGGGCTTATTATCAGGGGAGGTCTTATTTTGGGAGAAACAGGGTATCTGTCTATGTCTATATCATCCATCTGTCTGTCTGTCTGTCTGTCTGTCTGTCTTACTATTTATCTCTCCCTATCTAATCTATCTCTATTTATTTCTATCTGTATCTATCTATCTATCTATCTATCTATCTATCTATCTAT
>WNWU01000062.1:1039507-1052946 GCA_012654045.1 Ptyas mucosa | reverse complement strand
ATCTATCTATCTATCTATCTATCTATCTATCTATCTATCTATCTATCATCTGTCTATCATCTGTCTGTCTGTCTTCTCTGTCTGTCTGTCTGTTTTCAGCGTCTTGGCCTCCGTCTCACAAATTGCTTCAATCTAGAAAGAAAAAGTTTCTGAAGATTCAGCATTTGTGTGTGTGTGTGTGTATTTTATAAAGGCCAACAAATGACTACTTGAAACAAGTGAACTTAGTTAAATGTCACCCTAACTGAAGTCTTCAGGAATGAAATGATAAACAAACAAACAAACAAGCCAGGAAGTAAGTAAATAAATAAAATCTGAGGTATTTTGACATCTGCACATCTCTTTGGTTTTTATATTATGGATCTTTTTTTGTATCTCTGATAAGGTCCTCTGAGAAGTGTTTGAGATGGGTAGGGAAAGTAATAGAGTGTGAGGAGTTTTATATCAAAATACATTTTATTCTTTATACTATTTCCATCTTCCCTTAAAACACTAACAGAATCCAAAGTGGACTGAGAATCAGAGTCTCCACCAGATAATCGGTAGTCAAGCTGAAACTAAATCAATCAAGTAAAGATAGCAAACAGGGGGAAAATCTTTACTCAAGCTTTCTCAAACCGCAAATAAGTTACCCAGACCCAATCCACATATCAAAGGATAAGGTCTGTAACCACAAACAGAGCTAATTAAATTAGGTCTCACAGAGGAACTGCATGTTCACAAGAATAAACATACTTACTTACAGACATGCCCCTCAAGTGTCGCCCTAGAATAGGCACTTCCATACCCAGGACATGGAGCTATTTAACTGTGTCACTTTTCCCCAATTCTCTGCAGTGGCCCCTGAGGCAAACTGGTAGTTTTTAGGAATAAATATTTTTTCTTTCCTCACAGCCGTCTGGATTTCATTTTTATTCTGCACAATCCTGGCTCAAGCTGGAACTCCAGATTATTCTTCTGACAATAGGTATATTCATAAGCAATCTTTCAGCTCTTTTTATTTTTAAGCAAGAGGCTGACAGACATTCTTTACCATATGAAATAAACCCAGGAGTAAATTTCTCAACCAATGGATTAGTTCAGGCTGCAGGAGTCAAAGATCTATAGCAGGGGAGTCAAACTCGCGGCCCACGGGCCGGATGTGTCACGCACTGGCCACGCCCATGCCCAGTTTAGCGAAGGGGGAAAAAGTCACGATACGTCATGTGATGCCACCATGATGACCCAGGTTTGACACCCCTCATCTATTGGGAATGTAAAAGGTTTGATTTCAACATGTCTTTTCTGAGTAATGTCAGGCCTGTCCCAGCCCAGGCCCTTAGGAAAGAAAGACCCTTGACTCCATCAGGTTGAAACAAAAGATTCTTTTACTAAAGAAGTTGGTTGCAGTAAAGTCAGGCTAGCTCTAGCTCTAGGGCTGTGATGGCAAACCTATGGCATATGGCACATGTAGCCATATTGGTGGGCATGCGAGCAGCTCCCGCGCACATGTGGTCCCATCGGAAGTTGACAAACGGGCCATTTCCGGCCTCCGGAGGGCTTCTGGGGGTGGGGGAGGCCGTTTTTGCCCTCCCAAGGCTCCTAGAAAGGCTCTGGAGCCTAGGGAGAGCAAAAACGGCCCTACCAGGCCCACCATGCAAAAAGTGGGGGGAGTGCAGTGGTGTTGCAAGCGCATGCACAGGGACAGGGCACATAGAATGATGGGTGTGGGCACATGTACGCGCAACCTCTGCACTCCCCCCATTTTTGGCATGCGATGGCAAAAAGGTTCTGTTGTGGCCCGCCGGCGGCCTGCATGGATTGTGGCTGATCCTGACAACAAGGAGGCTGGTGTAGTGTTGTGCCAGCAGCCTGCGCAGCTAGCGCTTGAGTCGGACAGTGAGGAGGCTGAAGAGGATGTGATGCCAGAGGCAGAGACATAGCCAGGGCCTTCAGAACCTCCAGAGGCTCCTTCAAGTGAAGAGAGTGAAGTGGAGGAGCCTCTTCTCAATGCTCGAGCACGCAGGGCTGTCAAAAGGCAGGAGTGGCTACTCAGGAGGAGGTCTCCTCGAGAGTAAGGCTTGGGGCTAATTGGCCACTCCCCTAGCCTATTTAAATTCACACACAGCTGGCAGATGTTGCTGGAAACAACGCTTGGCCCTACGCAGAGCATTTTGAGAGTGAGTTTTTTGTTACAACTTGGTTTCTGGGCTGATTGCCAACCCTTGTTGGACTTTGTTTAATTTCTGTAATTCATAGCAGGCTGATAAGGACATTTGTGGTTAAAGCCTGCATTTTGAAAGGGGTCTGTTTGTATTAAACGGAGTTTTTGGGAGCTGTGTGTATGCTTCACTTCTTGGGACCCGTAGCTGGGGCAGAACAGGTTCGCCATCAGTGCTCTAGGGTTTTTCCATGTGAAAAAGATACAGAAAAGGTTCCATTCTTCCTTCCCCCTGTGACCAGTCTTTGTTTCACCAATCGGAGCTTGCCAAGATGTTTTGAGAATGCTTTGGGGCAATTCACATTCTTTCTCAGGTCAGGGTGCATGGCCTTGGTGCCGCTGGTACAATATGCTACTCTGATCTTCATCACCTGTCATGCCCCCCCTCCCTATTCCCCATCATGTACACACAGTTGTATTGTCCATTCATTCATCCACTCCGCTTCCCCTTCCAGCTTTTGATGGCAGGATGCCATTAGAGTGCCAGCCAGACTTGGCAGACCTGACAGGTTCTATCAAAAGAAAAGTTAGAAATTCCTTATTCTAAAGATAATTGCTGGAAATAAAAAAATGAAGATCCAGAAAGCAAAAATGAAAACCAGCGCCTTACAGAAACCAACTATCTCTTGTATAACTTGCAATAAGAGTCTTGGTGGCGTAGCGGACTAAGTGCTGTTAAAGTAGCACTTAGCTGCCAGCTGCCTGCTGCCTGCAATTACTGCGAGTTCAAATCTCACCAGGTTCAAGGTTGACTCTGCCTTCCATCCTTTCGAGGTAGGTAAAATGAGGACCCGGTTTGTGGGGGCAATAAGCTGACTTTGTATAAAATAGAACACCGCTTATGGGCCCCCCAAAAAAGCCCTACTAAGCAGGTATAAACAAAAGTATGAAGGCTATTGCTTAAAGCATTGTAAGCCGCCCTGAGTCTCCGGAGAAGGGCAGCATATAAATCGAACTAATATATAAATAATAAATAAATAAATAAATATGCTAACTGCCAAACTGACTCTGTTAGCAATAGCAATAGCACTTAGACTTGTATACCCTGTTTCCCCGAAAATAAGACCCAACCAGAAAATAAGTCCTAGCACGATTTTTCAAGATGCCCCAGTTAAGATTGTCAGCCAGATGGGTCCATTTAGTACCAGACGTCCCCCCAAAATAAGTCCTAACCAGAAAATAAACCCTAATGCATCTTTTGGAGCAAAAATTAATATAAGACCCAGTCTTATTTTCGGGGAAACATGGTACTGCTTCATTGTGCTTTTTCAGCCCTCTCTAAGCAGTTTACAGAGTCAGCCTATTGCCGCCAACAATCTGGGTCCTCATTTTACCCACCTCGGAAAGATGGAAGGCTGAGTCAACCTTGAGCCTGGTGAGATTCAAATTGCCAAATTGCAGGCAGCCGGCAGGCAGCAGACGTAGCCTGCAGTACTGCACTCTAACCACTGCACCACCGCAGCTCTCTTAAATATAATATTAATATGAAAGTGGTGGAATTAAGTGGAACACAGTTTATTTTGGTTTTTTTGCACTAAATCAACATGGATCCAATGTTTTTTTGTTATGTTTCATAACCAAACACAGCACTTGTGTCCCGCCAATTCTTATCGTTAATCCTATGTCATTTCAACTGAAATTTAAATCTGCGAATTTGGCTTTTTGGGTGCTGTACAGTGGAGCATATTGTGAAGTTACACTCTCTGCCCATGGATTCATGCCCTTTCCAGATGCATATTTGTGGGGTTTTTTTTTATCTTATGTTTTAAAAGTTGGTCTTGAGCAGATGGCAAAAGCCTGGATGAAATTAATATGTGCACTAGACTGAAATGAGATAGACTGCCAATAATTCTCCCTTTGTTTGCATTTCTATAGCAATCTGTGTCAATCTGACTTAATTGACTATAAATGTGAACAATGTCAAGGAACAGAAGGAGGAAAGTCTCGGAAAGAGATTTTTTTTAAAAAAAAAATTACAATGCAGAGCATAAGTTTTAGCACTGTGGGGAGCTTCAAAGGACTGATTTTTAAGGCATCGTTTTTCAAAGGCGAGTCTATCGAACCAGCCTTCCCACTCAAATCTTTGAATTGAATCTCTGTAGCTGTTCAAAAACGTTGAACCAAATCAGGTCCCTTTGAATAAACTTTGGAGAGATTCAAACACAACATATAGATTTAATGTCCCTCCCTTGTGGCTCTTACAGCTTCCTTCATATAGATGGGCCTATCAATGTTCACCTCTGCTTTGTAAGAGTATTGCATAGAAACTGATTTTGTACAGACCTATTGCAACTTGTGTTTTGAAAGAACATTGAACAAATAATGCCTACTTAGTTGCTTGGGGAGGTGGGATGCAAGTAAAATTAAAGGTGTGGGCAGCCACAGATGAAGGCGTGGTTACTTATTTAGCACGGGGTGATGTTATATTACCCAGGAGACTACAATGTTAATGCAGAGTAGTAGTTTGGCTACCTGTTTGCTAGGCCTGTTCAGTTCATATTGTTGTGGCTCTGACCCCCGAGCCCATCGCATCGGAGGAAGAAGGCTCCGAACATGAAGGAGAGGAGCCAGCCAGGCCTCCCTCCCCCAGCCCCTCCTCTCTGGCAATTCCTCAGCTGTCGGCCGAAGGAGAGGAGATTAGCCAGGAGCCAGGTGTCTCCGATCGGTCAGAAAGTGATGAGGGAGACAAGCTGTGGCTGGACCCATGTCAGCGTCAGCGTGCTAAAAGATCCCAGCAAATGAAGAGGCATGCCAGGGATTACCTGAGTCACTGGACCACACCCCACAGGCTATATAAAGGAGTGGGGTGGCAGTTTGGATTCTGTGATGGACAAAGTTTCATTCTGGCTAGTTCCTTGGTGCCAAGCCTCAGTCGGCTGAAAGGATTGGAATTTGGACTGTGTTTTCCCAGCTGGTGTGTATGTGTTTGTTATCTGGTGAAGGAATACCCCCCCTTTGTTTAGTAAAGAACTTGGCAGCCGGTTCCCATAGGGCTGCCAAGCCTTGATAATGAAACCTCCGTGTGTGCCAGTCATTTAACCCTCGTCTGTCTGTGTGGGTTTGTGCGTGTGGAAGACGGGGACAGAACACATATTTGCATGCTTCCCGAGTGTTTTATGGAGCAATGGGGTATATGCAGTACAATGCAGTGAGCCATGTGCAGATCTGTACATTGGGGAAACAAAACAACCAATTCAGGAATGCATGGCACAACGTAGGAGAAGAAACCCATCAGGACAAGAGTCAGCAGTTCATCTGCATGTAAAAGACAAAGGCCACTCTTTTGAAGACAGCAATGTCCACATGTCGGACAGAGAGGACCGCTGGTTTGAAAGAGGGGTCAAAGAAGCCATCTATGTCAAAATTTAACATAGACTTGTTAAAGTTATGCTCTCATTCAACCGAGGGGGAAGGATACAACATCATCTATCTCCAGTCTGCAACACAGTTCTTTTAACAGTTCCAAGAAGGCTCCATAACCATTTGCACCCCTCAGGCAATCCTGACGACACAGATAAACCTCTAAGTGGCCTTAACAACTTGCTAAAGGAACGCAAATGACCAGCTGTCTGCAAAGAATATAAATCCTTCCATTCCCCACCATCCACTCAGAGCTGAAGAAGCTTCTTGGATGAGAAACGAAATGTCTTCGAAGAAAAGACATTTTCTTTGAAGGTTGCGCCCTTTCCTAGACGGAGATGCCCTTCGTACAGTCACCCACGCTCTTGTCATCTCTCACCTGGATTACTGCAATACCCTCTACATGGGGCTGCCCTTGGGGTGCACCCGGAGGCTCCAGCTGATCCAGAATGCAGCCATGCAGGTTGTTATGGGAGCTTCCCGTTACTCCCGTGTTACACCTCTCCTGCGCGAGCTGCACTGGTTGCCGGTGGTCCTTTGGATCCGCTTCAAGGTGCTGGTACTTACCTATAAAGCCCTACATGGCATGGGCCCAGGGTACTTGCAGGACCACCTACTGCCAGCCTCTCACAGACCAGTGCGCTCGCATAAGACAGCCCTCCTTTGGGTGCCGATGGCCAGGCAATGTTGGCTGATGGCATCCAGGATGAGGGCGTTCTCTGTGAGCGCGCCGACCCTCTGGAATGGTTTACCCACTGGGCTCTGCATGGCTCCCAACCTCCGCTCCTTCCGCAAGGACCTAAAGACGTGGCTTTTTAAACAAATCGCCTGACCTGCGCGGTGTATTTAGCTTGGTTTTAATATGGGTTTTAATTGTTAATTTATCTAAATTAATTTATTTTTACTGTTCTACAGTTTTAATCCTTTGTGAGCCGCCCCGAGTCCTTCGGGAGAAGGGCGGCATATAAATTTGACCAAATAAATAAATAAATAAATAATCACATACATACATACATACCTACCTACATACATACATACATACATACATAGAAAATCCAGTTGCCTCTTGAAAAAGCACTTTTGGGACATGATTCCCAAAGTATCCACAGGAGGGCGAGCTAGTTCCACACCAGAAAGAAAGACGAGCGGCTTTCCTGCAGGAGCATTTGAGGACCTCTCCCTCATCAAACATCAAATAGATGTTGCTGCCGGGAAACTTCAGCACTGGAAAGATTCTGACCATCCACATGAAGTGCTGGTTCAGTTCCCTACCAATAAGTGGTACCTATTTATCTATTTATCCAAGAAATTAAAAGACGTTTGCTCCTGAGGAGGAAAGCTATGGCAAATCTAGACAGCATACTAAAAAGCAGGGACATCACCCTGCCAAGGAAAGTGCATATAGTCAACACCAATCAGCTGCTCGTGCTAAAGCCCAGCGATTCCCTCGACGTGATGTCCCGGTGTCTGGAAGCGGTGCGGCTGGATGGGGAGGAACAGGCTTCGGTTCAACCCTGCCAAGACGGAGTGGCTGTAGGTACCGGCATCTCGGTTCCATGGGGATGTTCCATCGCTGGTTATAGGGGGTGAGGTGTTGCCCCCTGTTGACAGGGCATGCAACTTAGGCGTCATCCTGGATTCACGGTTGTCTCTGGAAGATCATGTTACGACAGTGACCGGGGGGCATTTGCTCAGATTTACCTGGTGCGCCAGTTGCGCCCCTACCTGGACTGAGATGCCCTATGCATGGTCACTCATGCACTGGTCACCTCCCGGATTGACTACTGAAACGCTCTCTACATGGGGCTACCCCAAAGACCACTCGGAGGCTTCAGCTGGTGTAGAATGCGGCTGCGCGGGTAGTGATGGGAGTGCCCCGACGCTCTCATGTTATACCCCTCCTGCGCAACCTGCATTGGTTACTGGTTGCCCTCCAGGTGAGATTCAAGGTGCTGGTGATTACCTATAAAGCCCTACATAGCTTAGGACCGGGGTATTTGGCGGACCTTCTGCAGCCGGCAACAGCTCCCCATCGCCCGGTGCGTTCCCACAGAGAGGGCCTGCTCGGGGTGCCATTGGCTAGACAGTGTTGGCTGGTGACCCCTAGGAAGCAGGCCTTCTCTGTGGGCGCGCCTACCCTTTGGAATCAGCTCCCCCTGGAGCTCTGGATGGCCCCCGACCTTCGCCCTTTCCACCGTGACTAAAAACATGGCTATTTTGCCTGGCCGGTCTAGACTGATGGGGTTTTTAAAATGGAGTTTAATTGATTTTAGGGATTTTATGTGTAACTTTTAACTCGGAGTTTTTTGTTTTATTTTTCTGTTTTTTTGTTGTGAGCCTCCCTGAGTCCTCTCGGAGAAAGAGCGGCATATAAGTCTACACAAATAAATTAAATAAATAAATAAGTAAATCAGGCTGTGCTGAAGCTGACCAGGCTGTTTGCTGCAAGGGGGCAAATTGCTGGGAGGCAGAGGCAGAGGCAGAGCCAGATTTTTTATTCTTGTTTTCCTCCCCAAATGCTAGGTGCGTCTTATACTTTGGAGCATCTTATAGTCTGAAAAATGTGGTAATTACTCTGTAAATTAGTAAATTGCAAATGGTCAACAGTAAGACAGTAAAACAGTAAGTAAGAGCTCACTGTAACAGCATTGCTAAAAAAGCATTAAGAGTTGTTAACCTAATCTTGCATAGTTTCTTCTCCGGTAATATTGAACTGCAAACGAGGGCATACAAAACTTTCGCCAGACCAATTCTTGAATACAGCTCAACTGTCTGGAACCCGCACTGCATATCAGACATAAATACAATTGAACGAGTCCAGAGATATTTCACAAGAAGAGTCCTCCACTCCTCCGCTCGCAATAAAATACCTTATGCCACCAGACTCAAAATTTTGGCCTTAGACAACTTAGAACTTTGCCGTCTTCAGTCTGACCTAAGCGTAATACATAAAATCATCTGCTACAATGTCCTACTACCCAACGAGTACTTCAGCTTCAACCACAACAATACAAGAGCACACAATAGATACAAACTCATGGTAAACTGATCCAAACTAGACTGCAGAAAATATGACTTCAGTAACAGAGTGGTCAATGCTTGGAATGCACTACCTGACTCTGTGATTTCTTCCCCAAATCCCCAAAACTTTAACCTTAGACTGTCTACTGTAGACCTCACCCCATTCCTAAGAGGTTTGTAAGGGGCAATTGCACCAGCGTACCTACCATCCCTGTCCTAATGTTTTCTTTTATTTGTATCCTTTTCATGTATTTATAATTATGTTTACACTTGTATCTGTCATAAAATACATGCTTGACGAAATAAATAAATAATAAATAAAAAATGTTTTGGCGGGTTTTCATAATTTCCAATTTTGAAGAAAATCACTGTGTATTAACTGATCTTCTAGTCTGGAGAATTGTTGAATGTCTACCCATTTCCCATGGGCTTCTCAGAAGGCACTGAGCAGACATAGTTATATCTTTTGAAAAATGATGTATTTCAGGAATCCAATATTTCCTTCAAGCTGCATCTAACAGAGGATAGACATTGAGAAATCATAGATGAACTGTCCTTCACTCAGGAAAATGTGTCCTCTGTTGTGTATTAACTTATTAGAGAACCTTTAGAAACCTCCAAATTTGTCAGAAGAGCATGGCTGAAAAATCACAGGGTGGAAAATTCGAAAGGGGTAAAAAACAACAATAACCCAAATATGTTTTTCCAGGTTGCAGTTGAAACCTAACAAAGTTGAATGGTTCACCTTATTAGAGGAAGAATTAGGTCAGAGAAATGAAATGGGAGAAGTGAAAAGTTTGCAACCCTACATTATTTGGATATTAATGTTATTTGAGGTGTTGTAGTTCAGTGGTAGAACGGAGACGGTTCCAGCTTCAAGAAGATAGTAATTGACGCAAACAGTTCCAAAACAAACAGACTTTATTAGAACAGCTGAGAATTAACTCATTCTCAGCGTAGTCCAAACTAAATTAAAACAAACTCTTCATAACACAAAGTCTTCAGTCTAATCACCAACCTTGGTATAGTTAGGCAAACTGCCAAAGGCTTCTCTTGGCAAAAGTTCAAAAGTAGAAGACGCCAACAAGAGATAAGTGCAGCAAGACGATCAACGTTTTCCAACAAAGAGCCCAAGAACCGTTGCTGGTCTTTTAAACCTTATGGGAAGGGCCAATCATCTCTTGGCCCTACTCCCGAGTTATCCTCTCTGCTTTAGCTGCTCCTGCCTTCTGGCAGCTCTTCTCATACGTACACTAGGAACAGGCTCCTGCAGGTCCCTTGGACTGCAAGGCGATCAAACCGGTCAGTCCTTGAGGAGATCAACCCTGACTGCTCTTTAGAAGGCCAGATCCTGAAGATGAAACTCAAATTCTTTGTCCACTTAATGAGAAGGAAGGACTCCCTGGAGAAGAGCCTAATGCTGGAAAAGACTGAGGGCAAAAGAAGAAGGGGACGGCAGAGAATGAGATGGCTAGATGGAGTCACTGAAGCAGTCGGCGTGAGCTTAAATGGACTCCAGAGGATGGTAGAGGACAGGAAGGCCTGGAGGAACGTTGTCCATGGGGTCGTGATGGGTCAGACATGAGTTCGCAACTAACAAAGAAACAAAGTTATAAAAATACAGTAGAACTCATTAATTTTGGTCGAGCAGATTATTTGAATTATATAGGATTAAGTGGAATATTAAAGTTGGTGCAGTGGTTAGAGCGCAGTACTGCAGGCTACTGCCGCCTGCCTGCAATTTGGCAGTTCAAATCTCACCAGGCTCAAGGATGACTCAGCCTTCCATCAGTGGTGAAATCCATTTTGTTTTTACTACCGGTTCTGTGGGTGTGGCTTGGTGGGCGTGGCAGGGGAAGGATACTGCAAAATCCCCATTCCCTCCCCACTCCTGGGGGAAGGATATTGCAAAATCTCCATTCCCACCCCAATCTGGTGCCAGCCAGAGGTGGTATTTGCCAGTTCTCCAAACTACTCAAAATTTCCGCTACCGGTTCTCCAGAAACTGCTGGATTTCACCCCTGCCTTCCATTCTTCCTAGGTGGGTAAAATGAGGACCCAAATTGTTGGGGGCAAGAGGCTGACTCTGTAAACCGCTTAGAGAAGACTGTAAAGCACAGTTAAGCGGTATACAAATCTAAGTGCTATTGCTGAAGTTGACCCTCAGTCCAGTGGTGTAGCAATCTTTGGTTAGCCTAGAGATAAGTTAACATTTTATTTTATATTCAAGATATGCTCACACGTCTGATGATATTCTCCTTCAGCCACCCAATTTGGAACGCTCTGCAATTTGGTCTGTGTGATTGGTGTTGTCCCTCAGACGGCACCTCTGCAACGAAGAGTAGATGGATGGAACTAAATGGACTGTCAAACGATATTGTAAAATGTAATTCCTGCCTTACGCATTCACGAGTCTTCTTACTCCCTCTCAATCGGCTACGCAATTATGGTCTAGAATCCCGTAGGGGGTGAGAATGGGTATCACACCAGGGAGACCATGTAATTCACATCATCGTGACATTGGCCGGTCAAAAGGTTTTTTTCGCATTGTGTTCAGGCCACAACCGCTGCTTCCAAGAACTAACTAGAAGAAATTAGAAATTAGGAATGAATTTGCACCGAAATTTCATCTGGTTATTGGAAATTGCTGGTTAAGATTTCCAAGTGAAGCGTTAAAGTGGAACGCTTCATGATGTCCTTCAAACACCAACCTTTCTTGAAACCAGGTGTTTCATGTACCCTGGGATGGATTGGTGTTCACCGTAACGTGGGCACCAACATCCTCATTTAATTATTCTTGAAAACATCACTGGAGATGGCACCTAGGCTCCTGCCTTGAGGAGGTTTTGGTTTCAATTTTTTTTACTACCGGTTCTGTGGGTGTAGCTTGGTGGGCATGGCTTGGTGGGAGTGGCAGGGGAAGGATACTGTAAAATCTCCATTCCCTCCCCAATCCAGGGGAAGGACACTGTAAAATCTCCATTCCCTCCCCAATCCAGGGGAAGGTTACTGCAAAATCTCCATTTCCTCCTGATCAGCTGGGACTCAGGAGGCAGAGAATAGATGGGGACAGGGCCAGTCAGAATTTTTACTACCGGTTCTCCAAACTACTCAAAATTTCTACTACTGGTTCTCCAGAACTGGTCAGAACCTGTTGAAACCCACCTCTGGTTTGGACTACAAGACTGCCAAAATCCCTTCCAACCTATGATTCTATTTTCTACTCTCATTTTCCATTTGGTATTTTCCCTTTACGTAAGAGGTCTACAGAAGTGCCCAAAATGTGCAAAAGTGCGTGTGGGTGACTGTTTGTGTGATAGCCAGCGTTTGACCAGGTAGGTTATTTCATAAGTACATCCCATTTAGCTAAAAATATAATTAGTGCAACATTGATTTCAGACAAAGACACTAATAAGGAAGAATTAGTCAAAGGAAAAAACAAATTTCATTCATGATTGAATCCTTCCTTCCTTCCTTCCTTCCTTCCTTCCTTCCTTCCTTCCTTCCCTCCCTCTCTCCCTCCCTCCCTCTTTCCTTCCTTCCTTCCTTCCTTCCTTCTATCCTTCCTTCCTTCCCTCCCTCCCTCTTTTTTTCCTTCCTTCCTTCTTTCTAAAAAAAGAGGCTGACACCATTTTTTTTTAGAGATATAAATGATCATTATGTGTTTGGGAAGGCAGGAAATAGACCACACCCATCTGAAACAATATTTATCAGATAATTTTTAAAGCAGATTTGGGGAATAATAATCAGCTCCAAAACTAGATGTCCTCTCCGCAAAATTGAAAGAGTGGGATCATGTAGGAGATTGATTGATTTATTTATTTATTTATTTATTTATTTATTTATTTATTTATTTATTTATTTATTTATTAGTTCAATTTATATGCCGCCCTTCTCTGGAGACTTAAGGCAGCTTACAATGCACTTATAGCAATAGCCTTCATTCTTTTGTATATACCTGCTTATTAGGGCTTTTGGCCCCCCATAAGCGGTGTTTCTACAAAGTCAGCTTATTGCCCCCACAATCCGGGTCCTCAATTTACCTACCTCGGAAGGATGGAAGGCTGAGTCAACCTTGAGCCTGGTGAGATTTGAACTCGCACTAATTGCTGGCAGCTGGCAGCTAAGTGCTACATAACAGCACTTAGTCTGCTGCACCACCAAGTCTCTTGGTGGATCAGGTGGTGATCCATAGATCTTCTCTCTAGTGAAGTTCTTTAAAAAAAATACATGGAACATAGAATAAGAGTTGGAAGGGAGTTTAGAGGTCTACTAGTCCAACTCCCTGCTCAAGCAGGAGAGCCAATACCATTTCAGACAAATGGCTGTCCAGTCTCTTTTTGAAAGCCTGCAATGATGAAGCACCCACAACTTCTAAAGATAAACTGTTACGTTGGTCGATTGCTCTTACTGTTAGGAAATTTCTCCTTCCTTCTAGGTTGCTTCTCTCCTTGGTTACTTTCTATCTGCTGTTTCTCTTCTTGCCTTTAGGTGCTTTGGAAACCACAAAAAGCCACCTCATTAAACAGGGATTCAGTAAAAAAAAAAATAAAGAAAAAATAAAAAATGGTGGCCACAGCAGTATGAAACTCTGCCCATTTTTTTATGCGTGATGGGCAAAATTTTGATCACACAGTTTACCTGAGTTGATAGTGAATAATGAAATTGCATCATTTCTCTCCTCTCCTCTCCTCTCCTCTCCTCTCCTCTCCTCTCCTCTCCTCTCCTCTCCTCTCCTCTCCTCTCCTCTCCTCTCCTCTCCTCCCCTCTCCCTCTCCCTCTCCCTCTTCTCTCCTCTCCTCCTCTCTCTCCTCTCCTCTCCTCTCCTCTCCTCTCCTCTCCTCTCCTCTCCTCTCCT
>WNWU01000062.1:1025444-1038775 GCA_012654045.1 Ptyas mucosa | reverse complement strand
AATAGAATAGAATAGAATAGAATAGAATAGAATAGAATAGAATAGAACAGAATAGAACAGAATAGAACAGAACAGAACAACAGAGTTGGAAGGCAGCTTGAAGGTCTTCTAGTCCAACCCCCTGCTTAGGCAGGAAACCCTACACCACTTCAGACAAATGGTTGTCCAGCCTCTTCTTAAAAACTTCCAGTGTTGGAGCATTCACAAGTTCTGGAGGCAAGTTATTCCACTGATTAATTGTTCTAACTGTCAGGAAATCTCTCCTTAGTTCTAAGTTGCTTCTCTCCTTGTTTAGTTTCCATCCTTTGCTTCTTGTCCTGCCTTCAGGTGTTTTGGAGAATAGCTTGACTCCCTCTTCTTTGGGGCAACCCCTAAGATATTGGAACACTGCTATCATGTCTCCCCTAGTCCTTCTTTTCATTAAATTAGATATATCCAGTTACTGCAACCGTTGTTCATATATTTTGGCCTCCAGTCCCCTAATCATCTTTCTTGCTCTTCTCTGCCCTCTTTCTAGAGTCTCCACATCTTTTTTACATCGTGGCGACCAAAAATGAATGCAGTATTCCAAGTGTGGCCTTACCAAGGCATTATAAAGTGGCATTAACACTTCACGTGATCTTGATTCTGTCCCTCTGTTTATGCAGCCTAGAACTGTGTTGGCTTTTTTGGCAGCTGCTGCACATGGCTGGCTCACATTTAAATGGAGAGTAAGTCAAATTAAGGTGGTTAAATTAGGAGTTACTCACAATCTTCTTGCCTACCCTACTTGAAAATGTCACAGAGTCAGCCTTGACTACTGTCAATGGCCTGGGTGAGCCCTTGTAGTTTCGTTGGCAATATTTTTTAAAAAAACAAGTTTTATTGGTCCCCCCCCCACACATTTACTCACATCTTTTTTGAACAGAGTATTGGTCACATCTTATCTTATACAATTAATCAAATTCAAATACATTTTACTCAATTACAGTTTTTGCCACAATCTTTTTTTCCCCTTTTCTTTTATCATGTCTTAATATTTCTATGCTTGCCTACATAAACAACATCTTCATTTGCCCTTAAATTCTAATTATTGCTATTTATTCTCTTTTAGTCTTTAAACAATTCATTATTTATCTTAATATCTTTATATTTGTTCGGGGTTGCCTTTCTTCCATTTCATCTTTTTTATTGTACAGCAATCTTTCTCCTCAAACCTTCCACCTCTCTCTTTTCTTTCCTTCTTACTTTCTGTTCCCCTCCTCTTCTTCTCCTCCCTACTTCCCCTTCCTTTCTCCTTCTCCTCCTCTCTTCATCCCTCTCTTATCCTCACTCCTACTCTAATTCCCCTTCCCTTACTTCCTCCCTTCTCTTCTTTCCCTCTCTCTCCTTCCTTCTCTCTTCCGTGTCTCTTCTCCTTCCTTCATCCCTCTCTATTGCTGTATTCATTTTCAATTTTATATTTGACCGAGGTTGCCTGGACTCCATAGTGGCAATATTTTTTTTTAAAGGTAGCTTTTCCTTGCCTTCTTTCTATGAGGTGAGAGCCACGATCAACCAGTTGGCTTCCTGCCTAACTCAAGGTCACCTGCTTTCCTGCTTTCTGACGAACCGGTCTGGACCAGCTGAATACCACCTCTGCATTTAATCATCCGACTCATCTACCCATCACCTCTGAACAATTCAGTTTCTTAAGTTTTATAAAATCTGGTTCTTTTGCTTCATACTGGCAGTGAAGTTTCTAATGCTGTCATTAATTCCGGAATTATGTAGATAATGATATCAGTCTAATGGGAAGTTGACACCCCAGCTTTTCCAATCACAGGACTAAAGTAAAAGTTCTGCAATGGATGAATCTCAACTGGCAATTTTAATTTGATGCATCTGACAGGCGGGTGGGTGGGTGGGTGGGGGACCCTCTTGAGATCACATAATCAAATGAGATCTCCTATAATGGGAACATTTGGCATTTGCAAGAAATTAGATGCGATATATTTTTTCTTTTTTTGCACAAAGAGGCGATCAAGGGACTGTCCCTGATTGTTACTGCTATCATAAAGTGAATTTAACAAATAGGAAATCTCCGTTGTTCATCTTGGAACGCGCATCAAATGGTTCTCTTTTTCCGAGGCTGTTTTACTTTGGGCCAAAATTATCTGATACATTTGCTCTTTCCTCCCGCCTGCTTGTTATTAGAAGAAACAATCCATCTGTCTTAATTATTCAAATTGGTCCCCTGAAATTTGAATTCAGCCCTGGAAGTGGGGTTGTTAGTATATTTTTCTGGACTTATAGAAGTTTTACATTCTGCTTGCCTCTATCATCATCTTCTTCTTCTTCTTCTTCTTCTTCTTCTTCTTCTTCTTCTTCTTCTCCTTCTCCTCCTTCTCCTTCTCCTTCTCCTTCTCCTTCTCCTTCTCCTTCTCCTCCTCCTCCTCCTCCTCCCCCTCCTCTTCCTCTTCCTCTTCCTTTTCCTTTTCATTTATATTTATATTTATATTTATATGCCACCCTTCCCTGGAGACTCAGGGCGGCTTACAATGCGTTAAGCAATAGCCTTCATACTTTTGTATATTTTATACAAAGTCATCTTATTGCCCCCACAAACTGGGTCCTCATTTTACCCACCTTAGAAAGGATGGAAGGCTGAGTCAACCTTGAGCCTGGTGAGATTAGAACTCGCAGTAATTGCAGGCAGCTGGATGTTAAATGCTGCTTTAGTAGGAGGCATTAGTCTGCTACGCCACTCAGGCTCATTCTTCTTCTTCTTCTTCTTCTTCTTCTTCTTCTCCTTCTTCTTCTTCTTCTTCTTATTATTATTATTATTATTATTATTATTATTATTATTATTATTTAGACCACTATACTGCTTCATAGTGCCTCACAGCCCTCTCTAAGCGGTTTACAAAGTTAGCATATAGCATATTATTGCATAATAGCATATTGCATTAGCATTAGCGTATTGCCCCCAACAATCTGGGTCCTCATTCTACCCATCTTGGAAGGATGGAAGGTTGAGTCAACCTTGAGCCGGTGAGATTTGATCTGCTGATCTTCTAAACTAGCAGTCAGCTGAAGTAGCTGCAGTACTGCACTCTAACCACTGCGCCACCTCGGCTCTCCATGTTCTTGTGCTCTTCTGAGCACATGGGTGAACAAAATGAAAGAGCAAAGACCAAAAACAGGAGAAAACAGCCAAGCTCTGAGAACACCAAGGACCCCACCGTTCAACCTTGAGTTATAAATGAGCCTCACTATAAATCTGTCTCTGCTTAGCTTCCGAAATCAGACGGCATCATCTAGATATGGATACGTTCTGAAGGTAAAGGAGGAAAGGGAAGGAGAGGAGGAATGAAGAAAGTAGAAAGGGTCCAAAGGAAGAGAAGAGAAGAAAAAGAGGAAACGTTGTGGTAAAAATAAAAGAGAAGAAATGGTAAAAGAGCAGCTCTGACCTTCCGTTCCTTCCATTCCCCACCATCCGGTCAGAGCTGAAGAAGCTTCTTGGATGAGAAGTGAAATATCTTCAAAGAAGAACAAGGAAGTCCAGTTGCCTCTTGAAAAAGCACCTTTGGGGCAGGTAAAGCTCTAATTTTATATATATATATATATATTTCTGACAGATCCTGGCATTTTATAAAGCAGTCATACTATATTCTCATTTTCTTTTTCCCCCCCTGAAATTACTTGTTTGGTATCAAGTCCTTGAATGCCTCTATTATGAGTGTTTGTATTAGGGAAACTGTAGCTCCAAAAGGGTTTATTTTAGGAATATTAGCAATGCTTTCCTGCAGCAACGCTGGTTTATCGATTTTTTCCTCCCTGTGCCATTTTTCTTTTTGTTACAGATTCATTTTCAAGAGCATCTCCACTGTACAGATATCCACCGGATGATAAATCACATCTTAAAATCTATTAGCTTTTTTTTTTTTTTTAGCTTTTCATGATGACCCAAAAGCAGGAACTGAAATTCTTTATTGTTCTTTCCTATCACAGTTTAAGACTGGAGTAGGGATGGAATAGTAAACCTTTCCTGTGGTCACCTTTTAAAAAAACCATTGCTTGTTTTATTAACTTGGATAATGCGATGGTAACACGTGAGTCTTATTATAAGTAGTACGACCACAATTGAGCCCAAAATCTATGTTGTGAACATTTGTTAAGTGAGTTTTGTCTCATTTTATGACATTTCTTGCCACAGTTGTTAAATGAATCACCACAGTTGATAAGTGAGTAACCTGGTTGTTAGGTAAATCTGGTTTCCCCATGGACTCTGCCAGGGGTGGGTTCTAAAAATTTTTACTACCGGTTCTGTGGGCGTGGCTTATTTTGTGGGCATGGCTTGATGGTCATGTGACAATTCTTTAGGATTTAGCAGAGGTACTGGTCTACCAGGCTTTTAACTGCTTGCAGAACTGTACCGATCTACCCATTTATTTTTGCAGGCACTGATCTACTAATGTATTTTTACAGGCACTGATCTACTCATGTATTTTTGCAGGCAGTGGTCTACCCATTTATTTTTGCAGGCACTGGTCTACCCATTTATTTTTGCAGGCACTGATCTACCCATGTATTTTTGCAGATACTGATCTACTCATGTATTTTTTCAGGCACCGGTCTACTCATTTGTTTTCTTTTAACACTGATCAGCTGTAGGGCGGCCCTTTGAAGCCCTGCAGCACCAGTTTAAACAGTTTTTTTCCCGCTAGCCATCAGCTAGGACTCAGGAGGAAGCAATAGATTGGGGGTGGGGCCAAATAAAAGGTAAGAATAACACGGGGATGGGTGGGGGGGCAGGGGGGCAAAACCACTTTGGTGACATCATATTGTCACCGCTACTGGCTCGGCGGAACCGGGCAGAACCGGGAAGAACCCACCACTGGACTCTGCTTGTGAAAAGGTTGCAAAAAGTGATCGCCTGATGGATCCAGTTGCCAAACATCTTAATTTTGACCACAGATATGTTGCAAAGGTCGTAACTATGAAAAATGGTCATAAGTCACTCTTTTTTTAGTGCCGTTGTAACTTTGAATAGTCACTAAATGAGTTGTTGTAAGTCAAGGACTTACCTGTACTGTATTCGATGAAGCCGGGTGCTGTGAGATCTAACCAATGGGTGTCGATTACCACTTGGCCAAAAGGGTTAGATGAAAAGAAGAAAAATGTATGACTGGAACCACCATTGGTGTTGGGAAATGTACAGGCAGGCAGGATAGTGGAACCAAGGGGGAAGTTAGCCTTGAATCATATTGCAACCTCAAGAGACCCCCCCCCTCCCAAAGTTGCATTGAATCTAATCTGTCTATTCTCAAGGGAAGGCAAGCAATCTGGAGACATTCCTATACTATAGGCAAAATGCAATGGAGTAGTTAACTTGAATCCTTCCCCTGTATGGTCTATTGTGTGGGCCCAACGATTGGCATTCCTCAAAGAGTTGTACTATTAATTTACTGTAGCTTTAAATAACTTGAATACTGCTTGAACCAGGGGTGAAATCCAGCAGGTTCTGACAGGTGCTAGAAAACCGGTCGCGGAAGTTTTGAGTAGTTCAGAGAACCTGCAAATACCACCTCTGGCTGGCCCCAGAGTGGGGTGGGAATGGAGATTTTGCAACATCCTTCCCCCTAGAGTGGGGGTGGGAATGGAGATTTTCCAGTATCCTTCCCCTGCCATGCCTACAAGCCACACCCACAGAACCGGTAGGAAAAAAAATTGGATTTCACCACTGGCTTAAACATAACTGTGTTTTGATGTTTTGTATGGGGAGGTAAGGGAGAGGGGTAATGTTCAAAGCAAACCAAATGCTACGAGTCATTTCTGCCACTAGAAGTGAGGCAGACAATTGCAAATATTTGGAGCACAAAACGTGCTCAAGGTTGGGCCCCTGTATGAGTTTTGTGCTGTGTTGTGAGGATTGTAACGAGCCGTGGTGGCGCAGTGGTTAGAGTGCAGTACTGCAGTACTTCTGCTGCCTGCTGGCTGCCTGCAATTTGGCAGTTCGAATCTCACCGGGCTCAAGGTTGATTCACTCTTTCATACTTCCGAGTTCGGTAAAATGAGGACTCAGATTGTTGGGAGCATCACATTGACTCTGTAAACCACTTAGAGAGGGCTGTAAAGCACTGTAAAGCGGTATATAAGTCTATGTGCTGTTGCTATTGTGATCTTCTAAGGTTCTTTAATTTTTACTGTAACGATCTTCAAATCATTTACTTAGAATGCCATACAGGAGCATGCAAGGATAAGCCAAAGATGGCTGAAATAATTGTCCTTTCTTTGATTATTTTTTTTAAAAAAATATTTCTTTGTTTTAATAACACTGTGAAGCCTGATGATGATGCATGAGGCTTTGGGTTGTATGTGATGGTGTTTGGTGATCATTGGTGTTGTGCCGAACAAGGGCTGTACTTTTTCCCCCCTCCCACAATTTGCATTGGAAAATGGGAGGGTGAAAGGAGAAATTGAAACTGCGACTGGTGCCCCTACTCAGTCTTTGTGAATGCGGGTGCTGCATTTGGTAGGGAAGGAACAGGGAAGTATGGAAGTTATGATAGACGCTTATGAACCAGCCAACCTTCCATTCTCTCATCCAGACAACACTGCCAGAATTTCTTGATCAGATCTGGCTAAGCTGTTGCTGAATGTCAGGTTAATAAATACAAAGCTGCACCTGGGCATTTTGCAATTGATCCTGGGATGAGTAGAAAAAGGTCTTTAAGACCTGGCTTGCTAGTGAGTCTCCTCCACCCCACATGTACAGCTTCCTGCAATGCAGAAGCAGTTCCATTTTCTAAACTACCAGTTCTGTAAATTTCCAGATTCTTATTTGTCCCTATGTTGTTGAGTTGCCAAAAAGGAATTTATAGCCAATTGTCTGCTTGCCTGAGCGGACTCCTTGTTGTTCAAGATGTTGATTCTAAAAAAACCCTCAGGAATGCTTCCAACGAGATAATTAAATGTTTTTGAACCTACCGGAAGCATCATGCTACATAGGGGTAGGATAAAAAGAGAAGTCACAAGGGTTAGGATCAGGGGTGGGTTCTAAATTTTTTTACTACCAGTTCTGTGGGCATGGCTTATTTTGTGGGCGTGGCTTGATGGTCATGTGACAATTCTTTAGGTTTTAGCAGAGGTCCTGGTCTACCAGGCTTTTAACTGCTTGCAGAGCCGTACTGGTCTACCCATTCGTTTCTTGGAGGCACTGGTCTACCCATTTATTTTTGCAGGTACCGGTCTACTCATTTGTTTTTGGAGGCACCTGTCTACCACCAAACTGCCTTTTAACACTGATCAGCTGTAGGGCGGCCCTTTGAAGCCCCGCGGCAAGAGTTTAAACAGTTTTTTTCCTTCTAGCCAATCAGCTGGGACTCAGGAGGCAGCAAATAGATTGGGGGTGGGGCCAAATTAAAGGTAAGAATAATGCACTGGGGTGGAGGTGGGCAGAACTGGTTTGGTGATGTCATACCATCACCGCTAGCGGCTCGGCGGAACCAGGCAGAACCGGGGGGAACGCACCACTGGTCAGGATGCTCAGGTGATTTCAGTTGTTTTATTTATACCTAGTGGCATGTATACAGGGGGCAAAATAATTCCACCAGATAGGATACGACATCTAGTATGTTTAGGAGCAGATTTAAGAAAGCTGTTGAAGATAAGAAGGTATTCGTGCAGAAACACTAAATACTTTACAAAATTCACAGCATAAAATGTTCTAGCTGATCCAGTTTTCTCAGCTACAAATTTTCACAGTTTTAGTCACAAATGGACTTCCATGGACCTCACTTCATACTTAAGAGGTCCATAGAGGGAGCGTGCATAAGCGCACTAACATGCCTATCGTCCCCGTCATCGTATTTTTATATTATTCCTGTTTTTGTTTGACAAATTATTATATATAAAATAAAAATCAATAAAGGAAATGTGCACATTTGTATTAGGGGCAGTTTTTCCCAATTGCATTATACTAGGCAGAACAAATCTATTAGAAGGTATTTCCAGATTGGAATTTGGCAGTTCAAATCTCACCAGGCTCAAGGTTGACTCAGCCTTCCATCCTTCCGAGTTCGGTAAAATGAGGACCCAGATTGTTGGGGGCATCACACTGACTCTGTAAATCGCTTAGAAAGGGCTGTAAAGCACTGTAAAGTGGTATATAAGACTAAGTGCTATTGCTATTGCTAAAGATGTGTTTTGCCAGTTTCAGCTTGGATGTCAATATTGGCAAAAAGGCTTCCGTAGTGCAGGATATCTGGGTTGGTTCAATTCAATTTTGCAGCTATTAAGATTGTTGGACAAGCAGGTACAAAAATAGCCAGGGAAGCAATGAAGTCTCAGAAATGTGCCCCTCATCAGTCAACAGAATTGCTGATTTACCACTAGCTTATCAAGTACTTAGGAGGTGAGGGCTTGGCAGCACAAGGGAATAACAGCTGATGACTTAATCACTGGCCATCCATACTCAAATCAACAACAAAAGCTCTACATGGGGCTAACCTTGAAAAGTGTTTGGAGACTACAGTTGGTCCAGAATGCAGCCGCATGAGCTATCGTGGGTGCACCTAGGTACACCCACATTACACCAATTCTCCATGTGTTGCACTGGCTCCCTATTGGTCTCTGGTCACAATTCAAGGTGTTGGTTATTACCTTTAAAGTCTTACATGACTCAGGGCCAGGTTATCTTTGAGACTGCCTTCTACCACATAACTCCCAGCGACAAGTAAGATCCCACAGAGTTGGTCTCCTCCGGGTCCCATCAGCTAAACAATGCCGGCTCGCGGCCCACGGGGGAGGGCCTTCTCTGTGGCTGCCCCAGCTCTCTGGAACCAGTTACCTCCTGAGGTCCGGACCACCCCCACCCTATTGGCCTTCCGAAAAGCGGTGAAGACCTGGCTTTTCCAGCAGGCCTGGGGCCGTTGATCTCGCTGTTGCGATCTTGTGAGATCTGGCCATGAATGGTGTGAATGGGTTTTAATGTTTTAATTTTTAAATATTTTTATAATGGTTTTTTAAATGCATTGTAAGCTGCCCTGAGTCTTCGGAGAAAGGCGGCATATAAATTGAACTAATAAATAATAATAATAAATAAATAAATAAATAAGCCATACGCACACAATTGTTGGACATTTTACCAGACAAGTATAACAAAGGGAATGTATATCGGATTTTACATGTATTGACTGCAGGAGAATAGTATTTGCACAACAATAGAAAAGTGAAGAGATTCCAACGGATGAAGATGTGATTAGAAAAATATTAGAATGTGCAGAAATGGATAAGCTAATACTTACAATTAAGGGGGAAAAAAGAAACTGAATATTTTTTGACTTGGGACTTATTTTATCAATGGCTAGCTGGCAAAAACAGGAGCTAGAAACAGGGAAATATATATGAAAGGATCAGCGATAAAAGGAAGATATTTTAACTTGGTTAAACAAATAGTATGATTATTACTGTTATTAATATTAATATAATTAATGTAATGAATATTGTTGTAAACACTGTGATTTTTATTTCCTAAAATGATTTGCACCCAGACAACACACTGTTCAATTGAAATTGGAATTTTTGTACTCTATAAAATAAAATAAAAACTTATTACCAAAAAAAAAAAGGAAATAACAGCCGACGACTTAATCACTGGCCATCCGTACTCGAATCAACAACAAAAAAGCCACACACAACCAAGCACCATATAAATACGACATACAGAATAGCCCAAAGCAAACAATCTGCTAGAGAGAAGTTCGCTGAAGATGGGCTCCAACACGAGTCCGAAAACTCAGAAGACTAAAGCTTTGGTCCCGGTGACTGATCCAGATTGGATCCTGCAACATTATCCTGGGACATATATATTTGCCTTCATTCGTGACTTAAGAGGTCTTTTGTTTTGTCATCTGGGGGTTCAGGAGTTAAGAGTAGTTGAGGGCTGGCGAATGGCATTGATCCAGAGGTGGGTTTCAGCAGGTTCTGACAAGTTCTGGAGAACCAGTAGCGGAGATTTTGAGTAGTTCGGAAAACCAGTAAATATGACCTCTGACTGGGCCCATCCCCATCTATTCTCTGCCTCCCGAGTCCCAGCTGATCGGGAGGAAATGGGGATTTTGCAGTAACCTTTCCCTGGAGTGGAGAGGGAATGGGGATTTTGCAGTATCCATCCCCTGGAGTGGGGAGGGAATGGAGATTTTACAATATCCTTCCCCTGGAGTGTGGAGGGAGTGGAGATTTTGCAGTATCGTTCCCCTGGAGTGGGGAGGGAATGGGGATTTTACAATATCCTTCCCCTGCCACGCCCACCCAGCCAAGTCCACCAAGCCAAGCCACGCCATGCCACCCCACCAAGCCACGCCCACAGAACCGGTAGTAAAAAAATTTGAATCCCACCACTACTGATCGTCTGGAATGGAATGGATGAGTTTTTCCTATTTTTAACACAAAGACCAGAAGTGCATAGAAACAGGAAAACAACAATAAGGGTAGATGTTTTGTTAGCGGGATGCTAAGAAAAAGAACTATATATAGGCAGAGAGGCAGAACATATATACTTCACGTAGAATCTTGTTTTCGGAAAATATATTTGTTTATGTGATTTTTAAAGGAAAGAAACTAGAGAACTAGGAGAAATAGAGGGGACAAAATGGCGTCTGACTAGAATCAGACAATGACACTTCACCAAATCGGGATGCTAATTATTTGAGATTTTTTTTTCTTTTTTAAAAAAAAACCTCAGGGATAAAATAGCTGATCTTCTAGCAAAGACACCTAACTGATTTCAAACATTTCACACGAGAGGGCTGGAAAATACCCAGTATGAAAAATTAAAAGCGCTAAGGTTAAAGCATCGTTCTGGATAAACTTGAGGGGGAAAAAAAAAACCACATTGAAATAATTTTTTCAAGCATATGTGTTGTAAAAGAAAAATCAAAGTCCAGCAGGCATGTGGCTAAGAGTCATTCAGTCAACCTTCTATAAATATCCTTCCTGAAAAAACTCTTAAGCAAAGACATTGAGGTGTAACCACGGGACAAAACCCTTTACGACTAGCAACTGGATAAAAAATAATATATTTTTTTTATAAATAAAAATAATATCCCCCCCCCCTCCAACATAGGAAAAGAATAGGTCGTTCTCATACCACAAAAATAATCAGTGGAATCCCACAAGTATCTCTACTGTGGTCAATTTTATCCTGTTCTTAAATAATCTTGGTTTATGGGTCAAGCAATCAAGTATCTAAATTTATTTACAATAAATTATTCAGAGTGATTAAAATACAAAGAAAAAGGCTCCCTTCCTCTAAGTTTCTGCTTTTTAATTCAAACAAGGCGGAGGGCGGCTTCAAAAATTTTAGCAAGGGGTTCTCTGCCCGGTTGTTGGGTGGGCGTGGCCTAGTCAGCCTCCTGCACCACGAGGGGAGGGGGCATTTTTGCCCTTCCCAGGCTTCAGAGGCTTTCCTCGAGGCTCCGGGAAGGCGAAAATGGCTTCGCCAGGCTCCAGAGGCCCTCTGGAGGCCCATTTCCGGCCTTTCTGAACTTCCGGTAGGCCCTCCCCGAACCTCTATGCGCATCCTGCACTTAGCTGCATCCAAAATGGGCCGCGTGGGGATTCCTGGGAGGGGCAGGATGGGCGGGGCCAGCCAGGAGTGAGATTTGGGGGTTCTCCGAACTGCACAGAATCTTAGCTAGAGGTTCTCCCGAACCCCTGCAAATCCCCAGCAGCCCCACCCCTAAAGCAAGGGGTTTAAAAAGAGGAAATAGCCAATATTTTTTATTTATTCACACACCCAAAAACACACACAGGTCTTTCTGAGTTCATTTTTTTTAAAAAATAAATTTTATTAATTTTCTATTAATTACATTTCTTTCTTTACATTGCTTAATAAACATCGCGTCGTCTGGGTATTTAATTTGCTTAACAATACAGATTCCATTCTTACTCTCCACCCCTTTTTTCCCCAACCCCTGGCAAAATAAGTTCCATGTTCGATAATGTTTTGCGTTTTCATTCTTTGTGAAACTTGAAGATTCAAACTAGACCAACCAACGGCTTTACAATACAGGCAACCATCATTTTGGAAGGCTGTATAAATAAGCATGTTATAATATATCAAGGATGATTTGGTATCCTAAAAACTATGCGGAATCTTTTGCTTCATCAGCATTTCTGTGGAAGTGAGGGAAAGAAATTCCTCCATAGTTATATTTATAAGGGGGGGGGGAGCCAGAAGTTAAGAATTTAGAACAGGGGTGTCGAACTCGATTTCATTGAGGGCCACATCAGAGTTGTGTTTGACCTCAGGGGGCCAGAGTGGGCGTGGCCAGCTTGACATCACTCATGTTGGGGGCGCCTGTGGCGGCCCAAGCACTCGGCCAGCACAAACGGGCTCCCGAGCTCCGTTTTCGGCTATCACAGCCTCCTGCAACCCTCTGCCAGAGAAAATGGAGGCTGGGAACCTGTTTTCACTGGCAGAGACACCATGAGCCAGTCCTTTGCTGTTTCCAGGGTGGTCCCGGGGGCCAGATCTAAGTACCCCATGGGCCAGATCTGGCCTCCAGGCCTTGAATTTGACACCCCTGATTTAGAAAGCAATTCACCATGGATTCAACATGATAAGAATGATAACATTTAACATTCTATCTTTAAATTAAACATATGAGAATTTCCTCCTACGCGCTAAACCTGAGATCCCCTACTCCTGAAGTATGCTTTACTACTAGGTAGCACAGTTGTATTAGGGCAAACCAATGAAAAGGATATAGACTTTTTATTGGTTTGCATTTCAACATTTATTTCTCATTTTGAAGAACAGAGTTATCTTCAACGGTAGCGGTCTCACAAAATAAACATCGTCTGCCTGATAAATATCTTTCCTGGAAAAACTCCTAAGCAAAGACATTGAGGCCTGATAAAGGAAGTAGAAAAGGTATGAGAAACTAGAAAAGAAAATTCTAGAAGTCTTCTAATCTGGAGATTAGAAGACTTCCAAAGTCCCTCCCTCCCTCCCTCTTCTCCTCTCCTCTCCTCCCCTCCCTACCCCTCTCCTCTCCTCTGCACTCCACTGCACTGCATTCAACTCTCTCGTCTCCTCTCCTCTCCTGTCCTTTCCCCTCCCCTCCCCTTCCCTTCCCTCCCCTCCCCTCCCCTCCCCTCCTCTCCTCTCCTCCCCTCCCTTCCCCTCTCCTCTCCTCTGCACTCCGCTCTCTCCTCTTCTCTCCCCTTCTCTCCCCTCCCCTCCTCTCCTCTCTTTCCCTCTCCTCTCCATTGCACTCCACTGCACTCCAGTCTATTTTCTCCTCTCCTCTCCTCTCCTCTCCTCTCCTCTCCTCTCCTCTCCTCTCCTCTCCTCTGCACAT
>WNWU01000062.1:997074-1014955 GCA_012654045.1 Ptyas mucosa | reverse complement strand
GACTTTTCAGCTTATGGCTCTTTGCCCTAGTTCTTATTTCATGGTTGATTATATAATTATATGACAGGGTCTTATTTTCGGGGAAACACGGTGTATAGGATGAGAAGCTTCAGTTCTGAACTTCAAGGAAAAATGAAGTCCAGTTGCTTTTAGAAAAAAACGCCTTCGGGACAACCGTGACTTGCATGTCTGAGAATCTCTATAGACCTTTTCAGCACTCTCTCTTTCTCTCTCTCTCTATAAAGAATTTCCTTATCTGACATGCCAGTTAAATTATGGCAAAGAAAGATAAGCTGAAAGACATCCAGATACTTTGGTATTCAGTTTTGACCCATTTGGCAATTCGTACTTCTGAATAGGAGGTGAGTTGTACGATGTAAGTACTTTGAAAACTGCGGTGTTTTGAAACGAGGTTGTGACAATCGGAACAAAGGCAGCACCACGAGCAAAGAGATAAGAATTAAAAAAAACCAAAAACCTTAAAGCAGAGGAGCTGATTTTCATTCATGGGTTCACAGGAAGCTAATCCCACACTTTATTGGTTACAGTTAGAAGATTTTGGTGTAATCTTCTAACTGTAACCGTAACAGAAGGTTGTGGATCCATACCACACCCCAATCTATCCTTGTATGTTTGGGTTTTGAAGGACTTTCTCATTTTTTTTATTTATTTATAAATATTTTTTTATTATAGTTCAAAAAAAAAAAAAAACGAAAAACAACAACAAAGACAAATGTATAATAGTTTTTCCATCATGGTGTAACATCACCAAAATATCCATGTACATATACACCAATAATCAAAAAGTTAAAAATAGAAAATATTTACAGATTCTTATATACAAATTTACATTTTGAATACTTATTGATTACCATAATTATACCATCGCCTATAACTATAATCCAACATTATCCTTTGTCTCTCTCTCTCCCATCGTTTCTGAATCCAATCATACCACATGTTCCAACTACTATAAAAATCTGAGTCTCTTTTACCCTTGATCAGTTTTGTGAGGACTTACCAACGGACTCAAAAATAATTTATAAAATCGTGGAATGTGCGGAGTCCGATAGACTTACAAAACTGAAGGATTTTCTTATTCATTGTCTTTGTATGTGAGCTTCTCAGGATTATAGAAACATGGTGGCGCAGAGGTTAGAATGCGGTATTGCAACCTAACTCTGCCCACAGTATAGAGTTCAAAGCGATATGTAAGTTTAAGTGCTATTGCTATTGTCCTTCCTTCCTTCCTTCCTTCCTTCCTTCCTTCCTTCCTTCCTTCCTTCCTTCCTTCCTTCCTTCCTTCCTTCCTTCCTTCCTTCCTTCTTGGATATTTTCTTGCAGACCTTTCATCACCAAACTAGGTAACATCATCAATGCTAGATAATATTATTTAATTAGTAATGAATCATCTGCAAGAAAACAACCAAACTCCGAGAACATCAAGGAAAGCACCGTTCAACCCCCAAACTACAAATATTCTCTTCTATCAATCCTATCGGGACATTTTCTTTTCTTCTTTTTTTTAAATGATCGCAGTAGTGAAATGTAAAATTTGTTACTACCAGTTCTGTGGGCGTAGCTTGGTGGTGGTGGTGGTAATATGACTGAGTGGGCGTGGCCAACTTTTTTTTTTTTTTACTTTTAAAACCATTTTTTCTACAACCTCTTTGGCTGAAGAGGTTGTAATAAAAATGCTTTCAAAGCCTCTGACGATCCCAGCTGACTTGCCTGATCGGCAGAGGCTTTTTTTCCTTTTAAGAATATTTTTTCTATAACCTCTTTGGCCGAAGAGGTTGTAGAAAAAATGCTTTTAAAAATAATTTTAAAAAAGCCTCTGATGATTGCACGGCTCAGCTGGACAATGGGGGGGGGGGAGGGATTTTTGCTACCGGTTCTCCGAACCACCCACCTCCATCGCTACCGGATCGGGTGATCCGGTCCAAACCGGGAGCATTTCACACCTGAATGACCTCTTCTGATGAGATGTTTTCTTATCATTGATCATTTGGATTCCCGGCCTTCATTTATACCTTTGACAAAGCAGAAGACTTTTAACTGTACTTTTATATGTTTAATTTATTTCCAATTAAATTAATGCTGATTCAGGAAAGAGCAACGGTATTAACATATTTCAATTAATTAATTCACATTAACGACAGAACGGAATAGAAGGTTATTGTGTGTTGGAAACAAATGAACCATGTCACGGAATATATATATATAAGCTTGCTTGCTATAGCAGCCTGATTTTTATAATAATTCATGAGAAATTAATAAGCATTCATAATGAATAAACGTAGGGACAATTTAATGACTATTCAACAGCAGCTCATGCACAACAAATCCAAATGTTTATCAAAGATGTTCATAAACTTGTTATATGAACATTTTTAATGAACTACAGAAATCTTAATCAGCATTCATTTATGAGTTCTACTGCAGCAGCATTCTCCGAGGACGTGTTATGGGCCAAAGAAAGCCGGCTAAGCTACTCTAAATAGGGACAAAAGAAAAGAAAAAGAACATATCACACTGGAATATGATGCGGTTACTTCATTTTAAACTTTCAACAGATCGTAGAGGAAAAACAGAGTTGGAAGGGACTTTTAAAGTCTTCTAGTTCAATCTACTACAATTTATTTTGCGAAGCACCAGAAGGCAGGACAAGAAACAATGGATGGAAACTAATCAAGGAGAGAAGCAACCTGGAATTAAAGAGAAACTTCCTAACAGTGAGGACAATTAACTAGTAGAAGAGCTGGCCTTCAGAAGTTGTGGGTGCTTCATCAATGGAGGTTTTTAAGAAGGGTCTAGACTGGACGTCAGCAACCTGTGGCTCCGGAGCCGCATGTGGCTCTTTGGGCCCTCTGCTGTGGCTCCCTGTCGGGTGATCCCACAACTGGCTGGCCCTGCCAATCACCCTCCCCTCCCAGTCACTCCTTGCCTTGCCTGAGAAGGTAAAGGCAGGGGATGGAGAAGTGGCCAGGGCAGAGACAGAGAGATACAGAGAGAGGGGGAGAGAGAGAGACATAGAGAGATACAGAGAGAGAGTGGAATAAAGAGGGAGAGGGGGGAAGGGGGAAGAGAGAGAGATGTCAAAAGGGTTTTGTGGTTCCCGGTATTTTTTAACAACTGTTCTGTGCCCTAATGACCGGCTGGGTAGGTGTGGCTGGGGGGGTGTCATGTGACTGGTAGAAGTGAGTGACGTCGAATTGGCCATGTCCTGTTGTGACTCCGACCCCCGAGCCCGTCTTATCGGAGGGAGAAGGCTTCGAAAGTGAAGGAGAGGAGTTGGCCAGGCCTCCCTCTCTAGAACCCTCCTCTCTGGCAATGCCTCAGGTGTCTCCTGAAGGAGAAGAGATTGGCCAGGAACCAGGTATCCCCGAGCAGTCACAGTCGGACAGTGACGGAGATAAGTCTTGGCTGGATCCACGCCAGCATCGGAGAGACAAGCGCACGCAACAGAAAAGGAGGCGTGCCAGAGCTTAAGCTGAGTCACTGGACCACACCCCACAGGGGATAAAAGGGGGTGTAGTGGCCATTCAGGCTCTGTGACGGACAAAGCTAAACAACTAGCGAGTCGCATTGTATCTCTGAAACTACGTTATCTGCCTGCCTTGGATTGAATACGGACTGGACTTGACAACTCTTTGGACTTTGTGTATTTGTTTTGGTTCATCTGTCGGAGGAAGTTTTGGTTTATCTGTCCCTCTGTGAGTAAAGTTCTTGGCAAACAGCTACTGGGTTGCTGCCAATCCTGTTAATGAAGGAATTTATTGCCTGCAAGTTTTATTTAACCCCCGGCTGACTGTTTGTGTATGTGTGTGTGAGATGGGGACAGAATACGCCCACCCAGATTTTGTGGCTCCTGGTGTTGTTGCTTTTTCTGTGGGAAACGTGTCCAAATGGCTCTTCGAGTGTTTAAGGTTGCAGACCCCTAGTCTAGACAGCCACTTGTCTGAAATTGTATAAGATATCCTGCTTGAGCTGGACTAGAAGATCCCTTCCAGCTTGATTCTGATTCTGATTCAACTTTCTGCTTAAGCAGGAGGCCCCGTACAATTCCAGAAAAATGGCTATCCAATCTCTTCTTGAAAACCCTCCAGTGATGGATGCCTCAAAGGTGTTTTTGCAAAAGGCAACTCTGATTTTCTTGAAAATGTTTCATTTCTCATCCAAGAAGCTTCTTCAGTTCAGTGGATGAGATGCGAAACATCTTTTGAAAAAGCACCTTTGGGATAAGAATAACCTGGATGACTGAGAATCTTTTTTTTAATAATAATTTTTTTAAAAAAATTTCTTTTAATACAAAACATTCCATCATTCATTAAACAGAGTGTCGTCTGGGTACAATTTTTCTGTGTCATAACAAAAAGCTTACCCCCCCTATTCATTATTTATATCTACTCTTAGTTTAATATTAATACTCAATACTTAACGTATCTATTATCATAACATTTCTCTTCTTATTTTACTATACATTATTTTCGTATTTATTCTCTAACCATTGATAAAATAAATCCCATATATTATAATAATCAGATTCTTCCTTCCCTCTAATTGCAAATGTGAATCTATTCGTTTCTGCACATTCCAATATTTTCTTAATCACATTTTCATCTGCAGGAATCTCTTCCAATTCTGTGCAAATACAATTCTAGCCGCCGTTATTACATGAATAATCAAGTATACAATTATTTTTTTTTTACTATAATTCCCTGGTAAAATCCCCAACAAGAATATCTCAGGTTTTAAGTCAATATGCTGATGTGGATGACTGAGAATCTTCATAGATTCCCTCCAGTGTTGGAGCCATTCACAACTTCTGGAGGCAAGTTGTTCCACTGATTAATTGTTCTAACTGTCAGGAAATTTCTCCTTAGTTCTAGGTTGCTTCTTTCCTCGATTCGTGTCCATCTGTTACTTCTTGTCCTGCCCTCAGGTGTTCATGTCTGTTCCAGATGAATTATGGCTTAAACTCAGCTTCAGTGTTCTGCTGCCATACTGCACGTCAAAATGCTTAATGTATAACCATGTGTTATATCAGTGAGTGTTTCTATCACACGTGGCACTTAACAATAATGGTTTCCATCTATTGGATTTAATATTAACAGTCATTAATTTCCAAATCAGATTTTGTATTTTCAGCAACTTTCAATCTTTTTTTAAAAAAATGTAATGGCTGAAAAATAACTTTGATTTTGGTTCAGTTAGTTGGTTTTTCTCTTTGTCATTGATTTGCCACTGGGAAAGTGATGCTGATGAAAGCTGGGTCAATTTAAGATATTTTATTTATTTATTTATTTATATTTATATGCCGCCCTTCTCCGGAGACCCAGAGCGGCTTACAATGCGTTAATCAATAGCCTTCATACTTTTTGTATATTTATACAAAGTCAGCTTATTGCCCCCACAAACCAGGTCCTCATTTTACCCACCTTAGAAAGGATGGAAGGCTGAGTCAACCTTGAGCCTGGTGAGATTAGAACTCGCAGTAATTGCAGGCAGCTGGATGTTAAATGCTGCCTTAATAGGAGGCATTAGCCTGCTATGCCACTCAGGCTCCTACGCCTGAGATACAGATTAGGGCGGGGTGAAATGTAAATTTTGTTACTACTGGTTCTGTGGGCGTGGCTTGGTGGTGGTGGGGGTAATGTGACTGGATGGGCGTGGCCAACTCTTTTTTTTTAACTTTTCAAAGCATTTTTTCTAATGCTTTGAAAAGCCTCTAGCGATCAGGCAACTCAGCTGGGATCATCAGAGACTTTTCAAAGCAATTTTTTTTACCACCTCTTCGGCCAAGAGGTTGCAGGAAAAAAATGCTTTGAAAAGCATCTGACGATCCCAGCTGAGCCACGTGATCATCAGAGGCTTTTTTTTTTTTACTTTTAAAAGTATTTTTTTCGTCGGAAGAGGTTGTAGAAAAAATGCTTTGAAAAGTAAAAAAAAAAAAAAGCCTCTGATGATTGTGCGGCTCAGCTGGGCATGGTGGTGCTGGGGGCGTGCAGGGATTTTTGCTACCGGTTGTCCGAACCACCCACCTCCATCCCTACCGGATCGGGCAATCCGGTCTGAACCGGGAGCATTTCACCCCTGGATAAGAGACTGGAGACTAAAACATATGAAGAATTGTTACAGGAACTGGGCATGGCTAATCTAGTGAAGAGAAGGACTAGGGGAGATATGATAGCAGTCTTCCAATATTTGAGGGGCTGCCCCAGAGAGGAAGGGGTCAAGCTATTTTCTAAAGCACCTGAAGGCCAGACAAGGAATAATGGATGGAAACTGAACAAGGAGAGATTTAACCTGGAAATAAGGACAAATTTTCTGACAGTGAGAACAATAAACCAATGGAACAGAAGTTGCCTTTGGAAGTTGTGGGAGCTTTATCACTTGAGACTTTCAAGAAGAGATTGGACTACCATTTGTCAGAAATGGGGTAGGGTCTCCTGCTTGGGCAGGGGGTTGGACTAGATGACCTACAAGGTCCCTTCCAACTCTGTTAATCTGTTAAAAAGTAGGAAATCTTCAGAGCTAATCATGATCTTGTGATGGAAAACCAACTGGAAATAAGATGGTTTCTGAAACACAGCATCCTTGTGTCCCCAAGTCTCTAGAAACTATACTTTCTAACAATCTTTCAGTCTTACGTGTCAATGAGGAATTGTAAATTAATTTTTCAAGGTAATGACAACTTGGAAATGAAGCAATGTAATGCTTTCAGCTTCCTTTTTTTTTTCAATTATCCAAAAACATTGTTCCCACCCTAAAGTTGTCCATATGGTCCTCATATAGAGGCCCCCATATAGAGCTTTTTGCACTAATGCTAGTAATTCAGAACAAGGACAATGACAGAATGAAATAAACTCAACTATACTGAGCAGCAAGGAGAAATGTTGATGCTCAAGTAACCATAAGAAGAAAGCATACAACAGTGGAAATCACTTTATTAAGACCGCGGGTCTCTTATTAAAAAATTGCATCTCCTCTAAATCCAACCTATTTGATTTCCTGATTGCTTACTAACAAACAGAAGAGGATAGTTGTAGCTCAGAATTAAACTGTGGGGTCCTTGATGCTGTCTGAGATTGGTTGTTTTTTAGCAGACGTTTTACGACCCAACTAGATAACATCATCAATGCTAGAATTGTGGGGTTTGTTCTCTGTTGATCTACAAGTGGATAGTCTTGGTGGTTCATTAATTAGGCTATTGTTTGGTGTTATTTTGTTTGTTTGAGTTGGTAGGTTTTTGATTTGGATATTGTTTACTGGTTGATTATTAGTCTTGTATTAGGATTAATCTTACTGCTTAGTTGAGTATTAATCTTGGTGTTATCTCTGCTTAATAGGATGTGTGATGACCCGGGGTGTGGCACAAAGGCAACATAGCCAGAGAACCGGTCTGAGTCCTTTTATTGGCACCAATTTTGCTCCCAACGTCCCATTTACTCTCCGGCCTGGAGAAAAACTCTCCCACAAACCTGCAGCAGTTTCCAACTCCAGTCCAAATGCTGTAAGCAGAATGACTGCAATCAATCACTCCAGCAGGACAAGATAATGAGTCCCAAAAGTGAAGTATAATTCCAGCAAGACAAGATAAGCACACAGAAGCACGGCCCTAATTCAAACAATCAGGAGGGAATGCCAGGAATGCAGGCAACAATTCTCAACTCTAGATGAATTCCGTGTTTGTTCCTGACAAACTCCCCTCCCAACTGCCTCTCCTTTAAACTCCATCCCCAGGTGTGCCTTGTGAAGGGAATCGGGGCCCTCTCCTTCCTCATAACCCACATTGCTCTCTTCTGCATTCTTCCTTGTCCCTGCATGTCATAGGATAAGGAGGGGGTGGTTCTTGGTCTTCATCTGAAACCCCTCTCCCTTGTTCTACCTCTCCCCTGACTTTGCTTTTCCTCAGTTTCCTCCACAGCCAACGGAGCCACTCTCCTGCTCTCTCTCAGCTGTTCGTCTTCCGTCTCAGATTCCAACTCCAATGGGGGCATGACAGGATGTTGATTGCTAGCAAAGAGGTGTTTTGATTTTTTTTTGGCTTTTTTTAATTGTCTCTTTTGACTGGTATGTAGACATCCTTTAGCCCAATGTACCTGTTGTTGGCTGATTTGATTCCATGTGTTGTGAAATTAAGAATCAAATCAGCCATCAACAGGTACATAGGGATAAACGACACGTACACACCATTCAAAAGAGACAATAAAAAACCGTGAGCATCCTTGACCAAGCTGAGTCCAAAAATGCTAGAGAAGTCATGGAAACTTGGAAACCTGGCACTCAAATGATGTTACCTACCTGGGTAATAAAATGTCTGGTTAGGAACTGTTGATGACACTGGAATTAGAAAATACAGTCATACTTCTACCAGTAGACATTGGAATTATGGAAAGAAAAGGGAATAACGGAGATAACCATTTTGCAACATTTTAACCCTCCCTCTTTTGCTGCCTATGATTGGATATATAGTCCATAGTCCAGTTATAGACCTGGCATATGTTATAGACCTGGCATATGTTAACGTGAATGATTCCTCTGATGAGCAAAATAAACGCAGACAATAAAGAAATCCATTAATCAGAGGAATGTCAAAAGAGCGACACAGAATCCAAAATTTTTGTGACACCAGCTCATTAGTCTTTCTGTTCAATTTATGACTCCGGTTATGCATCTAGCTTAAATTAAAAGGATGAAAAAGTTCTTCTGGTTACAAATTGCAACTCATTCAAAGTGATTATCATTTCAATGCCAAGACGCCATCCTCGGCAAGTCAAATTTTATTCAAATTACAAGTGTGTCCTACTCAAGAAGCTGCGCATTAGCCGTTTTATTATTTAAGATGAGGTCATCCGCATAGCGCCGGAGTAAAACGTCCAGTAATTTTCATCAAATTCATAAAATCCCTATATTGTCTGTGGAAGCACCCTTTACATGTCTCTAATGCAGAACTAAATTTGACTTCTTTTTCGCTTTAGAGCCTGGGGAAATCATTATTAAATGAACCTGCTAATTTGCTACATGCTAATCATTTATTTTCATATGCCAAAGCGCGATTATAATATACAAATTAAACTTATCAGGTAGCATCAGCTTCTAGGCAAAATGTTAAGAACTCTGTGTGTTTCCATTATCCTGGGTAAGGTGATTTAAATAGAGTTCACAGTCATTGTACACTTCAGTGCCATGCAGCTGAGTTGGGCTTAACAGAATAACAGAGTTGCAAGGAACCTTGGAGATCTTCTAGTCCAGTGATGGCTAACCTTTTTGCCATTGCGTGCCAAAAGCAGGGGGAACGCAGTGGGGTCACATGCACGTGTGCCCACACCCATAATTCTATATGCCCTTCCCCCCTGTGCTCCCCCTGCTTTTGGCACGTGATGGCACGTTGGGCCTGGTAGGCCCATTTTTTGCTCTCCCCAGGCTCCAGAGCCTTTCTAGGAGCCTGGGGAGGGCAAAAACGGCTCCCCCCCCCCCCGAGGCCTTCCGGAGGCCAGAAACAGTGTGTTTCCTGACTCTGGTGGGCCCAGAAGGCCTGAAAATCAGCTGGCTGGTGCACGCATGCGTGCTGGAGCTGAGCTCGCGTGCCCACCGATATGGCTCCGTGTGCCACCTGTGGCACCCGTGCCATAGGTTCGCCATCACGGTTCTAGTCCAACCCTGTTCAGGAATACAGGAATCATCCAGCACTCAGTTGATAAGATATCAAGATGTTCTTAGCTCATATGGAGGTTCTTTAGGGACACTGGGTGATGCCTGGTATTTCAGGACATTGACTCGGTGTTCCCCTGGGAACTTTCCGCAGCCCTGCAGGTGCCCAGAGATATGGGTGCCATCCATCCATACACACCTTCCAGTCTCTTCCCAGAATCAGAGTCAACATCTCTTCTTAAAAGCCTCCAGTGTTGTAGCATTCACAACTTCTGGACGCAAGTGTTTCCACTGGTTGATTGCTCTCACTGTCAGGAAATTTCTCCTTAGTTCTACGTTGCTTCTCTCCTTGATTAATTTCCATCTGTTGCTTCTTGTCTTGCCTTCAGGTGCTTTGGAGAATAGGTTGACTCCTTCTTCTTTGGGGCAGCCTCTGAGATATTGGAAGACTGCTATCACCTAGACCCGTGATGGCGAATCATCACGGTTCCGTGTGGTGGCACGCGGAGCCGTATCAGTGGACACGTGAGCTCAGCTCCACCAGCTGATTTTTGGGCCTTTCGGACCCTATCACTGCGTTCTTGTATTTACCAGCTGAGCTCTCATCTTCTGGACTATTACACTTGCCGTAGATACTCATTCTTATCTCTCTAAGCTAACTGCGCATCCTCCACATTCCATTCCTCCTTCATCTTAACTTCCTTTGTTCTCCCTGCCAGAGAGGTCCGGCAGGAACTCTGCCAAGATGTAGCTAATTAGTTAGTAAGAGTTATCTTTATTTTACTTTTACAATAAAATGAGTTTTCTTAGAAAATACTTCTTCGGGTTTGTTTTCTCAAAGTATACTTGCAAGGAGAAGCCACGGTCCAAACCTCTAACCAAGGTGTGATTGTCCCAGAGCCAGGATGGGATCAATCAACACCCTGACAGGCCCACCGGAAGTTGGCAAATGGGCCCTTTCCCACCTCTGGAGGGCCTCCGGGAAGTGGTGGGGAAGGCTGTTTTTGCCCTCCCCAGGCTCCAAGAAAGCCTCTGGAGCCTGGGGAGGGCAAAAAACAAGCCTACCATGCCAGCACGTGCCAAAAGCAGGGGGAGCCTGGGGGAATCACACATGCATCCGTGGGAGGCATTGAATTATGGGAGTGGGCATGTGCTTGCATGACATCCCCACACTCCCCACACTTTTGGCACATGATGGCAAAAAGGTTAGCCATCACTGACCTAGACCTTCTTTTTATTAAACTAGGTATTCCCAATTCCAGCAACCGTTCTTCATATGTTTTAGCCTTCAGTCCAGGTTTCTACTTACCTTTACTACTGGTACGCAATAGGGCCATGCGCGCATACACAGAATGCACAGAAGCTTCCTGATGACGTTGGGATTGGTGGGCGGAGCCTCCCGCCAGTTTTACTATCAGTTCTTGCGAACCGGTCTGAACCGGGGGGCAACCCACCTCTGCTTCAGTCCCCCGATCATCTTCGTTGCTCTTCTCTGCATTCTTTCTAGCGTTTCAACATCTTTTTAAATTTATTTATTTATTTGTTGGTTTGATTTATATGCCACCCTTCTCCAGAGACTCAGGGCAGCTTACAATGTGTTAAGCAATAGCGTACATACTTTTGTATATACCTGCTTAGTAGGGCTTTCGACCGCCCCTAAGCGGTGTTCTTTTTTATATAAAGTCAGCTTATTGCCCCACAATCCGGGTCCTCATCTTACCTACCTTGGAAGGATGGAAGGCTGAGTCAACCTTGAGCCTGGTGAGATTTGAACTTGCAGTAATTGCAGGCAGCTGGTGTTACTTAACAGCACTTTAGTCTGCTGTGCCACCAAGGCTCTTTCTACATCATGGCAACCAAAAGAGGATGCAAACTTCCAAGTATGGTCTTAGCAAGGCTTAATTAATTTAAATCCTAGTGATGCTGTTTCCTTGCCATGATGAGAATTAAAGTCCCAGAAGGAACTTTAAGGAGGAAATGGCAATTGCTTTCCTCACTGGGAAATCAAGAGGGAACAAACGCACCAGGAGAAAATTATACAAATATTGCAATATCCTGCCAAGTAGAAGCACCACAATTCAGTTTGTATAGATTTTGTAGATGGGTCGTGAAATTAACTTCTGTTCGTTCCAGGAGGAATCCAGGCAGCTGATCCTGGAGTTGGTGTTCCTTTTTCTTTGTAAGTTTTTAATTTTTTTAAACAAACAAACATACGAACAAATAGTACATCCTTAATCATTCAGTGTTTCATCTGAGTACATATTTTGTGTCTTCTACTCCCTCCCCCATCATTTTCATATTCTATTACTACCATACCTTTATATTTTCATTTAGATTGTTACATCATTCTTCCCAAATTCCTTATATTAATTCATCAATTATCTAGATTTTAGGTATATCTCTTCTCTAACCATTGATATAATTGCTCCCATACTTTAAAATACTCCGATTCTTCCTTTTCTTTAATTACCAATGTTAATCTATCCATTCCTGCACATTCCAATATTTTCTTAATTACTTCTATTTGTTTTATTTATTTATTTATTTATTTATTTATTTTATTCAATTTATAAACCACCCTTCTACTGCTGGACTCAGGGCGGTGTACAGCCAGAAATAAAAAAACAATCGATACAAAAATTTAAAATTTAAAAGAATTATAAATTTTGGGCAGAAATGTAAAAACCTCAGAGCTAAAACCCAGTTTAAACAATATAAAAAAATCCAAAATCTTAAAAAAAGGAGGGGGGTTTCATGCCAGCCCTGCTTGTTGGAAGAGAAAAGTTTTTAGGGCACGGCGAAAAACCCGGAGATCTGATATCCTGCGTATCTCCAGAGGCAGGTTGTTCCAGAGGGCAGGTGCTGCCACAGAGAAGGCCCTCCCCCTGGGGGTCACCAGCCGACATTGCCTGGCCGACGGCACCCTGAGGAGTCCCTCTCTGTGGGACTGTGGCATTCTCCCTCTAGAGGGGTTTTCTCTGCTTTCCAATTTTGCGCAAATACCATTCTTGCTGCAGTTACAATATGTATAACCAAGTAAGTATTCTCTTTACTATATTTCTTTGGCAAGATACCCAATAGGAACAGGTCAGGTTTCAAATCAATATGTTGTTGTATCATTTCCTCTAGCCATGTTCGAAATTTAATCCAATAGTTCCTCGCTTCTGTACACATCCACCACATATGATCATACGATCCTGGTATCTCATGGCATTTGAGCTGGTGATCCCTTATGTTCAATTGTTGAGTTGTATAGTAGAGAAGAGTAGTTGTAAATGAAGATGCTAACAAAGCTCCCTTTATCAGGTCCTTCAGAACTGAAGAAGCTTCTTGAATGAGAAACGAAACATCTCAAAAGGCCAGTGAAAAAGCACCTTTGGGATGACTTAAGAAAGTCTTCAAAGTAGCTGCATCAAGGAAGCCAAAGAGCTTGAAGCTCTGGAGACAGAGGCAGGATTCACATTCTGTCACTACCGGTTCACCCAGCACCGGAAATATGAGCGTGTGCCATCTGCGCATGCGTGCGATGTCAAAAACCATGGCAATTCACTCACACCTGCCGTCTGCCATGCGTGCGGCCTCAAAACTACAGCGATATAGATGGGATTGTGGCCAGGCAGGTGGGCGGGGTGGGCCCACCTGCAGGTTGCTACTACTGGTTTGCCCCAACCAGTCCAAACCAGCTGAATCCCATCTCTGTGTTGTGACCTAGGCTTCCTGAGTCATTAAAACACACAAGTAGTCCCAAAAACTTCTTTTATTGCAACAGCTGTGAATTATGTTCATTCATAGCTGAGTCCCAATTGGTTGCAAAAAGTCCTTCGGAAGAAGTCCTTCGGATAATCACCAACCTTTATCTCCTTTGACACCCTGCCAAAGACCTACTTGGCAAAGCCACACGGAGTCCAGAATAAAACAGAGATGCCGACTGGGAACAGAATTAACAACATTGCTTTCCTGCAAAGGGCCCACGTGCCTTTGCTCCTCTTTTAAGCCTTATGGGAGGGGCCAACCATCTCCAGGCCCAAGTCATCCCTTTTGTTTTAACTGTTCTTGCCTTCTGGCAGCTCTGTGCATGCGCACATTAGGAACAGGCTCCTCCTGTTCCTCTGCCTCACTCCTATCAGTCTCTGGAGGCTCTGGAATCCACACCCCACTCCCCGATGGCTCTGGCCCCATCTCTGCCTCTGATGCAGAGCCCTCATCTGGGCCTCCCCCAGCCTCCAGGACTGGCCTATGTTCTTTCTCAGCCTCATCGCTGTCCGACTCCACTGCCAGCTCCACAGGCTGCTGGCAGACCAGAACACTCTGTCTGGAGACTAATTTTATAGCGTTCATGGAATGACAGGGTGAATATCTGTTTTCCTCCTCCTTCATACATTCATTCATAGAGATTACGCTCTCTGCAGCTGCTATCCAACAATGTCTTCAAGGAATAAAACATTACATTCTTATTAGATAAGAATATTTGGCCTTTTCTCAACATTCTTTCTTTGGCCATGCTTGAAGACTTAAGGGCTGCTGGTTTCCCAGAAATCTTTCTTTCTTGGCAGTTGTAAAAAAGTGGCTTGTTTTGTTTTGTTTTGTTTTTACTTCCTTCTGGAGTTCATTTTGTTTGTTTACTACCCAGTTTAGTTACAACCCTGGGATTTTGGGCACCTTTCTATCCAATTAGTAACTAGATTCAGCCTTGACTAACTTTTGAGTTTGTCCAAAGTCAACAAAAAGTTGCCAGGTTCTGAGGATGTCTCAAATTCACCTCAGGGAATTGGTACAGGTATAAGTTGGCAGCCAGAAATCAAGTATATCTTAGAAGTTCTAATGTATGTTTGCTGTCAAAATATCTTGACAGACTGAGGAAAAATAGATTAGCAGATTTACCGCTTTTTTTTTAATAGGGTCAAACATTCAATGCTGAGCTCTCGACGAGTTCAGTTGGCATTGAACCAGAAATCTATGTTCATCGTTAAAGACTTGAAATTGCTACGAGAAAGTTTCCATGCACCATAAATCCTGCCAAAAGCAAAATACAGAAGCAAAATATCCTTCCCTTGGACAAAACACATGGGGAATTTAAAAAAAAAATCAATAAAACCCGTATTAGATATTGTCTGCAACTCAATCTATAACAATGCAAACCTAATAACTCTACTCATTATAATATCTGGTTTCCAAACTTCAATAACCCAAGTTGGCTATTTATTTATTTATTTATTTATTTATTTATTTATTTTTGCGATTTATATGCCGCCATTCTCCCGAGGGACTCAGGGCGGCTTACAAAAACAATATCCAATACAAATCACAATAAAAATTAAAATCAACAACCCGATTAAAACAATTTAAAATTATAACAATGTACACCCATAACGGATCAGTTAAGTTGACGACAGAGCCACGTTTCCGACAGCCCCCGACGGAAGGAAAGGAGGTCGGGGGCTGTCGGACAAATTTACCATAATGCTATATTTTTTTTTTTTGGTGCGATCATTCCAAATGTTGCCAAGGCCTCAACTTTGCTTCATCAACTTTCATCACTGTTTGTTTTATGCACAGTGAAGCATACACATGTGTTTTTACAAACAGTGTGATGCCTGAAATAACAATGTGTTAGAAAATTGTTCTTCATTGTGGAACGAAGCGAAAAGTGAGAATACCGTGCTGCTCATTGCAGTTTGAAGGATGTGCAAGACAAGAACGCTAAGGCAGGATGGCAAAAATGATCAAGGATAAATCTTGCAGCCCCAAAGCTATGAGGGTTGTGTTTTTTGTGTGTTTGTTTGTTTTTTGTCTTTCTTCTCTTCCGTATAAACAATAATCATTTAAGAATCTCATAATCACTTGTGGGGTGGAGTCTGGGCAATTGAATGGAGCTGAGTGTTTACTGGCCAGATGCCCTTCCTGTTGCCAATGCAGAGTTTTGTTCAGCAGATATGTTCTTATTGTGCCCAGAGAGAGAAATAGCTGCCTCTACCTAGGATCGAACTCACAGCCTCCTGATTGTGAGGTGAGAACTCCACCTCTAGGCCACTGCACCACTCCTTCCTCAGTATAAACAATATAGGCACAAATGCCAAAGTTTTTAATGCTACGCTCAAGTAACACACCTTGGTTTTGAGCTTAGTCTACTAGAAGATTACAAAAATTGATCTTTAAAAAAAAACGAAAAAAATTCACCCCACAGCAGGGCCAAATTTCAACTGTTACCGGGTGGAATTCTCTACTGCATCATTCATTCATTTCTACAATACCTACAATAATATATGAATGTAAATCTAGATACAGGACTTCAGATATGGCACATGCTAATGATGAAGGAAATAACGTGTTTCCCCGAAAATAAGACCCTATCTTATACTTCTTTTTGAACCCCGAAATAAATGCTTGGCCTTATTTTCGGGGAGGTTTTATTATTTTGGGGTGCGTAGAGCAAGATGGGGCTCCTCTTGCCGTCTTACCTGATTTCCAGCTCTGTCTCCCTAACCCTAACCAGAGGAAATGGCGGGGACCGGCTATGAATGTGGTTAAATATTTTCAGGGAGGGATTATTTTGGGGGAGGGCTTATTTTGGGGGGGAGGGTTTATTTTAAGGGGAGGGCTTATTTTTGGGAAGGACTTATTTTCAGGGAGGGCTTATTTTCAGGGAGAGTTTATTTTCAGGGGGTTATTTTAGCGCTGTTCTGTCCCCCTTCCTCACACAAGCAAACGTAATACCAAGCACACCTGGCAATATTTTATTAGGTAAACAGAATAGAATTCCTGGCAGACCAAGGTTTTGGCAGCAAACTGCCAAATGCCTGCCAAGACTGTTTTCACTCCCATAAAGCAGAAGAGGACTTATCGTCAGTCCGTTCCAGGAGCAACAAATTATCCACGAGACAAGAGTTTAATCAATGTTCAGTCCAAAACATATCCAAGCCGAATTTCAGAGATCACGATGTGACTTTCAGGGTTTAACTTTGTCCGTCACAAAGCCTGAAGAGCAATTCCACCCACTTTTATTCCTGGTGGGGCGTGGCTCCGTGACTCAGCTCAATCTCTGGCCCTCCCACGCCTCCTCCATTGCTGCGTATGCTTCTCCCTCTGACGCTGCCTGGGATCAAGCCAGGATTCATCATCCTCGCTCCCTATCTGTGGTTGTTCCGATATGCTTTCCTCCTGGCATATCCCAGGCTGTTCCTCTTGGCCTTCGGATGGAACCTGAGGCATTGCCAGAGAGGAGGGTCCTGGAGAGGGAGGCCTTGTCAGTTCCTCCCCATCACCTTCTGAGTCCTCCTCCTCTGTTAGGACAGGCTCAGGAGTCGGGGTCACAACAAGCGCATGCACTCAAAAGCCCAATTGGGCTTATTATCCAGGGAGGTCTTATTTTGGGGAAAACACAGTATTATCTGAATACAGATCCACTTCTAGAATTCTGAAATGTCGACAGTCTCAGTCAAGAATACAGAGAAGAAATTCTTTGAAGATTGATGAAGTTTCATTATTCAAATAGGCCTCTGTCTCCAAAGACTCAAAAAAAAGAGAAAAAGCACAGTATAATTAAAATACCTTGATACGTTTCTTAGAAAGAAAGTAAATATATTAATTACATTAATGAATAAGATGAAGTGTGTACATCTAAAAGAGCCTTTTTCGGGGCTAATAGAAACAAATAAAAAAAAAAAACGGTAAAGATTTATCTTTCTCCAGGGTCTGAAGAAATTACGTGTCGTTAAAAAGGCCCCAGGGCTGAATAAAAGAAATTAAAGTAAGCCATTCTCAGCTTCGGATATGATTAGCAATCCTCGTCTGCAGGAAGGGAGGTCTTGTCAAAATGCTTAAGAAAAGAAGTCATAAATCTGCACGCAAATGTTGAGTCGCAATTCTCAGCTGCTTCACTCGGCGTAAGCATTAGATCCATTTGTGAGAAATGCATTGAACGTTGTTTTTCGATGAAATATGGAGCTTCTACTAACAGGAGACACTGCTCTTGTGTTATGGATCTGCCATGAATCCCTGCCAAACAGATACAGACACAGAATAACAGAGTTATAAGGGACCTTGTAGGTCATCTAGTCCAACCCCCAGCCCAAGCAGATCCTACACAATTTCTGACAGAAGACAGTCCAGTCTCTTCTTGAAAGCTTCCCACAACTTCTGAAGGCAACTTCTATTCCATTGGTTGATTATCTATCTATCTATCTATCTATCTATCTATCTATCTATCTATCTATCTATCTATCTA
>WNWU01000062.1:976787-995057 GCA_012654045.1 Ptyas mucosa | reverse complement strand
AACAGAACAGAACAGAACAGAACAGAACAGAACAGAACAGAACAGAATATCGGAAAAGAGAAGAGAAGAGAAGAGAAGAGAAGAGAAGAGAAGAGAAGAGAAGAGAAGAGAAGAGAAGAGAAGAGAAGAGAAGAGAAGAGAAGAGAAGAGAATAATGGGATGGGATGGGATGGGATGGGATGGGATGGGATGGGATGGGATGGGATGGGATGGAGTGGGGTGGGGTGGGGTGGAGTGGGTCAGAACAGAACAGAACAGAACAGAACAGAACAGAACAGAACAGAACAGAACAGTGGAACAGAATGGAACAGGATAGAATTCTTTATTGTCGAAGTGTGACTGCACACACAAGGAATTTGTCTCCAGAGCATAAGCTCTCAGTGTATATGCCTTAGACAGTTCTGTGGGAATTAGATGCTCAGCAGAATGATGGCACGTGTATGTATATGTGTGTGGACTTTCTTTGAGTCTAGTTGTTTTGACACGCAATGCCCTATAGCAGCATCCAGAGGGGAGACGTTGAAACAGATTATGTCCAGAATGTGAGGGAGTCTGTCGATATTTTCTCAGTCCTCTTTCCAGTTCGTACAATTCACAGAGCCTCAATGGAAGTCAGGCTGGTTGCAATTTTCTTCTGCAGTTCTAACTATCCGTTGAAATCCGTCTATGTCCTCTTTGGTCCCATTGAGGGGAGCTATTTTGGATTCATGCTAAGAAACAAATGGATGCAGGAAAATTTCAGGATCCATTCTTAACTAAGAAGCCAGTATCGATAAAATGTTTAATGGCAAGCAAGTAGCTGGAATGTGATCATTAATCCGATATATGCATATATGCTTTAATCAGAACGTTCTTATTGACAGTGTATTGTTTTGATGTAGCTTGAATTGGATTTTCATTACAAGTTGGAGTTTTTGTATACCGTTGTACTTTTTTATATATAAAAGCGGGGAATTAATATTGATCTGGTTTTACTAATGTTTTTCTAAAGTCACTCCGTGCTACAAGCTGTAGCTATGAGTTATTTTCATACAAATTGAGATCTATGTGCACTGTAGAAAGAATGCTAATGTCAATACCAACTGAACGCGAGTGGGACCTATTTTAATTTATAATTTTATTTATCTAAGCGTGAGGTCCACCAGAACGAAAGCAATTTCAGAATAATGAAGGATAACCTATAAGGTGACTATTCTACTTTTTTTTCTAATTTATGAGGAAAATAAAATTAAATGCAATTGGACTTGTTAAACAACTAAGATTATATAGGTACCGTGTTTCCCTGAAAATAAGACCCTGTCTTATATTTTTTTGAACCCTGAAATAAGCGCTTGGCCTTATTGCCATGCGCTCAAAAACCCGATTGGGCTTATTATCAGGGGAGGTCTTATTTTGGGAGAAACAGGGTAATATATGATTATACAGCTACAGACTAGGTCAAATGCCAGTAACTGGCTCAATGCCAGTAACTATGAGAGGGATCTTGGATTCCAAATGGACAATCACTTAAATATGAGCCAACAGTGTGTGGAAGCAGCTGAAAGAGCCAATGCAATCCTGGACTGTATTAATACTCCGTTTCCCCGAAAATAGGACCCAACTGGAAAATAAGCCCTAGCATGATTTTTCAGGATGCTCGTAATATAAGCTCTACCCTCAAAATAAGCCCCAGTTAAGGCTGTCAGCCAGATGGATGCATTTAGTACCGTATTTCCCCCAAAATAAGACCTAACCCAAGGGTCAGCAACCTGTGGCTCTCGAGCCTCATGTGGCTCTTTCACCCCTCTGCTGCAGCTCCGTCACTCAAAATATGTGTGACACCTACCAGCACGTGATTTATTGAGCTATTCAACCTCCGGTAGGCCAACCATGGATAAATCCAAGAAAAGAAAAGCTTCTGAAGAAAACAGAACATTTAATTCAACTACATATGCTAGTTTTGTTGTCACTCAAGAAATAGTCAGGCATAGGAAGGATTTTGTGGCTCCTGGTGTTTTTTTTTTTCTTTGGGAAAGGGATCTAAATGGCTCTTTGAGTGTTTAAGGTTGCAGACCCCTGACCTAACCAGAAAATAAGCCCTTAATGCATCTTTTGGAGCAAAACTTAATATAAGACCCAGTCTTATGTTCGGGGAAACATGGTAGAAGAATAGAATCAAGATGTGGGGGCAATAAGCTGACTTTGTATAAAAAAGAACACCACTTAGGGGCCCCCGAAAGCCCTACTAAGCAGGTATATACAAAAAGTATGAAGGCTATTGCTTAACGCATTGTAAGCCGCCCTGAGTCTCCAGAGAAGGGCGGCATATAAATTGAACCAATGAATGAATGAATGAATGAAAGAAAGAAAGAAAGAAAGAATGAATGAATGAGTAAGTAAGTAAGTAAGTAAGTAAAGCAAAGAGGTTATGCGTGAAGGCAGAGAGTATTATTTTATTCTGAATTTGAAACAAGTTTCTTTAGAGGGAATCAGAAGGAGTTGCAGGTTATAATTAAAGGAGAAGTACACTTAAATTTGACTTATAATAATAATAATAACTTTATTGTCATTGTACGTGTATACACAGAATACCCATCTGTGCGCCTTTGGCATTGAGCCATGCCGGCCACATGACCACGGAGACGCCTTTGGACAGCACTGGCTGTTCAGCTTTGAAACAGAGATGAGCACCGCCCCCTAGAGTTGGGAACGACTAGCACATATATGCAAAGGGAACCTTTACCTTTACCTTTTTATTCTTCTATCGATTTGAAATTATTATATTTTATCCAGCCATAGCTGCTAAGGATGTTGAGGTCTGCCGGCTTACTGTATCATTTTTTTTCCAAATTTCCTTTCATTTTCCCCTTAAGCCAATTAAACCCTAACAGGGAGAATTGCTTTCTTTCCATTGCTTTCAATTGTCTTTACTTGGGTTAACACAACTTGAGATCTAATTAAGATTCTGTTCTTACTTCACCTGATTGGAACAAAACGGTAATCACTAGGGTTTTTTTTCCTACATTTTTTTTTTCAGAAGACAGGTGAGAGTGGGAACTGATGAGCCCTCATCTGCTGTCCTTTTTGGAACAAAACGAAAAGAACTTAAACATTCTTCTCTTAAGCAGGTAGAAGTGATTTTTTTTCCCCGTGACTCGCATGAAACGGTGGGTAAGAGCGGTAAAAATTATACAAGGGAAGATTCTCCTTTTTCTATTTTCGAAGGATGCTTGTCATGTATACGAGAAGCTGTACATTAGACAGTGGATCAAAAGACAACTAAAGGCTATTTTAAATTATAGCTAGAAATTGTGGCTGTGAAAGGGATTTTAATCTCATGGGGCAGGCACTCAGAAAAATGGAAGCGTGACTTGCACAATTTCTACAGCTGGAGATGACCATCCGAATTTATCTATCTATCTATCTATCTATCTATCTATCTATCTATCTATCTATCTATCCATCATCTATCTATTTATCTATCTATCTATCTATCTATTTTGTTTGTTTGTTTATTTATTTATTTATTTTGTTTGTTTATTTATTCATCCATCCATCCGTCCGTCCGTCCGTCCGTCCATCCGTCTGTCTGTCTGTCTGTCTGTCTATCTATCTATCTTGTTTGTTTGTTTATTTATTTATTCATTCATTCATCCATCCATCCATTTGTTTGTTTGTTTATTTATTTGTTTATTTATTTATTTATCCATCCATCCATCCATCCATCCATCCATCCATCCATCCATCCATCTATCTATCTATCTATCTATCTATTTTGTTTATTTATTTATTACATTTCTATACCGCCCTTTTCCCGAAGGACTCAGGGCGGTGTATAGCCATGATAAAATAATACCAGTGCAAAAATTTTAAAACAATTTAAAATAATTTAAAGCATTTGGCCGTATTTAAAACCCCTAGCTAAGACCCCTTTAAAACCATTAAAACCCACTTAAGTTAACTCATTCGGACAGGCTGGCTTGCTGAAATAATAAAGTCTTCAGTGCATGACGGAAGATGTGGAGGTCAGGGATCCTCCTTAAGTCTGGGGGGCAGCTCATTCCATAGGGCAGGAGCCCCCACGGAGAAGGCTCTCCCCCTGGGGGTCGCCAGCCAACATTGTTTGGCCGACGGCACCCTGAGGAGGCCCTCTCTGTGGGAGCATATTGGACGGTGGGAGGCATGCGGTGTCAGAAGGCGGTCCTGTAAGTATCCCAGTCCTAAGCCATGGAGCGCTTTGAAGATGGTGACTAGCACCTTGAAACGCACCCAGAAGGCCACTGGGAGCTAGTGCAGCTCACGCAAGAGAGGTGTTACATGGGAGCGACAGGTCGCCCCCATAACCACTCGCGTGTGTAATATGGATCACTTTGTCATGTGATAATAAATTTTCTTTTCACTGATACTAAATAACAATAATGTGAACGTCGTTACCAAGGCTGCAGTGGTGGAATTCAATTTTTTTTTATACTGGTTCTGTGGGCATGGCTTGGTGGGCTTGGTGGGTATGGCAGGGAAAGGATAATGGAAAATCTCCATTCCCACCCCACTCTGGGGGGAAGGATACTGCAAAATTCCCATTCCCAGGGGCCAGCCAGAGGTGGTATTTTCCAGTTCTCCGAACTACTCAAAATTTCCACTACCAGTTCTTCAGAACCTGTCAGAACCTGCTGAATAGCACCCCTGCAAGCCTGTCAGAAACTTGCTAAGGATGCATTGATTTGAGAAAACACCTAGGGAGAAAACATCCCTCCATCAAAGCAGATTTGCAAATTGAAGGAGTTGTTGTAGAAAAAAATGTTGCATTTTTTAAAAAGCCAATGCAATCCTTGGGTGAAAACCTGAATAAGGATAAATGGATCTAATGGATAGCAGAAACATATTAGGTGTTGGGACCTCTTGGCCGCCGGCCCCTTCAACAGCCAAATCAGAGAAGGAGGAGGTGTGGGAGTCAGGGCTAGCATTAAGGCAATCTGAGAGCTCCGAGGGGGAAGAGGGAATGAAGCTGGTAGAGATAGAGACAGAGGCAGAGCCTGGGCCATCTATCAGCCCTCATATGGAGAGTCAACAGCCCCCACATTGGAGGGGCCTGATGATGAGGAGGAGGAACAGCTGAATCCAGTACCTGACGCATGGATGTGCAGAAGGCAGAGGAGAGGAGAGCAGTGGAAATCTATGGGCCGGTCCTTGGGAAAGAAGAGCCACTGCTGCTAGTGAAGCCCCACCCTAGCTCTGGGGATAAAAGGAAGGAGGCGGAGATGAATAGATGTGGCAGACAACTATTCATCTCCCTGCTGGACAGACTTGTTAGCCTGCTGTGTGTGTGTGAGAGAGAGCCTTTTTGCTGGGGCTGCTGGGGCTCCTAATAAAGGAATAATTGACTTAACTACACAGCGTTTGCCATGTTTGGGAGCTGGGTGAGAACACTAGCCTTCTCATGCAAGATCTGCTGCTTTTTCTTTCAGGTTTTGGAAGCATCTACAGTCCTCATATTTGTGCAATAGGCCCACGCGGCATCTCTCACTTAGTGTTGCAAGAGATTATGAGGAAGAAAGAGAAAGGCGAAGATAAAAAGACAGACTGTCTTATCTTATAAATGGCAACTGAGCCCCGGAAGAACCCTTTGAGATCATTCAAAGACTCTGCCTTAAAGAACTCACCATTAATAAAGGTTTGAAATTCCTTTGGGAGTTTGCAAGAGCCTGTAGTTACAGGATCCAATCTGGGTGGGGTCACCAAAATCAGAACCATTGGTCCTGGAGACTGAAGATGCTGCAACAATCATGAGCATACAAAAATGGTCATAAGTCACTTTTTTAGGGCTGTAGTATCTTGGAACAGTCACTAAAGGAATGGTTGTAAGTCGAGAAGTAGCTGTACTGATATCCAATGGTGGTCTTCAGCCGGTTTGTACCAGTTTGGGCGAACCAGTAGCGGAGACTGTGGGTGAGTTCTACTTACCTTTACTACCAGTTCGCAATGGGAGCGCATGAGCAGATCGTCCATTATGATGTTCGAGTGGGTGGGTGGAGCCTCCCACCGCTTTTACTGCCGGTTTGCAAGAACCGGACAGAACCAAGAGCAACCCACCACTGGGCCTGACCACTCGTCCTGGTGCTACGCTGTCCTATTTAGCCACGTTTTCAAGACGGGGCGCATGTGCAGAAGACGTGCACACGAGCAAAGCACATGCGCGGAAGGCCAGGTGCACCCGTGTGAAGTGAACATGCGTGCATGCAGCAAACCGGTGGTAAAAATCTTTGAAACCCACCTCTGCTGATATCCATCTTCTTTTCCACATCACTCATTGCCTCAAAATAGAAGGACTCGTAACTGTAATTTTCTATGCTCTCTTTTGGGGGAGAAAGGAAGGACCGAACCTCAAAATATCCAGAGCGATTTAAAGAAATTGAATACTCTCAGTCACCGGTTATTTTAATAAATGGTTATTACGGAGCTATTCTTCGCGATCAGCATCTGTGCAGCTAAGAAAAAAAACATCAAAGGAACAATTAGTAGCAAAATTAGAGCTGAAGGAATCTTGAGCCAGCTAATGCAAAAAAAAAAAAAGAGGCAATTTCTTCTATTGTCTCCTCCAAACGCATTTGTCCTTTTCCTTCATCACCACGGATTCTGGTTTCTCCAAATTATCTGCAGTGTTGCTGTGAACAACCACTCAAAAGGAAAAAGAAAGAATGCTTAAGTGATGAATTACCCCCATCAACCAATCACTAGATTTTTACATGCTATAAATGAACCTTCTTGAAACAGTCTGCTAATTCTGAGGATGCGGGAAAGGATGATTTACAATGCTCGAGATGGTATTTAAGTGCGGACTATCTAACAATAAGCGTGCCGAAGGCTGTGTTAAAAAATAAAGTCAATAAGAAATATCCTCCGTGATGTTCTAAGTGCGCAGCTTTGTGGCATAATAGACCATAGCTACATACTTACAGTGGCCCATTGGGATGCAGGTTTAAGCTTCCAGTTAATATGATAAATAGTATATGAGATGACCAGGTTGAACCTGAAGGAGGGATCAAATGTGTCATAAGTCACGAGTCCCTGTGTGCCTACAAGAGATCTAAGTCCAACCTACCTTGAATGCCTTTCTTATCTCCCGCTCATTTCCCTTGACTGTTAGTTGGTCAGATTCTTGTAGAAATATTAAGCTTGCCATAAATCTTTGAACTTCCTGAATCTCCTGATTTCCCCAGGGCCTGACAGGTAGTGGTTGACTTGAAGCAGTCGTTCTGAGCTCAAATGACCTCAGGAAGTTGTGGGAATAACTTTAGGGACATGCTACTATATGCTTGGGGTGATTCTTCTGGAGGATATCCATCTATGGGGTCACTAAGAGTCAACATTGACTTGATGGCTTGTAATCAATTGTCATGAATGTACACTGAGGTGTAATGGTTCATGAGAGTGACTTGAGGGATGAGGGGAAGAGATGCTGCCTAGGAAACAATCAGACCAGAGGAGCAACAGTCAGAAAAAGAAACTTAGGAAGACCTGAATGCCACATTTGTTCTAGTGGTTCAGTTTGGTCTAATGGTTTACGGTCTCCAGGCTAAAAAGTGGGAGATTGTGAGTTCTAGTCCTGCCTTAGACATGAAAGCCAACTGGATGACTCCAGGCCAATCACCAGGGGACATTGAATTCTAGTCCCGCCTTAGGTATGAGCCAACTGGATAGCTCTGGGCCAATCACTAGGAGACATTAAGTTCTAGTCCCGCCTTAGGCATGAAACCAGGCTGAGTGATTCACCAGACAGGGTTGTTGTCATGGGGACAATAGGAGGAAGAAATTGTATTGGATATGCTTTTCACCTTGAGTTATTTGTAAAAACAATGCAAATCAATAAATAGTGGTTGCTAAATGAATCATTGTAAGTCAAGGACTACGTACATCTGGATGGGCATACATTCCTATTCTTGGGATGGAGGTGTTCTAACCTAGGCTTCCTGAGACAGTAAAAAGCACACAATTAGGCCCCAAAACCCTCTTTTTATTTCAGTGGCTGTGAATTCTGTTCATTCACAGCCTGTTCGTTCTCATTCTGTTCATTCACAGATGAATCACTAATAGTTGTAAAGAGTCCGACAGAAGTCTGCCACAGTCCTTTGGGATAAGGCTAATAAGCACCCACCTTTATCTCCCTTGACACATTGCCAAAGACCGCATTGGCAATTGGCTTTGCAAGGCCACACAGAACACAGAGTCAAAATGGAGCTGTGGAATTTAAACCGACCAGCACAAACAAAGTTGCTTCCAGCAAAGGCTCACGTGCCTTTGCTCCTCCTTTATGTCTTATGGGAGGAGCCAATCATCTCCTGGCCTTACTCCCGAGTCATCCCTTTTGTTTTAACTGTTCTTGCCTTCTGGCAGCTCTGTGCATACGTGCACTGGGAACAGGCTCCTCCTGTTGCTCTGCCTCGCTGAGGTCCGACTCTGGAGGTTCCGGAATCAGCACATAACTCCCAGATGGCCCTGGCCTCCTCTCTGCCTCTGATGCAGAGCCCTTGTCCAAGCCTTTCCCAGACTCTAGGATTGGCCCATGTTCCTCCCCAGCCTCCTCACTGTCCGACTCTGCTGCTATGTACGTGACCACATCCTATCTCAGGCTAATGTATTTCATGCTTCATTTCTAATTCAGACCTTTCTCCGTATTCTATGAATGTTTTGTTGACAAAACATGCAAGGATCCATTTTAAATTTTCCCTTTCTTGCCCTGTTTTTATTTTTCTTTCACTTGTTAGTTTTTGCAGAAGTGTCATATGGAATGTTATTTTACATAATGGCTCCCTATACAATACAGATACTTCTTGATTTACAACATTTCAACTAGCGGTCATTTGAAGTTACAACACCCCTAAAAAAGTGACTTGTGACCAGTTTTTACATTTATGACCATTGCCCGCGTTCCCCAATGGTCATGTGATCAAAATTAAGATGCTTGGCGACTGACTCACATTTATGATGGTTGCAGTGTCCCCGGGAGGGGGGGGGTTGTCCCCTTTTGCGACCTTCTGACAAGCAAAATCCATGGGAGAGATTAAGTTTCACTTAACAGACATGGTATTGTTGTGACCCCAGCCCCGGAGGCTGATTTATCTTCGCATGCTGAGTCGGAGGATGATATGGAGGAGGAGGAAGCTGTCACAAGCTATGTGCCAGAGGGGCCATCTTCACTGGTGAGTCAGTAAGAACTGACAGTTGCTGATGTGCCTCTGGACCCCAGCCAAATTGAGGAGGAAGCGGAGGCTGGTAACGCTGAGGGGGAGCCCCTATTGGATGCAAGAGAGAGACGTGGGAGACATCGTAGAGAACAGCTATTGCCACGTCCCAAGAGGTGTGGTCGGGAGATGTAGGGCCACACCCTACAAAGTATAAAAGGGGTGTGATTGGGCTGGAAAGGCATGGTGAACAATTTGTTGGTGTTTTGGATGTAGTGGATTTATAACTGTTGGAGTTTTTTGATAAGAGTCTGCATTTTTGCATTAGCCTGCTGGCTGTCTGCCAAGACCTTTGGAACATTGCCCGGTAACTATTGGACTGATATACACTTTGGAAGAGAACTATTTATTAAAGGGCCAGCTTCAGTCTCTCTAGCTTACGTTTGTTACTGCCGGGCTATTTGAGCCTCTGCAAGGCCACTCGTGGGAGGGAACAGAACAGGTATGAAAAGTTGTAAAATGGGACGAATCTCACTTAACAAATGTCTCACTTAGCAACCGAAATTTTAGGCTCCACTGTGGTCGAACATCGAGGACTACCCATATTCTGTAGAAGTGGGAATGGACTGTAGAAGTGGGATTTATCGGATTTTGCACGAGAGTGTTCATTTCAAGAGATCGAACAGGAATGAAGGTTTGAAGTTACAGGAATGAAGGTCCTGTAACTTCACTCAATCCCTAGGAGTCAAAATGAATCTTAGAAAATTTAAAAGATTTTTTTTTTAAAAAAAGATGCAAATTACACAAGGCTTAATATTGTGAGCCGTCCAGAGTTATTGTGTGGTAATATTTATTTATTTATTTATTTATTTATTTATTTATTTATTTATTTATTTATTTATTGTATTTATATGCTGCCTTTCTCCCGAAGGACTCGGGGTGGCGTACACAAGTTAAAAACATGTAACAATAAAACCCGCTTTTAAAATCAAATTAAATAATAAATAGTAAAACCCAGAATCATAGTCAGCCCATTTGCTTGAACAGCCAAGTCTTCAGGTCATGACGGAAGGAATGGAGATCAGGAGCCGTACGGAGCTCAGTAGGTAACTCATTCCAGAGAGTGGGTGCGCTCACAGAGAACGTCCTCCCCCGGGTGTCGACAGATGCGCAGCTAATAGTTTTTGCAGACGAACAATTAAATAAATAAATTGATGCCCAGTTTCATCAATAAACAAATATTGAAGCCTGATAAAATGAATAAACGCCGCTATTGTTTTTCGACAGCTTCTCAGTTTTTCTCTTGGGATTTCAATTCACGTCTTCCAAGAGAAGGAAAGTGAGACAATTCCTTGCAGAACGCTACCATGCTCGCGTCTTCTTCTCTAAAAGTGTTATTATCCATCCTCAATGTCACATACAGCACACAGAAGCGTGAAGCCCATAACCGTTGCTTAGCAACGGAGGTAGCATCTCAGCTCAAGCAACATTCATCTTATTTAAGGCCTATTAGACTCAATGTAACCAAACCTCACAATGAGAAACACTTCACAGCTGGTTCTCAGGTTCTTTATCTGAAAGTTTTACAAAACCCTGTGTAACTTTGACAAATATGTGTAAATGTTGGCTTAAGCACTCTACATCTTTACCAAGCAGAGCTAATGGTACAATTTGTTCTGTTTGGTACGGGAAAGTTTCCAGTGAATTTGCCGTGCTATTTTTCCTGCCGTAATCCGATATTGAAGAAAGCATTACATTAAGAATACGCATTGGAAATATGATAGTAACTGATCCTGAATATAAGGTAAAGGCAAAGGTTCCCCTCACACATATGTGCTAGTTGTTCCTGACTCTAGGGGGCGGTGCTCATCTCCATTTCAAAGCCGAAGAGCCAGCGCTGTCCAAAGACGTCTCCATGGGCCGGCATGACTAAACACCAAAGTCGCACGGAACGCTGTTCCCTTCCCACCAAAGGTGGTCCCTATTTTTCTACTTACATTTTTTTACATGCTTTCGAACTGCTAGGTTGGCAGAAGCTGGGACAAGTAACGGGAGCTCACCCCGTTACGCGGCACTAGGGATTCGAACCGCTGAACTGCCGACCTTTCGATCGACAAGCTCAACGTCATAGCCGCTGAGCCACCGTGTCCTTGAATATACAGTACATGATCCATTATAGCATAGTATATGTATTGGGAAGCTATTCTGAAACAAAATAGGTCATGCTTGCAAGATCTAACCAATGTAAGGTATTCACAGAAAGTTGACAATTGTTAATAGGTGAAGGAAGTTAGCACCCACCCCTCTCCTAGGAAAATGAGATATTTTAGGAAACATTAAAAGGGCAGAATATTTTCCCTAAAAGGGAGGCAGAAACTCACACACACCCCCACCTTTGTCAATGGGCCATTAAGGCCAGTCTATTCTACATAACAAAGATCTACCTCCTTCAAGCAGAGCCATAGTAGGAATTGCCCAAAGCCCTTTCATTACATCATCACCCAGCAAGAATCAACCAAGCCTGGGACTCAAAAGACAACCTACAAAGTTACCCCTGCATGGCCCCATGGGAATCTGACAACCAATCAGAACATCAGTGCTGTGATCTAAGCTTCCTGAATCATTAAAACCCACGAGTAGTCCCAAAAACTTCTTTTATTGCAACAGCTGTGAATTACGTTCATTCACAGCTGAGTCCCAAATTAGTTGCAAAAAGTCCTCTGGGAGAAGTTCTTTGGAATAATCACCAACCTTTATCTCCCTTGACATGCTGCCAAAGACCTACTTGGCAAAGCCACACGGAATCCAGAATCAAACAGAGATGCTGACTGGGAACAGAATTAACAACGTTGCTTTCCTGCAAAGGGTCCACGTGCCTTTGCTCCTCTTTTAAGCCTTATGGGAGGGGCCAATCATCTCCAGGCCTTACTCCCGAGTCGTCCCTTTTGTTTTAACTGTTTGTGCCTTCTGGCAGCTCTACGCATACGTACACTAGGAACAGGCTCCTCCGTTCCTTTGCCTCTCTGCTGTCCGACTCTGGAGGCTCCGGAGTCTGCACATCACTCCCAGATGGCCCCGGCCCCATATCTGCCTCTGACACAGAGCCCTCGTCTGGGCCTTCCCCAGACTCCGGGACTGGCCCACGTTCCTCCCCAGCCTCCTCACTGTCCAACTCTGCTGCCAGCTCTGCAGGCTGCTGGCGGACCACAACAATAAGCTCAAATTTAAAGCCCAACAGAGGGCATAAAACCCAGGCACTCTCAGCACCTCTGCCCTTTTTGCCCAGGACCTCAAAACCATGTGGTCCTGTCCACCATTAAAAAATCATCTTTCCAATCAGCCTTCATGTTTCCAGTGTCTTTCTCCTCACTTGGAACTGAACCCAGATGGACATTTCTTCCAACACAGGCAATGCATATCTTTCTTCGAGTGATGCTCTCTGACAGATTGTAATAACTTTAGCTTCAATAACTCAAAATTGCATTGTCAGTTTAGGCTTTCATCGAAGAGGATGACTTTTTTTAATTCCTAGGGAATAAAGGGTAATTTTCGAGCCAACGTGGTGTCTCTAAATTTTAAATGACATTTTCCCAACTTCCTTACAGAAAATAGCGAAGTTATCTCGGGATAGATAGACTGCGACATTCCATTGCCAGAAACAAAGCCTAACATTCTGACTCCACACACTTTGAACGTTGCATGAAATTTCCCAGGAGTTATTTCTAAAATTCTTCTGTTGTTAGATTAAATGCTATTTAATCTACAGAGTACCAAAAAGGTTTCTTGCTGTGAAAATTGGAGTCCCATTATTACCGTATTTTTCGGAGTATAAGATGCACCCTCCTAAAAGACGGTGAAAATTTGGGTGCGTCTTATACACAGAATGTAGCCCTGCCCACTCGCTGCCCCCCCCTTTGGCCTCTGCCTCCCAGCAATTTACTCCTTGCAACAAACAGCAAACAGCCTGTTTCAGCTTCGGCACAGCCTGATTAGCACAAGCAGCTGATTGTCAGTTGGATCGGTCTCCCGACCTTCAGCTGTTTCAGGCTGCAGGAATTGCCATTGCCTATTGCCGCGCCGGCCTCCACTGTTTGCTGCAAGGAGGCAAATTCATGGGAGGCAGATTTTTTTTCTTCCTTGTGATGAAAATGAAAATGAAAGTAAAGCAGGCTGTTTGCTGTTTGCTGCAAGGAGGAAAATTGCTGGGAGGCAGAGGCAGATTTTTTTTCTTGTTTTCCTCTCCAAAAAAGGTAGGTGCATCTTATAGTCCGGAGCGTCTTATACTCCAAAAAAAATATGGTATATTTAAAAGACCTCAGATATTTTCATACTTCATCAGCGAAAAATCTGAAGCTGAAATCTAGAAATTTGAAGTGTAATCCCCCCCCCCAAATCTGCATTTAGACTTTATTGAATTTTCAGCAGAGTTGAAAGCTGTAGGAAGTTTGCACCTACCACTCTCCTAAAAAGATGAAATATTTTAGGAGATATTAAAAGGGCAGAATATTTCCCCTAAAAGGGATGCAGAAACTCAGCCCCTCCCCCAACCTTTGTCAATGGGCCATTAAGGCCTGGGCCAGTCTATTCTACATAACAAAGATCTACCTCCTTCAAGCAGAGCCATAGTAGGAATGGACCAGAGCCCTTTCATTACATAATCACCCAGCAAGAGTCAACCAAGCTTGGGACTCAAAAACACAACCTACAGAGTTACCCCTGCATGGCCCCATGGGAGTCTGACAACCAATCAGAATCCAAGCTCAAATTCGAAAGCCCAGAAGAGGGTATACAACTCAGGCACTCTCAGCATCTCTCCCATTTTTTTTCTTCACCCAAGACCTTCAAGGCATGTGATCCTGTCCGCCATTAAAACCATCTTTCCGAGCAGCCACCATGTTTCCAGTGTCTTTCTTCCCACTTGGAAGTGAACCCAGGTGAACATTTCTTCCAACAGAGCCTACTACTTGAATCGTGACTTTTTCATGCAAAGATGTTAAATATTTGCATTTTGAAGCTATCAATAATGGGCTCTTAGAATCCTGCCAACCTTCCTCATCATAATGGAAGTAAAGAATGCCGTGGATTTATCCCATGAGTATTCATCAGAATCTGGGAAAGTTGGATTATAAGGAAAGCCAAGTGGCGTAGCAGGCTAATGCCTCCTACCAAAGCAGCATTTAACATCCAGCTGCCTGCAATTACTGCGAGTTCTAATCTCACCAGGCTCAAGGTTGACTCAGCCTTCCATCCTTTCTAAGGTGGGTAAAATGAGGACCCGGTTTGTGGGGGCAATAAGCTGACTTTGTATAAATATACAAAAGTATGAAGGCTATTGCTTAACACATTGTAAGCCGCCCTGAGTCTCCGGAGAAGGGCGGCATATAAATATAAATAAAATAAAATAAAAATTTTTAAAAAGTGCTTTATATATATATATATATATATATGACGCCGCCTATCCTCGCTGCCTGGAATGGGCTGAAAATGGGACACGCAGAGGCTGAAAATGGAGCACGTGGAGGCGGCAATAGGTGACAGTGGTGATGGGTGGCAACAGCGGCAATGGGCGGTGGCGATCCCCGCAGCTTGGAACAGCTGATAGGCAGTATTCCGGGAGGCCAATCCAACCGCCAATCAGCTGCTTGTGTTAAATCAGGCTGTGCTGAAGCTGACCAGGCTGTTTGCTATTTGTTGCAAGGAGGTAAATTGCTGGGAGGCAGAGGCTGAATGGTGAGGGCCAGTGGGTGGACGGGGCTTTGGCAACATTCGCTGTATAAGACGCACAGACATTTCCACCCACTTTATTTGGGGAGGGGGAGTGCATCTTATACTCCGAAAAGTACGGTATGTAAAATATATATATATATATTCATTCAAATTTTGGGTTAAACCTTTCTTTCAGTTGCACATATGAAGCAGAGAAAAATGCAACCTGATTCCAGTTAACTCGTTAAGTTTAAGTCACTCCTTCCACCTTATCTTCATGGAGTAAAATCTTTTTCTTCTCTGGGAGTTTTATCAAAGACTTATAGGCCTTCCTTTTTAATCACAAGATCCTCAACCTTGTTAATGCCCTTATTAAAGAAAACGTCCCAAGTTTGTCTTTTTTCTCAACGGTCTTCTTTCAGTTGGGTTGAGAGGCTTACATTTGAACTGTAGGGAAACAGTAATAAGGCTAGAATATAAAATACTGATATACTAGATTTAGTAAAAACTTGTTGTTCTGTAACCATTAGGTTCCTGTAACACATATATTATGCCTTTGCAGTTGTATCGCATATATTATTCCTTTATATTTTGTTACAAACATATTGTTGTTATCTGGTATTTGTCAAAGGTATGTCCCTGCCATTTGACCTGAACCTATATCAATCTTCTTCCTGTTTTTCTTGTGCCATCTAAGAGCATGGTACGTATCTTAGTTGGAACTGCAGACATCAACTAAGAGATAATTTACACCTCAGCCCTCATTTATGCCTTTGATCTGTATAAGCTCGTTCCTTGCAGAACCAGGGGGCTAAATGGACAATTGAGAAAAACAAAGGAATGCTTAAGGCCGAGATAAGACTAATTGGAAAGTTTCCATTCCTTTGCAGGGCAACCAGGAATACTCCAACCTAAACTAGGGGGGCAGAATTGGGTACTAAGCTGATGTCTCTGAGGGTATAAAAGGACGCCATACCTTCCCCAAGGTGTGGCTATCTCCTCGCATGCATTGTTCTCTGTATGTTCTGGATATAGTCCCACCTAGTATTTTGTTTTTGGCCATAAATAAAATCTGCTTCTTTTTGCAAGCCTCGTCTTGAGTCTCTCTCTTTGGCATTCTGGTGACTCAAGTATATTTTGGGACCTTACAGAACCATAGTAGTGAAAGTTAATATCAGGTTCTTCCAAAACTGCGATATACACTCCTCTGCATTTTCAGCTATTTGTGAAGTTGCCTCGTCAGTTTGGTAACATTCTCCGCATATTTGCATCTCAGAAGTAATTTGAGAGGATGTTTGTTTTTTTTTTTTAATCATCGGAGAACAGCTGGTCAACAAATTGGTTTATTTTATTTAGAGACCTTTCAAATGGTCTCTATAATATTTTGCTCCATCATCTTTGTTTCAGGACAGATACTGAAGTTGAAGCTCAAATACTTTGCACACTTAATGAGAAGAGAGGACTCACTGGTGAAGACCTTGATGTTGGGAAAGATGGAAGGCCAAAGGAGAAGGGGACAACAGAGGAGGAGATGGTTAGACAATATCATTGATGGAGTGGGCATGAGTTTGGGCAGAAACAGGGAAAGAGAGAACAGGTGAGCCTAGCTTGCTATGGTCCATCGGGTTGTGAAGAGTTGGATACAACTCTTCAAAACCTTTGCTAGACCAATTTCCGAATACAGCTCATCTGCCTGGAACCCACACTGCATATCGGACATTAATACAATTGAGTGAGTCCAGAGATATTTCCCGAGAAGAGTCCTCCATTCCCCTTATGCCACCAGACTCCAAATTTTGGGCTTTAGACAACTTAGAACTATGCCACCTTCAATCTGACCTAAGCGTAGTACACAAAATTATCTGCTACAACATCCTACCTGTCAATGACTACTTCAGCTCCAATCACAATAATACATGAGCACACAATAGATACAAACTTAAGGTAAACCGCTCCAAACTCGATTGCAGAAAATATGACTTTGGTAACAGAGTGGTCAATGCATGGAATGCACTACCTGACTCTGTGGTTTCATCCCCAAACCCCCAAAACTTTAACCTTAGACTGTCTACTGTTGACCTCACTAAGAGGTCTGTAAGAGACATGCAGAAGCACACCAGCGTGCCTACTGTCCCTGTCCTACTGTCCCCATTTATTTGTATCCTTATCCTGTATTCATAATCATGTTTATACTTATATCTGTTATCTTATACATGTTTGACAAATAAATAAATAAATAAACAAGATAAAAACTTAATGACTGAACAATAAAAACCCAACAGAATCACATCAAGCATGAAGATGATCCTGGATGACCGTAGATCTCCAAATAACGCAGGAAGGCATCTATGTTGGGTACCAGCAATATAAGAAGATGTTGGTGGCAAATGATCACTTTAGTGATAACGAGGAAGGCACTGGGGGAAAAAGATTGACAATGACCAGGAAGCAAAAGAAAACCAACGGAATGTCAAGAAAGAAGAGAAAATTGGTGAAGGGAAGGGAAATTAAAATAAGGAAAGACTAAGGTCTTAGGAAGGAATGGAACAAACCACTTCAGAGTGTTGTTGCAAGAGAAAAGGAAGAGAAAACAAGGAAAGTTTTCTTAGAGGTCTTCAAACTCATTAGAAGGTTCCAACCACAAATTCTACCCTAAAGGTTGCTAATGGACACGTTGTAACTGATTACAACAAAGTTAAACAAAAATGGAAGCTGTATACTGAAATTCTTTACATCCAAGTTATTTTAAACTTACCCCCTCTTCCTTGATATCGGAAATTGAATTTAGATTAACAGACCAGTCATTACCCAATTAGAATAGAGGCAACGTTCACACTAAGCGACAAAAGAATATTCAGTTAAGTTTCTAACCAAACTATGACAGCAAATCTGTAAGCGACACGGGGAAACGAGGTATTGGAAAAAATCAAGACTACATAAAAGAAGATTTAACATAGCATGCAAACTGTTGCATAGTAGCCGTAATTCATATACTAACAAAATCATCCTTAAAATCATACAACACAGACCTACATAAAAAGAGAGTGCCAGATGCTCAAACTGGCTTTACAAATGATGGATTCATAATGAAACAAGTGGGGATAAGCATTAACACAGGAAGGGAAGGGGAAGGGGAGGGAAGGGAAAAGGAAGGGACAAGGGAAGGGGAAAAGGAAGGGGAGAGGGAGAGGGAGGAGAAGGAAATAGCTATAGGAAGGGGAGGGGAGGGGAAGGGAAAGGAAGGGACAGGGGAAAAAGGAAGGGGAGGGAGGGGGAAGGAAATAGCTATAGGAAGGGAAAGGGGGGAAGGGGAAGGGAGGGATGGGAAAAAAGGAAGGAAGAAAGGGAGGGAGGGAGGAAGGGAGGGAGGGAGGAAAATAGCTATAGGAAGGGAAGGGGAAGGGAA
>WNWU01000062.1:939801-965033 GCA_012654045.1 Ptyas mucosa | reverse complement strand
AATAATAATAATAATAATAATAATAATAATAATAATAATAATAATAATAATAGATAGACAAAGAGACAGATATGATAGATGATAGATAGACAGACAGACAGACATGATAGATGATAGACAGACAGATAAACAGACAAGATAGATGAGAGAGAGAGAGAGAGAGAGAGAGAGAGAGAGAGAGAGAGAGAGAGAGAGAGAGAGAGAGAGATGGATGGAAAATGGATGGATGGATGGATAACATTATTGTTATGTCCCGGGGTGAAATCCAGCAGGTTCTGACAGGTTCTGAAGAACCGGTAGCAGAAATTTTGAATAGTTCAGAGAACCAGCAAATGCCACCTCTGGCTGGCCCCAGAGTGGGGTGGGAATGGAGATTTTGCAGTATCCTTCCCCTGGAGTGGGGAGGGAATGGAGATTTTGCAGTATCCTTCCCCTGCCACGCCCAGCAAGCCACGCCCACAGAACCAGTAGTAGAAAATTTTGAATTTCACCACTGATTTGAATCCCACCACTGGTAATTCATGCTTTTCACATTGTAGAGTATACTGTACAAAGGGGTTTTTTGATTCACATTTTTTTTTCTAATTCAACTTCCATAATTCAGTCGGTCAATCTTAACCTTGGCAAACTCAGAGCAGACCTTCTCAAAAAGGTGCCAGCTTTAAGATTGATCCAACAGTCCTTGCTGAAGGTTGCACAAATTTAAATCATTTGAAAAAATAAACAGAAGGGAGGGAAAAAATATCAGGGTATTGTTTCCCAGAAAACAAAGTTATTGCTGTTTGTCCTAACTTGCAGGAGGCCTTATAATTTTTTTAAAATTTTGTTTTGATATAGGCATCATAACTCAGCTGAAATTAGTGTTTGAGTCGGCTCGTAATAAAGTTAAAATAAGATACTGAACAATCATTAAAGATTAAAGCAAGGCAATTAAAAATGCAATGAAAACCAAACAGACAAAAAGAAAAGAATAAATAGCGTATGTCAGCTAAAACCTACTTTCAGATTGAAAACCCAACTTCTTCTGCCTGAATAAAAAATTTCATGGACGATCTAATCGTGGATTGATGGAGAGGTTGCCCTGCAGATAAACTGGTTCAAAGTCATAGACAACGTTATAGGTAGCTACCAGCATTTGTACTCAATCCAGAAGTTTATTGATAACCAGTGAAGGTTGGGGAACAGGATAGGAGCACACGGTTTGAGAAACGCCCATAAATGTCTATGCGGCTGCATTTAGAATAACAGAGTTGGAAGGCTTGGTGGCGCAGCAGACTAAAGTGCTGTTAAGTAGCACCAGCTGCCTGCAATGACTGCAAGTTCGAATCTCACCAGGCTCAAGGTTGACTCAGCCTTCCATCCTTTCGAGGTAGGTAAAATGAGGACCCGGATTGTGGGGGCAATAAGCTGACTTTGTATAAAAAAGAACACCGCTTTAGGGGGAGCCGAAAGCCCTACTAAGCAGGTATATACAAAAGTATGAAGGCTATTGCTTAACGCTTTGTAAGCCACCCTGAGTCTCCAGAGAAGGGCAGCATATAAATTGAACCAATAAATAAATAAATAAATAATAAGGGACCTTGGAGGTCTTCTAGTCTAACTCCCTGCTTAGGCAGGAAACCCTACACCACTTCAGACAAATGGTTATCCAACATCTTCTTAAAAACTTCCAGTGTTGGAGCATTCACAACTTCTGGAAAGCAAGTCGTTCCACTGATGAATTGTTCTAACTGTCAGGAAGTTTCGCCTTAGTTCTAAGTTGCTTCTCTCCTTGATGAGTTTCCATCCATTGCTTCTTGTCCTACCCTCAGGTGCTTTGGAGAATAGCTTGACTCTCTCTTCTTTGTGGCAGCCCCTGAGATATTGGAAGACTGCTATCATGTCTCCCCTAGTCCTTCTTTCCATTAAACTAGACATACCCAGTTCCAGCAATCGTTCATCCTGTTTTAATCTCCAGTCCCCTAATCCTCTTTGTTGCTCTTCTCTGCACTCTTTCCAGAGTCTCAGCATCTTTTTTACATCGTGGCGACCAAAACTGGATGCAGTATTCCAAGTGTGGCCTTACAAGGCATCATAAAGTGGTATTAACACTTCACGTGATCTTGATTCTATCCCTCTGTTTATGCAGCCCAGAACTGTGTTGGCTTTTTTGGCAGTTGCTGCACACGGCTGGCTCATGTTTAAATGATTGTCCAGTAGGACCCCAAGATCCCTCTCGCAGTTACTACTATTGAGCAAGGTACCACCTATATACTGTACCCGTGCATTTGGCTTTTCTTGCCTAAATGTAGAACCTTAACTTTTTTTTTCACCTTTGAATTTCATTTTGTTAGGTGGTGCCCAATGTTTAAGTCTGTCCAGATCCATCTGTATCAAACACACTATGGTATTGATATTAAGAAATCTCAGCTCCCCGAGATTTTAACCAAGGAGAAAGAAAATTAGTAGAAGTAGAAAATTAACCAAGTAGAAAGAAGCCACTGAAAACTGAGATGGATAAAATCCTTCCTTGCCCAAACTATCTCTTGGTTGCATGGAGAACCTGAAAAACAAGCATTATTTTGTTTTGTTTGCCTTTATCTTTTCTTTTGTCTTTCACCTCTATCAAGGACAGAAATGTGTTTTGCTGTTGGTGAGTGGCAATGATTAGCAATCCCCAAACTACAGCCGAGGCAGGAGGCATAGAGAAAGTTGTCCAGGACAGATGCAAATGGAAAGGCATTCAATCTCGTCTGGCAGTTACTATTAGCCTGTACGTTTAACTATAGCATCTCCCAGCAGGAATTCTTGTAGAGCAAGATGCTAACGATGGAGACAGGATAAACCCGAAGAGAAGGAATGAAATATATATGAACAAAGTGCTTGAAATAATAACGATTCATCCATATATATTTTGTACACACAAACACAGAGTCAGCCCTGAAGCCATATTGAAGGATCTGTGGGAAAGGGAGGGGAGGCATAGAGATAGCTGGGGACTTGTAGCCAAAATAAAATTATTTCTCCTGTGAACCAAGAATGTTCCCACCAGATGCTGGGTAGGCATGGACTGATGCCAACTGGAGCTGGGGCTGGGACCTGATTGGACCATGTGATGGATATGTGGACTGGGTAAATGAACGTTGGGTTTTGATTTGGGTGGGATAAACCTTGGGTCATTCCGAGTCGGGTTTTCAACAGCTGTGCCAATAGGTAAAGGTTCCCCTCGCACATACGTGCTAATCATTCCCGACTCTAGGGGGTGGTGCTCATCTCCGTTTCAAAGCCAAAGAGCCAGCGTTATCCGAAGACGCCTCTGTGGTCATGTGGCCGGCATGACTCAACGCCAAAGGCGCACGGAACGCTGCTACCTTCCCACCAAAGGTGGTCCCTATTTTTCTACTTGCATTTTTTACCTGCTTTCGAACTGCTAGGTTGTCAGAAGCTGGGACAAGTATCGTGAGCTCACCCCGTTACGCGGCACTAGGGATTCGAACCGCTGAACTGCCGACCTATTGATCGACAAGCTCAGCGTCTTGGATACCGAGCCACCACGTCCCTAACTGTGCCAATATGACATGCCTAATAAATCTGTGCCTTGAGGAAGCCCCGGTCATTTCTTGGCACAGGATCTATTCAAATTAATTTGGCAATACCACACAGATAGATTTGGAACTGCAAGAATTCTACAAATTTGTACAAATAGTTTAGGCTTTGATTATCGAACTTCTTCAATGCTAAAAGGAAAAAGGAACCCAGAAATGTAAACTGGCACCAATGTCAGCTGTAGTTCAAGATATGTCTTGAAAATGTGTCTTCTGTATCAGATTTACCAGCCGAAAGGCATCGTGTTATTTCTCCCGAGGCAGCCTCTCTGTCTTTTGGTTACAACACTTCACATCATAGGTAGGAGTTGACATCAATGAATGATTTTCCATACAAATAAATAACACCAGCACACCGAGATGGCTAGCGTGTGGAAGTTAAATTTATTCTTCTTGAGAGGGTTGTCTGCATTCAGGGAATTTTCTCCCCGGAGAAATGTTTTGTGATAAGACCTTGTCATACTTTCAACCTGAGGGTGCTAACAAACAAAGACAAGAGTAACTGGAGTTATATTTTTTTTTATATGTTTACAGTATATATATTACAAATGTTTACAAAACTTCAGGATAGAATTGAAAGGCCATGGTGGAGCAGTGGTTAGAATGCAGTATTGCGGGCTAATTCTGCCGACTGCCAGCAGTTCGATCCTGACCGGCTCAAAGGTTGACTCAGCCTTCCATCCTTCCGAGGTCAGTAAAATGAGGAGCCAGATTGTTGGGGGCAATAGGCTGACTCTGTAAACTGCTTAGAGAGGGCTGTAAACGCACTATGAAGAGGTATATAGGAGCCTTGGTGGTGCAGCGGACTAAAGTGCTGTTAAGTAGCACTTAGCTGTCAGCTGCCTGAAATTACTGTGAGTTCAAATCTCACTAGGATCAAGGTTGACTCAGCCTTCCATCCTTCCGAGGTAGGTAAAATGAGGACCCGGATTGTGGAGGCAATAAGCTGACTTTGTATAAAAAAGAACACCGCTTTAGGGGGAGCCGAAAGCCCTACTAAGCAGGTATATACAAAAGTATGAAAGCTATTGCTTAATGCATTGTAAGCCACCCTGAGTCTCCGGAGAAGGGCGGGATATAAATCGAACCAATAAATAAATAAATAAATAAATAAATAAATAAATAAATAAATAAATAAGTCTAAGTGCTATTACTAATGCTATTGCTTTGCTTTGCAAAGCTATTGTTTTGGCCTGATTTGCTTGATAATTTCCCTACATTTTATAATATTTTGACCCGCTTGAATAATTTCATGAATTCCTGTACAACTAAGTCTTATTCTCTATTTTCCAGGAGCTATAATCTTTCTTATCCTACAGATATTGCACTAGAGGTTCTCCTAAATCTCATACGGTTTAGTTTTTTTTTTTTTTTAGGACTTAACTAGTTGTCCTTACTTCAGAACCTAAGCACTGCTGTTTAGGGCTGCTACAGAGTGAGATGTTTTGGATCTGGTAGTATCCCATGTGCAGGGGCATGAAACCTGGCCCTTGGCTCCCCTCACTCCCACTTCTGCCAGCATTCTAGATCAGTATGGAATGATGTGAAGTAGGACGTCAAGCATCCTGCTTTGAATGTCATCATTTTGGGACTATCTTCTCAAGGCATTGTGTTGCTGCAGATATTCCTCACAGCTTACATTGCCTTATCCTTGCTGTTATGTTACTCCCTCTTCTCGTCAGGCACTGGACCCAGCTGTTCCTCCTCTTCCTCATCAGTCACCTCCAGACCTGGGGGCTGTTGACTCTCCATCTGAGGGCTGACGGACAGCCCAGGCTCCACCTCTGTCTCTCTCTCTCTCTGCCAGCTCCATTCCCTCTTTCCCCTCGGAGCTCGGTTGCCTTGATGCTGACCCTGACTCCCACACCTCCTCCTCCTCTGATTCAGCTGCTGAAGGAGCCAGCAGCTGATGGGTCACAACACAAGCAAGGGGGTTTAGAGGCTTTTCTTTCCTCATTAGTCTCTCAGTTTATATTCCCCTCCTTTAAAGACTATAGTGCAGGGGTGAAATGCTATCAGTTTGCACCCATTCAGGCAAACCGGTAGTGATGAAAACTACTGGTTTGTTCGAACCGGTATGTCCAACGATCAGCTGTGCCGCACGGTTTATATTTACTTGAAAGCAGGAAATCCTGCTTTCTGGCGAATCTAAATCGCGCGGCACAGCAGTTGCCCCCTTCGCTATTCTACTTACCTTGTCAAGTCTTCTTTTCCATGCGAAGTGTGCGTTTGGTGTGCACTGCACATACATGTGCAGCATGCTTTTGGCATGCACCACACACGCGTGGGCAACGAACCGGTGGCAATCCGCAGAGGATATCACCACTGCTATGGTGGCCACTATCCTGTTGACGTTTCCTAAGACCTTAAAAACCTGACTATGACCCTGTTTCAGGATCCTGTTTCTTGGCTAGACTGACAATCATTTTGATAATTTTCTCAGCTGCGTTGTATATTTATTTTTGTACTAGTCTTAATTTTTTTATTTTTTATTTTTAGAATTGTTTGCCGCCTAGGATCACCGGGCCGAGATTGGCAACTATAGAAATTAAATAAATACATGAAAATAAATAAATGCACACAGACATCTGGTTGAGTAAGTACGATTCTGATAAGACGAATGTTAAGCTCTACAAAGGTTTTCTCACAGGTGTTTTAGCTGAAGTTTCTCCATAGAATAATTGATCGTGGATTAGATCAATATGCTGAGGTTATGTTCAATGCACACTGGTTCTTACTGGTTCTGATTATGAGCAAAAGTGTTTTTCTTTCAGGCTCATTTCCTATCTCTAGATATTTTTTTCCTTCTTTCAACGTTCTGCCATCTTCTTTCAAAATCTCCTGTCTCTCTCTTCTACAGTAGTGGCTAAAACTATGGAAACCTTTTGGGGAAAGTGTATTTTTGAGGTTTAATGGCTAATAACACCACTTTTTTTTTCTTTTTTGGAGTTACAAGATAATCCTATACCACTGCTGGAATGGCCTGGGAATAGCCCAGACCTTCTTAACCCAATGGAAAATCTATGGAGCCGACTAGAGAAACTTGTTAGTCAGAAGCAACCCAGCAATAAAACCCAGTTAATAGAAGCCATCCTTCAATCTTGGTTTCACATTAGAACAGCTGCAGAACTCAAAGACTTGGTTTACTCCATGGGAAGACATTGTAAGGCTGTAATTCATGCTAAAGCTTACCCAACTAAGTATTAATCGACATGGTGATCATTTTTGTATATCCCGTTTTTTCTATGGTGATAATTTTTGTATATCTCGTTTTTTCCTACGCGTTTCACTTTTCTTCTTTATACCATAACTGCTATTCTAACAGCAAATCCTTCATAAAAGTTTATTGCATTACATTCTTGATTAAATTATCTTTCTATTGAGATATAATTTTATGGTACTACTCAAAAAAAAAAAAGTGGTGTTATTAGCTAGTTTTAGAAAATACACTTTTCCCAAAAGGTTTCCACAATTTTGGCCACTACTGTTAAGATCATCACTGTTTCCTTATTTTTTTTTTAAAAAAATCAGATCTCTTGAGTTAATTGTGGCACAACTAACTTAGATTCCAGTTGTTAATTAGCTCTTAGCATAATCATTTCCTGACCCCGGAAAGCCTACTGAGAATCCAGGAAATTAAAGTCCACGAGTATTGATTTCCTGGGGACATTCTCCCAATAGATGAAAGCATTTTAAGAGATCTGATGAGATGGGATTTACATTTTGGATTATCTGCAAAAAAATAAAAATCTTCAACATTTGAGGAGTGTCATCTCTCAGAGATGTATTTTTTTTCCCCCCCTGCAATGAAAAGGAAGCACAGGGAGAAAATAACCCTTACTGTCCTACAATCCGGTATCCTATAAATGGCAACCACAGCTAAATCAATAAAGCCCTTAAAAGCAGAACTCAACGCTTAAACCTGGTGGCCTTTCCTGATCGCCAACTAGCATGAGCCTAGCAGGGGTTCTGTAAGTAGTTCTCCTAGCTTTGAATCTTCTCAGCTTGACTAGTAGCTTCCTGAGCACCGTTTATTCCCCTTTCGTATCACCTCAACCCCAACCAAGGTAGAATTTGTATTCTTCTGTGGAACACATTGATCGGGAAGCTCTTCCTAAACCGATGGTTCGTAGTTCCACTTCGACGAAGAGCCAAGGTGAGGCCAACCAGCTTTGATTTAACCCAGGTGGGGCAGCTTTCAGAAATGTTCTGTGGAAATGCAGCAGCCCCTTGTGGAGTGAACAAAATGGCTCTTGCGTTCTGCAACTTAGAACGAGAGTCTGTACATCTTGGCACAGTTGCTTGAAAGAACGGTTTCACGCAACTCTGCACCTGTTCTGTCCCCGTCTCTCACACGCACACAAACAGTCAGCCAGGGGTTAAATAAAACTTGCAGACAATAAATTCCTTCGATAACAGGATTGGCAGCAACCCAGTAGTTGCTTGCCAAGAACTTTACTCACAGAGGGAGGTGTTCTTCCTCCGACAGATAAACCAAAACAAATACACAAAGTCAAAGAGTTGTCAAGTCCAGTCCGTATTCAATCCAAGGCAGGCAGATAACGTAGTTTCAGAGATACAATGCAACTCGCTAGTTGTTTAGCTTTGTCCGTCACAGAGCCTGAATGGCCACCACACCCCCTTTTATCCCCTGTGGGGTGTGGTCCAGTGACTCAGCTTAATCTCTGGCATGCCTCCTTTTCTGTTGCGTGCGCTTGTCTCTCCGACGCTGGCGTGGATCCAGCCAAGACTTATCTCCGTCACTGTCCGACTGCGACTGCTCGGGGATACCTGGCTCCTGGCCAATCTCTTCTCCTTCGGGAGACACCTGAGGCATTGCCAGAGAGGAGGGTCCTGGAGAGGGAGGCCTGGCAACTCCTCTCCTTCACTTTCGAAGCCTTCTTCCTCCGATACGACGGGCTCGGGGGTGGGAGTCACAACAGCACCAAAATGAAGGCCCATTTTACGACCTGGGCAATGTTCATGTAACTATTCATGTATCATGTATCTGGTTTGGTTCTGCAACCCAACAAGACAGACACAGACTACAGAGGATAATTAGAACTGTGGAAAAAACAATGGCTACCAACCTGCCTTCCACTGAGGAACTGTCTACTGCACGAGTCAAAAAGAGGGCTGTGAAAATATCGACAGACCCCTCGCATCCTGGACATAAATTGTTTCAACTTCTACCCACAAAACGACGCTATAGAGCACTGCACACCAGAACAACTAGACACAAGGACAGTTTTTCCTCGAATGCTGTCACTCTGCTAAACAAATAATTCCCTCAACACTGTCAAACTATATACTAAGTCTGCACTACTATTAATCTTCTCATCGTTCCCATCACCCATCTCCTCCTACATATCCATGCTAGTGCATGGATATGGGAAAGAATATGAAATTTTATGCGTTTGGAATTGTTTTAAGTTTTTTTCTTTGCATAGATTGGTATTGTAATCAGAATCAGTAAGTTATTCAGCACGCAATCTGTTATATGTAAAGCTTCCCCCCCCCTCTCTTTATTTCCCTTCAGGTAACATTTTAATTAAGTTAGTGGAATGCTTTTTAAATTCCAGCTAATTGCTGGTTCTAGACAGAAATTTTACAACAGAAGGACACAAAGAAGAAAATAAGACCATAAGACACTCACAATCACTTTGCCTCTGCCTCCCAGTTTGTCTCGTTGCAGCAAACAGCCTGCTTCAGTTTCAGTTTCAGTTTCTGCCTCTCAGCAATTTGCCTGCTTGCAGCAAGCAGTGGAGGCCCGCGTGGCAATAGGCAATGGCAATTCCTGCATTCTGAAACAGCTGAGGGTCGGGAGGCCCATCCAACCAACAATCAACTGCTTGTGCTAGTCAGGCTGTGCTGAAGCTGAAATGGGCTGTTTTGCTGTTTGTTGCTTGCTGCAAGGAGGTAAATTGCTGGGAGGCAGAGGCCAAAGGGTGGGGGACGGTGAGTGGATGGGCGGGGCAACATTCAGAGTTTAAGACGCACCCAAATTTTCATCTTCTTTTAGGGAGGGAAAAGTGCGTCTTATACTCCGAAAAATACGGTAAGTCTAAGTGCTTTGCTATTGCTATCAAGGAGAGAACCGACTTAGAACCACGGACAAATTTCCTGACAGAAGTTGTGAATGCTCCAACACTGGAGGTTTTTAAGAAGAGATTGGACAACCATTTGTCTGAAATGACATAGGGTTTCCTGCTTGAGCAGGAGGTTGAATTAGAAGACTTCTAAAGTCCTTTCTAACCAGGGGTGAAATGTAAAATTTGTTACTATTGGTTCTGTGGGTGTGGCTTGGTGAGGGGGTAATGTGACTGGGAAGGCGTGGTCAACTTTTTTTTTTTAACTTTTAAAAGCATTTTTTCTACAGCCTGTTCGGCCGAAGAGATTGCAGAAAAAATGCTTTGAAAAGCCTCTGACGATCCCAGCTGAGCCGTGGGATCATCAGAGGCTTTTTTTTTTACTTTTAAAAGCATTTTTTTCAGCCGAAGAGGTTGTAGAAAAAATGCTTTTAAAAGTTTTTTTAAAAAAAGCCTCTGATGATCGCGCGGCTCAGCTGGGCATGGTGGGGGGTGGGGCGCAAGGATTTTTGCTACCAGTTCTCCGAACCATCCGCTGCCATCGCTACTGGATCGGGTAATCCAGTCCGAACCGGGAGCATTTCACCCCTGCTTCCAACGCTATTACCCTGTTTCCCCCAAAATAAGACCTCCCCTGATAATAAGCCCAATCGGGCTTTTGAGCGCATGGCAATAAATCTAGAGCTTATTTCAGGATTCAAAAGAATATAAGACAGGGTCTTATTTTCGGGGAAACATGGTATTCTGTATTTCAATGCTGTTTTCTTGAAGGGAACATTTCCTATTAAGCTCATCATTTTCAGGAACGGTTAATGTTGCTAAAATAGACCTTCCAGCTCACAAAATAACTTCTCAATCTTTGTTTGAGAGGCCGTATAAACATCTCACTAAATAAACACACCAGGAAGCCTTATTAAGTGAAGTGATGCATAACTGACGTTTTGCATAACGTTCTCAGAGACCAGACCTTTGGTTTAGCCATAATATGTCCTCTGTTGGTCCAGTTTTGCAAGATGAAACTGGTAGAAATAGAAAGTTTTTTTTTTAATCCTTTGGGATTAAATTCTATCTTGTTAAGGCAAGGGTTAAGTTGCTTGTTTGGCTGACTCGGTTGATTTATTTTTGTGTTTGATATATGGCTTTGGAATGAGAAAACGTAATTAATTAGAATGATTGAGTGGAGTAAAATGATGTTGCGCATTAAGAGTGGAAGATCAGAATCTCTTTCATACATGTCCATATTCATTCAAGAACACCACCATATGTAGTAGGAGTTCCATCCTGAAGTTTTCCAGATGGTTCCAAAGCAAGCAGGACATGGTGGGATTTGAGGAATTAGACTCATTGCCACTTAACTTTGAATGGGAATGTGAAACCGTGCAGAATGGATGTTTCCAATTCTTTATACCGTGTTACTGCTCTTCGTATTGTGTAGAGATAGTTTTCCCTACGTCTAGAACTTACAGCTGATATTTGTCCTCATTTTACCGACCTCGGAAGAATGAGTCAACCTTGAGCCAGTCAGAATTGAACTGCTGGCAGTCGGCAGAGTTAACTTTCAATACTGCATTCTAATCACGGCGCCACCATAGTTCTGTCTGTCTCTCTGTCTGCCTCTCTCGCTCTCTCTATTTTTCTCTATTTCTTTTTCTCTCTCTTTGTCTCTTTCTCTGTCTCTCTCTCCTTCTCTCTCTCTCTCTCTCTCTCTCTCTCTCTCTCTCTCTCTCTCTCTTTGTGTGTGTGTGTGTGTGTATATACACATATATAAATCATGTAAGGGACGTGGTGTCTCATCTGGCTAAGCTGCTGAGCTTGTCAATCGAAGGGCCGGCAGTTCAGCGGTTCGAATCCCTAGTGCTGCATAATGGGGTGAGCTCCCATTACTTGTCCCAGCTTCTGCCAACCTAGCAGTTCGAAAGCACGTAAAAAATGCAAGTAGAGAAATCTTAGTAGCTGCAAAATTGGATGTATGTCCTTGTTCATTGTCCAAAAGCTTGGAAGACTAAACCTCTGTCCCAATGACTGATCCAGATTGGATCGTGCAACATTATCTTGGCACATATATTTGCCTTCATTCATGGAAAAAGAATGTCTATTCAAATTTCTCATTCAGCGGTTCGAATCCCTAGTGCTGTGTAATGGGGTGAACTCCCACTACTTGGTATGGCCCATCAGTGGCCTGTGCAGATTGTATCTGATTCCGACAACGAGGAGGCTGGTGTGGTGCTGCGCCAGCAGCCTGTGCAGCTGGCACTCAAGTCGGACAGTGAGGAGGCTGGAGAAGATGTGGTGCCAGAGGCAGGGATTCAGCCAGGGCCTTCAGAACCTCCAGAAGCTCCTTTAAGTGAAGAGGACGAAGAGGAGGAGCCTCTTCTCAATGCATAGGCACGCAGAGCTGCCAAAAGTCAGGAGTGGCTCCTCAGGAGGAGGTCACCTCAAGAGTAAGGCTTGGGGTTAATTGGCCACTCCCTTAGCCTATTTAAGGAGGAACGCCGATTGCAGCAAGCTGTAGGGAACAACTTTAGTTCACTCTCCTTCGTGTCTGGATTCTCTGAAAAATTGCTTCTGGGCTTTCTGCCAACTCCAGTAAGACTGTGATTACCTTATCTTAGAATTCTTGTAGGCTACTAAGACAGTTTATTAACAGCCTTTGGTTGATAAAGACTGAGTTATTTGACTAAAATAAGCTTTGTATAGAGTTTGTGTGTGCTGTGTTCTTTGGGGTCCGTAGCTGGGGCAGAACATTACTTGTCCCAGCTTCTGCCAACCTAGCAGTTCGAAAGCACATTAAAAAATGGAAGTAGAAAAATAGGGAGCACCTTTGGTGGGAAGATAACAGCATTCCATGAGCCTTTGGCATTTAGTCATGCTGGCCACATGACCATGGAGACGTCTTCGGACAGCACTGGCTCTTCGGCTTTGAAACAGAAGTGAGCACCACCCCCTAGAGTCAGGAACGACTAGCACATATATATGAGGGGAACATTTACCTTTACCTATCATGCATGCCTTTGAACTATGGTGCTGGAGAAGACTCCTGTGAGTCCCTTGGACTGCAAGGTGGATCAAACCAGTCAGTCCGAGAGGAGATCAACTCTGACTGCTCTTTAGAAGGCCAGATCCTGAAGAGGAAACTCAAATACTTTGGCCACCTAATGAGAAGGAAGGACTCACTGGAGAAGAGTCTAATGCTGGGAAAGACTGAGGGTAAAAGAAGAAGGGGACAACGGAGAATGAGGTGGCTGGATGGAGTCACTGAAGCAGTCATCGTGAGCTTAAATGGACTCTGGGGGATGGTAGAGGATAGGAAGGCCTGGAGGAACATTGTCTCTGGGATTGCGATGAGTCGGACACAACTTCGCAATTAACAACAACAATGTATGTATATAATCACATGATATGACACTGACAATGTTGCAAGACATCGTTGAAGAACATTTGAAGTGATTCCCAAATATTATTTCATTATAAGCCTTCAAAGAATCACAATGCAAACTCATGTCCTTGCCCTCATTCTATTGAAAGAGTGGGAAACTGTCAAGTGTGAACAATCAGATCCACATGTAAAGTGTTTAATTAGCTATTTTATTGCTCCTGCCTATAATATATAAATCTTCTCAGGTAGTTTCACCTGGGTCAGACTAGATAAAGTTCAATGGTACTTAAGAGGGACCGGTTCTTACCTATGTAGAGATTCCAGACTAATTTCCCACTTGACTTCTTTCTCTGGCTCAGCCAGCCTCTTTGACAAATACTAAATATATAATGAAACATTCAGCTCTGCATTTGGAACAATGCAAGTCATTATACAGGTAACACCAGTCTCAATGAAACCTAGGAGAAAACAGATTTATTTCGCCTAGAAATAAAAGCCTGTTCGCCTAAGGCAAATCAGGAAAACGACTTGTTCGTTTAATATATGCTTGAATCTATCTTTAGCGACAAAAATATAGCAGTCATCAATAATGCAAGTTTTTATTTAATAGGTTTACTGACCCTGAGATTCATAGACTTAGAGAACAACACTTGTTATTAGAATGGGAGATGAAAATTAATTATCTTTTTTTTTTCCACAGTGAAAACCTCTTACATCCTGGGCATAAATTGTTACTTCTACCCTCAAAATGAGACTATAGGGCATTGCGCATCAGAACAACTAGACACAAGGACAGGTTTTTCCGCCATGCCATCACTCTGCTAAACAACTAATTCCCACAACACTATCAAACTATTTACTAAGACTGTATTACTATTATTCTTCTCGTCTTTCCTATGACCTATTTCCTTTTCTACTTATGACCATCACTTTGTTGCTTGAATCTTTACGGTTTATATTGTTTTATTTAGTTTCCTAGTATGATTTATGTTGATTGCTTATTTAGTATCCTACGACTATCACTAAGTGTTGTATCTTATGATTTATGATGAATATATTTTTATGATGACTTATGATCATGGTTTATCACTTATAGCTTTTATGTGCAGTGAGGGCTTATGCACCGAAGACAAATTCCTTGTGTGTCCAATCACACTTGGCCAATAAAGAATTTGTTCTGACCCAGCTCCGCAAACACAATAAACTCTCTGTATTTAAATGAATGATTCCTTTATTAGGAGCGCCAGCAAAAAGTTTCTCTCTCAACTCAGGCTAACAAGTCTGTCCAGCAGGGATATAAATAGTTTCTGCCACATCTATTCATTTTCACCCCCTGCCTTTTAGAGATAGAATGGAGTTTTGCTAGCAATGGTGGCTCTTCCTTCCCAAGGATCAGCCCACAGATTTCCACTGCTCTCCTCTCCTCTCCTCTGCCTTCTGCGCATCTGCATGTCAGGCACTGGATCCCGCTTGTTAAGGATATTGATGTTGTTTTACCAACCAGCAGAGTAACTGCACAAGGAAACGTTGAGAGCAATGAATAAGAAAACTGGTTTAGCAAAAGTGTACTTTATCGTAGGAAAAGCAGTAGCGTAGTCATAAACAAATCCCAAGTCTTCACCAATAAATCAGTCCAGTAAATCAGTCCAAACAACTCACTTTGGTTAGCAAACCACGATGGTAGCAGATCCATCAACAGATAGCAACTCCTTCACAATAGCAGCTCATAGCAGTTCCGTCACAATAGCAGTAGCAGTTCATAGCAGCAGCAGCCACACTAGCAGCTTCTAGCAGTAGCAGTTACTGACCAGGTTACAATACTTTGTTTAAATATACTCCTAACTAGTCATTATCCCATTACAGCATGACTCAGCAAGAAGGTAACATTTACAGCTTAAAGCTACAGTATACATATATTGCCTGGACAACTGGTTCTAACATTATATACATCATATAGAATCCTAACACCGCTGTTCCTCCTTTTCCTCATCAGCCACCTCCAGATCTGGGGGCTGTTGACTCTCCATCTGAGGGCTGACAGACGGCCCAGGCTCCACCTCTGTCTCTCTCTCTGCCAGCTCCATTCCCTCTTCCCCCTCAGAGCTCCCAGGTTGCCTCAATATGGCCCTAACTCCCACAGCTCCTCCTCCTCCTCCTCCTCCGATTCGGCTGCTAGAGGGATTGTCGGCGGCCGAGAGGCCACAGCATAATTCTATTTTTTCTTCTTTCTTGAATAAAGCTTCTTGTAGTGATGGAGGCGGGTGGTTCGGAGAACCAGTAGCAAAAATCCCTGCCCCACCCCCCAATTGCCCAGCTGAGCCGCGCAATCATCAGTGGGTTTTTTTTTTAATTTTTAAAAACATTTTTTCTACAACCTCTTTGGCCGAAAAAATGCTTTTAACAGTAAAAAAAAAAAAAAAAGCCTCTGATGATCTCACGGCTCAGTTGGGATCATCAGAGGCTTTTAAAAGCATTTTTTCTACAACTTCTTCGGCCGAAGAGGTCATAGAAAAAATGTTTTTAAAGGGGAAAAAAAGCCTCTGCCGATCAGGCAAGTCAGCTGGGATCGTCAGAGGCTTTAAAAGCATTTTTTTTTTCAGCTGAAGAGGTTGTAGAAAAAATGGTTTTAAAAGTAAAAAAAAAAAAATTGACCACACCCACTCACTCATATTATCACACCCCCCCCCCCCCCCCAAGCCATGCCCACAGAATCGGTAGTAACAAATTTTACATTTCACCACTGATCTTACCTTCAAAAACTGTTCGTCAAGGTAAGGGGGGAAATCCTCAGAAATTTCTTTGCAGAATAATTTACAGGGCTGAGCCAGTCTTCTCTAGGCTAAGACTGATTCCTTTGGGGGGGGGGGGGGAAGAGTGGACAAAAAATTCTTGCATGAGGATTTTTACTGACTTGCAAGGAAGTCTGCGTTCATTTGGAAAAGGGTTTGAAAACCTTCCCGGAGAAACTTTGGATGAGCGTGAACATGATTTATGCTCCTGAGCCGAATGGAATGTGACGCGGAGAAGGTTGAATTAGCCTCTCATTAGGAAAACGAATGAATGAATCGTAGTTGCCATGAGATCAGGTGGTGGATTAAAGAATAAAAGCATCGCTGTGCACAGGAAGATAAGTACCAACGTTACCCATGCTTGCATCCAACTCCCAATTTCAATTCACAGTTGATGGAGAGAAAAAAGGAAGGATGGTTAGACAAGATAAGGAGCTTTGCCGCATGAAAATCTGCCCTCTGGAAGAAAATTATAACAGAAACAATTCATATCTTTTCTGTTTCTTTTTTTAAAAAAAAACTGGAACATTTTTAGTCTGGTTGAAGGACTCATTTGCCAATTCAAAAGCCCCCCTCTAGTATTTCAGGAAGGTCTAAGAGATCAAGGTTTGATTTTTTATTATTTTTTTTACACATTCAGAGACACTAATTTCTATCCAAGCCTGGGGAACTGCATTGACTACCAGTTAAAAATAATTTCTACCTGAATAAAGATCTGGATTCTGTCCTTGACAGCTTGAAGGGTTTTCAGTCCTAATATAAAGAAGTGAGTATTGACTCTGCACATCTCAAGGTTTATATGTACTGAGCGAAATGCATTTGCTCTGTTTCTCTCTTAACAAGTCCCTGGATAATGTCTAATTCATTCAGATTGCAGCAATTTATTCACTGTCTACCCCCAGAGTGTGGCCAACATCTGAAAGGCTTCATAAAAAAAAAGAAAAATCAATTCCGTGATTATGTGTGCCCTAAGATAATGAAAATGCAGATAATATATGCGTAGGTAGATAGTTTTGTTAATAGATCAAGGACACGTTACCACCCGTATTAACTCAATCTTGCTCTGTCAACAGATTAGGGTCATCGACTGACCGTCAATTTTTATTTATGGCTTTATAAATTTCAACCCAATAGGCCAAATTTAGACAGTAGAAGGAGGAACGTGCCAGAGATGAAATGCCCATGATTGAAAACAAGAGGAATATGAGAACAAATGTTGAATATATGAAGTTGGACAGGAGAGTAATCCTTGGCCGTTAATATCATAAATGGCAACTCAGTCCAGGAGGCAAACTTTCAAAACCATCTAGAAATACTAGTAAATTATGTAGGGTCAGAGCTGGCTTGCTGTCAGGGTTCTGACGGATGCCATAATTAAATCATGAGCCTTGAGCCAAGTTTCAAAAAGCAAAAAGTCCAGTTATTTATTAAGAGCTTCATGTCGGCACGTTCCCAAGTGAAACCAGCTCTGACCCTACATAATTTATTGCCCAAAATATGATCCTGTTTCCCCCCTCCCCCCAGGGTGTGTTATCAATCACATTCGCCAACGGAGCAATTTTGCAGGTTGTAGAGGTCACTCCCCTCTGGCTGCTGTAGGTAACCCTGGGATACAGCCTTGAGAGAGATAAGCATGGAATGTGCATCTATCTTTGGCTGCCGTGCAGTTTCCCATCTGCCCCCCCCCCCCAGCCTATGGCAACTCGAAAGCAGGCCAGGGATGCTTTGCGAGTTGAGAGCCTGTAGGAGATGACCTGGCTGAGCTGATGAACGCATCATCAATCATGAGTCCCTGCACGCCCACATGAGATCTACCATGTTTCCTTAAAAATACAACCTATCCTGAAAGTAAGTCCTAGCTTGATTTTTACATGCAAGTGAGGTGAGTCAGTGGATGACATTTTCCCCCTGAAAATAAGACCTGGTACCTTTTTTGGTGGCAAAAAATAAAATAAAATAAGACAGGGTCTTATTTTCTGGGAAATATCCATCCAGCCCAACTCGAATGCCTTCTTAATTCCCACTTATTTCTCATGACCGTTGGTAGTTCTACAATTCTTGTAGAATGCTTGAACTTGCAATACATCTTTATACTTCCTTGAACTGCCTGAATCTCCTGACTTCCCTGGCGTTTAACAATACCAGTCTTAATACAATCAGAAATAAATGAGAATTGGAAATTCCTCTTGTATTTTCCAAAGCTCTGAACTTATTCCTTATTCTAGCATTAAAGGACCGTTACTGAAATTTGAGTAATTCTCGCTTCCTTAATAATCTCATGCAAACATGTGAGGACTGACAACATCCTTCCCTTTTCCCTTTAAAGGCCAGACTCTGGAAGGAATTATAAGTATTTTAAAAGGACTTATCTGTTGCAGTGTCTGGTGATTTGGGAGACAGCTGAGAGAAGAAAGAAGAGAACTCAAGGAAGGAAGAGGAAATGCTGACCACTCAAAGAAAATGTTGTGAAGATGTGGCAGTAGTGAGAACCAGGCAGCATCAGTAATGAAAAACCTCAAAAACAGCAGAGTAGCCAATGAGATGTCAATCAAGTGCTTCCAAACTGGCTTACCACAGGAGCAATCATAGGAATGGTCCCAAGTACTGGCATTTAAAAGGGTCCAGAAGTGCCAACAGGTCATAATAGCTCAGCTGTCAACTCGCAAAACATCCCTGGCCTGCTCTTGAGTTGCCATAGGAAAGGGGGGATGGGTAACTGATGAAACGGCACAGCAGCCAAAGACAGATGCTCATTTCAGACTTATCTCTCTCAAGGATGTATCCCAGGGTTACTTACAGCAGCCAGAGGGGAGTGATCTCTACAACCCGCGAAATTGAATGTGATTGATGACACATCCTGGGGGTAGGGGGGAAACAGGGGCATGATTGGGGCCATAAATTATGTAGGGTCAGAGCTGGCTTCACTTGGGAACGTGCCAACATGAAGCTCGAGGCGCATGATTTATTTAAGGCATCCATCGGAACCCTGACATCAGCATTGGTCAGTGCGAAGAATTGGATTACACATTAAGTCCCAATTAAGCTGATGTATTACTTAAGTCTATACACAAGAAACTAGTTCAACTAACAGTCAGCACTAAATTGGCATTCGGTAAGAGTCAAGGGAATTCAAGGCAGGTTGGACTTGGATCACTTGAATGTAAGGACTCTAGGTTGATTCCTCTCTTGACTCCACCCCCAGGCTCTGCCTGTCCTTCTCCTACATCACCCTCTGGTCCAACCTGGTATGTCTCCAGAGTACAAGCAAGAAATTTGAGTTACGCCTAAATTTTCAGAAAACAATTACCTATACAATTGCCTCCTCTCTTGTTTGCTCTTCTTAAATATTCTGTAAACTGGAAAATATTTGACAAAACTATTCACCTAAGACTCTAACTGATGAGAATGGAACACTTTGGAAGGCTACCTGAATTTAAGCATATTAACCGAATAAACAAATTTGAATACCTTCCAGTTTATCTTGATAACTTGTCTGATTTCAGAATCTAATCTTACAATCAGTCCTGTAGAACAATGGTGGCCATTCTACATACATTTATTCTGGGTATATAACTTTGAACTTAACTGGGTTTACATTTATACTTAACTGGGTTTACATTTCATCAGCTACTCAGACACCTGATATATAGGATGGCTTTGTAAGGTCCGTTTATTATTTATTTATTTATTAGTTCAATTTATATGCCACTCTTCTCTGGAGACTCAGGGTGGCTTACAATGCGTTAAGCAATAGCCTTCATACTGTTGTATATACCTGCTTAGTAGGGCTTTCGGCCCCCCCTAAGCGGTGTTCTTTTTTATACAAAGTCAGCTTATGGCCCCCACAATCCGGGTCCTCATTTTACCTACCTCGGAAGGATGGAAGGCTGAGTCAACCTTGAGCCTGGTGAGATTCGAACTCGCAGTAATTGCAGGCAGCTGGTGCTACTTAACAGCACTTTAGTCTGCTGCGCCAGCAAGGCTCTTCTTCGTTGATCTTAATGGGGCTTATTTTTGAATATATAATAACTCCGGGTAAATAAGGAAAATTCTAATCCAGATAGATCAGTCTCAAAAAAAAAAAATCGTTTGTACATTTAAGGACAGGGGAAAAGTACCTAATTTGAAGAACTGACTCAATTTGAAAAATTGAGTCGAATTAAGAATTTTCATTAAATTGCCCTAGGAATTCTATATTGACTATCCCAGTGATGGCTAATCTTTTCCGGACTGAGTGCCCAAAGTGTGTGTATGTGCAAATGTGTGTGTGTGTGTGTGTGTGTACGTACGCACGAACTCAGATCCCCAAAATGCAATGCACATGCTGCCCCATGCATGCCCCATGCATGTGTGTGTGGCCCCCCCACATGTGCTCCACTCTCCATGTATGCGCAGCAGAGATCCAAAGACCAGCTGGCTGGTGGGAGGTCCATGTGCAGCAGAGCTGAACTGGGGTGAAGGCTCGCGTGCCATCAGAGAGGGCGCTGTGTGCCACCTCTGTCACGCGTGCCATAGGTTCGCCATCATGGGACTATCCTATACTTAATTTAACGGTGCCATCAAACTTCTTTTTTATTGCATGCATTAAAACAACATATTGGTCTCAGTCAGTGGTGAAAAGTAAAATTTGTTACTACCGGTTCTGTGGGCGTGGCTTGGTGTGTGTGTGTGTGTGGGGGTAATATGACTGAGTGGGTGTGGCCAACTTTTTTTAAAAAAACTTTTAAAACCATTTTTTCTACAACCTCTTCGGTTGTAAAAAAAAACAGGTTTTAAAAGCCTCTGACGATCCCAGCTGACTTGCCTGATCAGCAGAGGCTTTCTTTAAAAAAGAAAAAAAGCCTCTGACGATCCCAGCTGACTTGCCTGATCAGCAGAGGCTTTCTTTAAAAAAGAAAAAAAGCCTCTGACGATCCCAGCTGATTTGCCTGATCAGCAGAGGCTTTCTTTTTTTAAAAAAAATCCTCTTACGATCCCAGCTAACTTGCCTGATCAGCAGAGGTTTTCTTTAAAAAAAAAAAAAAATCCTCTGACGATCCCAGCTGACTTGCCTGATCAGCAGAGGCTTTCTTTTTTTAAAAAAATCCTCTGATGATCCCAGCTGACTTGCCTGATCAGCAGAGGCTTTCTTTTTTTAAAAAAATCCTCTGACGATCCCAGCTGACTTGCCTGATCAGCAGAGGCTTTCTTTTTTTAAAAAAATCCTCTGATGATCCCAGCTAACTTGCCTGATCAGCAGAGGTTTTCTTTTCTTTCTTTTTTTTAAAAAAGCCTCTGACGATCCCAGCTGACTTGCCTGATCAGCAGAGGATTTCTTTTTTTTTAAAGCCTCTGACGATCCCAGCTGACTTGCCTGATCGGCAGAGGCTTTTTTTCCTTTTAAAAACATTTTTTTCTATAACCTCTTCGGCCGAAGAAGTTGTAGAAAAAATGCTTTTAAAAATTAAAAAAAGCCTCTGATGATTGCGCGGCTCAGCTGGGAATGGGGGGTGGGGGGGTGGGGAGGGATTTTTGCTACCAGTTCTCTGAACCACCCGCCTCCATCGCTACCGGATCGGGTGATCCAGTCCAAACCGGGAGCATTTCACCCGTGGTCTCAGTGTGATCGGACAAATAGATAAATGTCATAATATGATCTTTATCTCGTTCCTAACTATCTGCCCATCCGTCTAATCCATTTACCTCCACCCGCCCTCCATCCAAAAATGCTGAAGGAATTTTCAATTCTATGAAGGTCATAGAACTGAAAAATTTCATGGTCCGCAATTATTTGTTCCAATCAGTCCAGCAGTTCATCACCAAGTAAATGGTTATTTTGAGTAAAATTATCTATCTAAATGAGATGAACGAATGCTATCTCCCATTAGTGCCGCTCTTTGAAATTTATACTTTGAGTTATTCATTTCCATAAATAGTTTGCAGAAGACTAGCACGGAACTGACATGTGCCCATTATCTTGTTAATAGGCCTTCCTGATTTAAATCTACTAGGAATGCAAATAACTGATAATTTTAGACTCGTTAAGTAACTCGCCAGAGACTTATTTTGGCTAAATGTTCCAATGGGCATGTTAAGCACTTCGAACGGGATCGGTAGAATTCTTTCCAAAATCTGTAAATTAAGGTTCTGAAGAATGCAGTGCAGTATGCATAATGAAACCCCCAGATGTAAATTAAAAAGATTTATACTGCTATATTCTGCTTACGTTATTGAATCTGAATGCTTCACAGGTTTTTATGAAGCAAATAAAGCACTGGGTTTTTTTTTCCCCTTGAATTTCCTTCTAAATAGTCACCGTGGAATCGTTCTTACAATGCTCCCTTCACATATTAAAGACAGAATTGTTCTTTCTGGTTATATATCATATTAAAGTTTTAAAAACCCAAGGCACCGGAGCAGACTACTGGATTGGTAGCAGTAAAGCCAGTCTGCAGCTTTTTAATCAGTTTACTCATCAGTTTGATCAACTAACACTTCAGTTGTTGAGTCAGTGGGACACAGATTAATTTTTGAGATTCTGGGAAGAAGAAGTATTCTATTAGAACACGAAATGAGAACCAAAAACAATTAAGGGTTGCTTTTCCTTCTGTCTAGGAATTTTTGCCAGTGTGCATAAAAGTTAAAAAAAGTGCTAAATTCCTCGATGTTGGTCAACACGCCATCGAATAAAATACTAATATTTCAAAGTATTGCAGATGACCTTGATGGATTGATGGGCTGAGCGATTAAAAGGCATTTGAGTTATTATTTTTTTTAAAAAATTTGATTTATATGCCGCCCTTCTCCGGAGACTAGGGCGGCTTACAATGCGTTAAGCAATAGCCTTCATACTTTTGTATATTTATACAAAGTCAGCTTATTGCCCCCACAAACCGGGTCCTCGATTTACCTACCTTAGAAAGGATGGAAGGCTGAGTCAACCTTGAGCCTTGGTGAGATTCGAACCTGCAATAATTGCAGGCAGCTGAATGTTAATGAATGTTAATAACTGCTTTAGTCTGCTGCGCCACCAGGCTCTTTCACCATTAATGAAATGGTGGCTTAATAATGAAGGGACGTAATTTACCGATACATGTAGAGAGTGAAAATAATTTACTGTATTTTTGGACACACTTTTTCCCCACCCCTAAAAGAGGGTGGAAATGTTGGCGCGTCTTATACACCGAATACAGCCATTTTTGGTCTCCTGAAGCCCTGCCCCGCTCATCCCTTGGTGGAGGAGCCTTGGTGGAGCAGCGGACTAAAGCGCTGTTAAATAGCGCTTAGCTGCCAGCTGCCTGCAATTACTGCGAGTTCGAATCTCACCAGGCTCAAGGTTGACTCAGCCTTCCATCCTTCCGAGGGAGGTAAAATGAGGACCCGGATTGGGGGGGCAATAAGCTGACTTTGTATAAAAAGGAACACCGCTTAGGGCCCCCCGAAAGCCCTACTAAGCAGGTATATACAAAAGTATGAAGGCTATTGCTTAACGCATTGTAAGCCGCCCTGAGTCTCCGGAAAAGGGCGGCATATAAATCGAACCAATCAATAATCCCATTTTTGCAAAAAATTGCGTCCGGTTTTTGCAAAAATGGGATGCACAGAGGGATTGGCAGGCCTGCAGAGTGCTCCTGGGGCCTGGGGAGGGCAAAAATGCCCTGTTTTTCTGAAAAATTGGCCTGTTTTTTGCTCATTTTTTTTTGCAAAAATGGGGGCATTTTTGCCCTCCCCCAGCTCCCAGGAGCACTCTGTAGGCCTCCTAAACTCTCTGCGTGCGCCGTTTTTCAAAAAAAATGAGCAAAAAAAAAAAAAACAAGCCAATTTTTGCAAAAAAAAAAAAATGGGGCACACAGAGGGTTTGGGAGGCCTGCAGAGTGCTCCTTGTTTCTTACTTACTTCTTTGAAATCTTGGTGCGTCTCATACACCTGTTAGGAAATGGCTATTACCTAACTGGTTGGGTTGGCAATATATATAAACCATCAATGTATCTTTGCAGTCAAAATGTTTTGTATAGCTTGAAGACTGTAATGCTGTATTGCGTCATACTGTATTCTGATTGGCTAGCTATGTAGCCAACGTCCTTAAGAGGAAGCGTGAATCATGGCTTATTTTTTCTTATTACATTATTATTGCTATCTCTGCTCCTCTCTGCCTGTTCTCTCTGCGTGATCACTGCCTGATCATTGCTACTTGATGTTGTTTTCTACTGTTTACTGATTGTTTTAATGCAGTACTTGTTCCTGTTTGCAACTCCAAAAAGAACTATTTTATTGCATATGACTACAACAACGGGTAAGAAGACTTTGTTCCTGGAATATCCCTGGATTGACATTTTAATTATTTATCTTTATCTGTGTATGACCTGAATTGTTTATTGGACTTTGTTTTACTTTCTCCTAAAAGTAAAAGGATATCACAACTCAGTGTGTCTGTGTATTGACTGTGCTTATTCATAATCACTCTCAGCCGTTTTCATGCACACACCCTTGCTACACAAGGGGTACTCTGCGAATATTCCTTAATAACACGGAGTATTTTTCTTATACTCTGAAAAATATGGTAGATTTTGTCATAACGAATTGTAGGTTAGTTGGGACCATCCAGATTGCGAGCTTCCAGCAAATATTCCAGCAAATATTCAGACATCCCAAATTTAATATATACTGTATACTGACAAATTTTGCACAGTAAACAGCTGATTGCCCTAGACTTCTACCCTGACCTCCTATTGAGATAGAATTTTACCTAACCACTATCATATTAAGAATAGGTTTTTTTTAAAAAAAAACCAGCATTCTCAGTTAATTATCGCTTGACAACTTCATCTGTTATTGGAATGGAAACACAATTCTTGAAATAGCAATAGCTCTTAGACTTATATACCACTTCACAGTGCTTTTACAACCCTAGCAGTTTACAGAGTCAGCATATTGCCCCCAATAATCTGGGTCCTCATTTTACTGATCTCGGAAGGATGGAAGGCTGAGTCAACCTTGAGCCTGGTGAGATTTGAACTGCCAAATTGCAGGCAGCCAGGAGGCAGAAGAAGTAGCCTGCAGTACTGCACTCTTACCACTGTGCCATCTCAGCTCATAGTTCCTAACTGCAGAGAGTTTCTGTCAAAAGATTTAAGACTTAGTCTCTGACTGAGTGATGCTTATGCATCCCTTCTTATCCCAGCTTGAGACAATTGAAACTAAATAGATAACAACCTCCTGAAAAGCATTGAGTCTGACTATGTTGAAATAAACCTGGGTTGCAAAAAAACATGTGCTGAAAAAATTGATCTATATGGGCTTGTTCATTCATATCGTCCTGATGTGACATTACATCACCAATACTGAATGGGAAGGGAAGGAGAAAAGGGAGGAGGAGGAGGAGGAGGAGGAGGAGGAGGAGGAGGAGGAGGAGGAG
>WNWU01000062.1:914157-931708 GCA_012654045.1 Ptyas mucosa | reverse complement strand
TCTCCTTCTCCTTCTCCTTCTCCTTCTCCTTCTCCTTCTCCTTCTCCAGAACAATCTGGAACTGAACACACTCAAAACTGTAGAAATGGTGGTGGACTTTAGGAGAATCCTCCCATACTGCCACCTCTTACAATACTAGACAACACAGTATCAACAGTAGAGGCCTTCAAATTTCTAGCTTCTACCATATCTCAAGACCTAAAATGGACACCCAACATCAAAAATGTCATCAGAAAAGCACAACAAAGAATGTTCTTTCTGCGCCAACTCAGAAAGTTCAAACTGCCCAAGGAGCTGCTGATCCAGTTCTACAGAAGAACTATTGAGTCTGTCATCTGCACCTCTATAACTGTCTGGTTTGGCTCTGCAACCCAACAAGACAAACACAGATTTCAACAGATAATTAGAACTGCAGAAAAAACAATGACTACCAATCTGCCTTCCATTGAGGAACTGTATACTGCATGAGTCAAAAAGAGGGCTGTGAAAATATCTACAGACCCCTCGGATCCTGGACATAAATTGTTTCAACTTCTACGCTCAAAACGGCACTATAGGGCACTGCACACCAGAACAACTAGACACAAGGACAGTGTTTTCCCTGAACTCTATCACTCTGCTAAACAAATAATTCCTTCAACACTGTCAAACTAGTTACTAAGTCTGCATTACTATTAATCTTCTCATCGTTCCTATCACCCTCCCACTTATGACTGCATGACTGTAACCTTGTTGCTGGTATCCTTACAATTTATATTGACTGCTTCCTACTATGATTTGATTGCTTATTTGTTCCCTATGACTATCATTAAGTGTTGTACCTTCTGATTCTTGACGAATGTATCTTTTCTTTTATATACCCTGGGAGCGTATGCACCAAGACAAATTCCTTGTGTGTCCAATCACACTTAGCCTATAAAGAATTCTATTCTGTTCTGTTCTGTTCTGTTCTGTTCTGTTCTGTTCTGTTCTGCTCTGCTCTGCTCTGCTCTGCTCTGCTCTGCTCTACTCTACTCTACTCTACTCTACTCTACTCTACTCTACTCTACTCTATTCTATTCCTCCTCCTCCTCCTTCTTCCATATCCATCATCAGATGTTGGCCATCATGTTAACAATCCTATTTTTATCAACAGCCGCACGAAAAAAGTGCTGCTGAGTTTTGTCCAAACCAGTCCCTTAGATTTTGAAGCCATGGTGTTTTTTCTCTTTGTCTGCCTGGACCTCGTTTGCCTTCAATCTTTCCCTGATCTATCTTGTCTACCCAACTCTGATACAGCTAGTAATAGAAAGCAAGGCAAATTACACTGCCCTTAAACAAGCAGGTGTGGAAAAATTGTCAGTTCAAAGCAGTCTCCTCATTTTGTGATACAAATACTTCTGAAGCTCCTAAGCTATTTTTGTAGCCGATTTTGCAAGGGGAGAGAAAGTACCTACTCTCTGTAGTCTCACACTTCTCCCATTAATGTCAACAGGAATAGACAACACTAAGTGCTTTAAAATGTCTTTGTGTGTCTCCATTATCTCTGCCTTAATGGCTCATAGAGTTAGAATTTAAAAGGCCCAGGAAAGATGTGCCGATGCTTCCATTACTTCTAACAACCACTCATTGAGTGATTTCAAGCCATCTCATCAAATACAGGATTCGCCCAATAATTTTTTTCCCCCTGCAAGGACTACAGAACATCAAAGTATATCAACATCCATAGTAAAATAATTTTGACCCCAAATGACTGCCCTAGTAAAAACACCGACTGTGGGGACCTAGTTCGGCATGATATAAGTAATTATGTAAGATGTTTGGTTCCATCTTCAATCTTGCTAACCTTTTTCAATTTTTGCCCAGTTGGGAAAATAAGGGATGATGAGGTGAAAGTGTTCTATAGAGTTTCATTCGACCGAGAATTTCCATTCCTCCCTGAATATGAAGTTAGAAATATGTGTCGGGAATTCAATAGCTCTCCATCTTGAGAAGATCGGAACTTCTGCCTTTTCTTGTTAGACGTTTTGAAAAAGACAAAACAAAAACAAAAATAAAGCAAAGGGTTGATTGAAGAGGTGGTATTCAGCCGGTTCGGGTGAAGCGGTAGCAGAAATCATGGGTGGGCCTGCCCCGGCTCTATGCTGTCCTATTTAGGCATGTTTTTGAGGCCGGGCACATACATGGAAGGCACGCACACTAGCAAAGTGCATGCATGGAAGGACTGCATATGCATGGAAGTGATGCTCATGCTGTTGTGGTCTGCCAGCAGCCTGTGGAGCTGGCAGTGGAGTCAGACAGTGAGGAGGCTGGGGAGGAACATTGGCCAGTCCTGGAGTCTGAGGAAGACCCCCGACGATGGCTCTATGTCGGAGGCAGAAATCGGCCCAGGGCCATCTGGGAGTCATGCGCAGACTCTGGAGCTTCCAGAGTCAGACAGCAGAGAGGCAGAGGAACAGGAGGAGCCTGTTCCTAGTGCACGCATGCGCAGAGCTGCCAGAAGGCACGAACAGTTAAAACAAAAGGGACAACTCGGGAGTGAGGCCTGGAGATGATTGGCCTCTCCCATAAGGCTTAAAAGAGAAGCAAAGGCATGTGGGCCCTTTGCAGGATAGCAATGTTGTTAATTCTGTTCCCAGTCGGCATCTCTGTTTGATTCCAGGCTCCGTGTGACTTTGCCAATTAAGTCATTGGCAGAGTGTCAAGGGAGATAAAGGTTGGTGATTATCCCAAAGGACTTCTCCCGAAGGACTTTTTTGCAACTAATTGGGACTCAGCTGTGAATGAACGTAATTCATAGCTGTTGCAATAAAAGAGGTTTTTGGGACTACATATGTGTTTTAATGATTTAGGAAGCCGAGGTCACAACACATGCGCGTGCACTCACATTTGTGAACTGGTAGGGAAAATAAGTGAATATCACTCCTGGTTGATTGCATGATAGCCTGAATAATAATGAATAAATCTGGCAGAGACACCAGATACAAGGTTTCTGCCCTCTTCTTTAAATGTCTACGGAGCTTCTCAGTCATCCAGGTCATGGTTGTCCCAAAGCTTTGATGGATCTGGTTTTTCCTTGAAGGCATTTTGCTTCTCATCCAAGAAGGTTCTTCAGTTCTGAAGCAATAGTTGAGAAGCAAAAGGTCTTGAAGGAAAAAGAAAAGAAAAAAAAGTCCAGTTGCCTTTTGAAAGAAAGCAGCTTTGGGGTGCTCTCTTCTCATTTTCAGCCTTTGGGTGTTCAAACAAATATCTTAAAATCCCCAAGGCTTAAAAATCACTCTAGATTTTCCAAGACATTAAAACAGTCCAATCCCATGCTGTTGTTTTAATAGTTGTAAGAACTTATTTCAGTAATGCGCAGATGCTAAAAACAAAACAGAGAATTAATCAATCAGAATAGAGCTGGAAGGAGCCTTGGAGGTCTTCTAGTCCAATCCCCTTCTCAAGTAGGAGATCCTATACCAGGGATGGCTAACCTTTTTTGGAATGAGTGCCCAAAGCGTGCACGCAGGTGTGTGAATATGCCAGAACCCCCAAAATGCAATGCGTGTGGGGCACCCCCGGCCTCCTTGGACACACCCCTCACACATGCATGTACGGGACACTCACACGCGCCCTGCCCCCCCCCCCCCAATGCATGCACAGCAGAGACCCAAAGACCAGCTGGCCGGCAGGAGGTGCAAGCACATGCACTCTGGATCTGAACTGGGGTGACAGCTCATGTTCCTTCAGAGAGGCCACTATGTGCCATCCTCTCGCACGGGTGCCATAGGTTCGCCATCACGGTCCTATACCATTCCAGACAAGTGGCTGAGTGTACAGTCTTTTCTTTAAAAATCTCCAGGGATGAAACACCCACAACTTCTGAAGACAAGCAGAAGTTTAATCAGATTAATTTAATCTGATTAATTGTTCTCACTGTTAGGCAGTTTTTCCTTAATTCCAGTTGCTTCGGTCCTTGATGAGTTTCCATCCATTGCATCTTGTCCTGCCTTCAGGTGCTTTGGAGAATAGGTTGACTCCCTCTTCTTTAGAGTGGGTCAACCTTCTTTAGGCCCCTTAGATATTGGAACACTGCTGTCATGTCACCGCTAGTCCTTCTTTTCATTAAGCTAGCTAGACATACCAATTCCAGCAACCGTTCTTCATATGTTTTATCCTCCAATCCCCTAACCAACTTTGTGGCTCTTTTCTTCACTCTTTCTAGAATCTCAACATTTTTATGGTGGCCTTGGTGGCGTAGCAGATTAAAGTGCTGTTAAGTAACACCAGCTGCCTGCAATTACTACAAGTTCGAATCTCACCAGGCTCAAGGTTGACTCAGCCTTCCATCCTTTCGAGGTAGGTAAAATGAGGACCCAGATTGTGGGGGCAATAAGCTGACTTTGTATAAAAAAGAACACCACTTTGGGGGGGGGGGCAAAAGCCCTACTAAGTAGGTATATACAAAAGGATAAAGGCAATTGCTTAATGCATTGTAAGCCGCTCTGAGTCTCCGGAGAAGGGCGGGATATAAATTGAACCAATAAAATAAAATAATAAATAAATATTGTAGTGATCAAACTGGATGCAATATTCTAAGTATGGTGTCAACTCGCAAAGCACCCCTGGCCTGCTCTCGAGTTGCCATAGGCAAGGGGGATGGGAAAATGGCGAAGCAGCATGGCAGCCAAAAACTAAAACACATTCCAGACATATCTCTCTCAAGGCTGTCTCCCCAGGTAACCTAGAGAAGCCAGAGGGGAGTGATCTCTACAACCCGCAAAATTGCTCTGTTGGCGAATGTGACTCGGGTGTGGAGGGGGGAAACAAGGTCATAAATTATGTGGGGTTAGAGTTGGAGTCTAAGCTTCACTTGAAACTTGCCAACATGAAGCTCCTAATAAACGACTGGATTTGTTTTGAAGCTTGACTCGAGGCTCATGATTTAATTAGGGCATCCATTGGAACCCTGACAGCAAGTCAACTCTTACCAAGGCATTATAAAGTGTATTAACACTTAACATGATCTTGATTCTGTCCCTTTATTAATGCAGCCTAGGATTGCATTTGCTTCTTTGGCAGCTGCAGCACACTGCTGGTATAAACTTCATTTAGCTTTTCGTATATACATGCATGCACACATGCACACACACACATACACACACACATATATACACTCACACACACATACATACATATATACATGTGTGTGTGTGTGTACACATACTGTATGTCTGTGTGTGTGTGTGTGTGTGTATATATATATATATATGTATATATATATATATATATATATATATATATATATATATATATATATATATGTACAGTGTATGCATACACACACACACAAATTGAAAAATTGTGCATCAGTTAGAGTGAATGAGCTCTGCAGTTCCAACAGTTGCTTGCAATCCAACTTAATGACCCAGTGAATTACTAGCAAAGATGGATTTGATTTTAATGTAATGTTTGCAACAATTTAAGCTCCACTCTTCATATATTATGTTTGAATGCCTCAAGGCAATCTTGGGGCTATTATTTTAATAGGGTGTCATTGCTGAGTGTCCATTAACTGTCAGAGTTTAAGTCATTTCCAGGTATCTTAATATTAAGATGGCACTAAATTACATTGTTGTTAATTGTTCTACATTATAGCATAGTTCTGCTATGTCATGCATAAGCTAATTGATTTTAGTGGGAAACTGAGTATGATAGAAATCAGCTTAAAACCATTAAATGTACTATAACGTTAACTTCATAAATATTCTGCTGAGGAAAATAGCAAGTATTTAATCTAATGTTAGTTGTCTTCACTGAGAGAGAGAGAGGGAGAGAGAGAGAGACAGACAGACAGACATGATAGACGATAGATGATAGACGATAGACGATAGACGATAGACGATAGACGTAGACGGTAGACGGTAGACGATAGACAATAGACGATAGACGATAGACAGAGATGATAGATGATAGATGATAGATGATAGATGATAGATGATAGATGATAGATGATAGATGATAGATGATAGATGATAGATGATAGATGATAGACAGATAGATAGATAGATAGATAATGGATGGATGGATGGATGGATGGATGGATAACATTATTGTTATGTCCCAGGGTGAAATCCAACAGATTCTGACAGGTTCTGGAGAACCAGTAGCAGAAATTTTGAGTAGTTCAGGGAACCAGCAAATGCCACCTCTGGCTGGCCCCAGAATGGGGTGGGAATGGAGATTTTGCAATATCCTTCCCCTGGAGTGGGGTGGGAATGGGGATTTTGCAGTATCCTTCCCCTGGAGTGGGGTAAGAATGGGGATTTTGCAACATCTTCCCCTTGAGTGGGGTGGGAATGGAGATTTTGCAATATCTTCTCCTGGAGTGGGGTGGGAATGGAGATTTTGCAGTATCCTTCCCCTGCCACGCCAACCAAGCCACGCCCACAGAATCGGTAGTAAAAAAAAATTGAATTTCGCCGCTGTTATGTCCCCTATTTGAAATTTTACATAACCTTCCAACTCTGTTTTGTAATTCTGTAATTTTGTAATAGTTCTGTAATTATTGTTATTAAGATTGGTCATAGAGTCGGCCAGATGTTTAGACTGGATTTGACATTTTGATCCACCTATTGAGTAGGACTTGGGATACACAGATGTTCTTATTCGATGGTGATAAAGGTATCGTCACAAGATGCTATTATTGTGACTGATCACCCAGTCAACAAGATGCTGGCTAGATGTTGGCATCTATCTTTTCCACCTATTAAGACCTTCTCAAGGATCTGAGATATGCAGGGGTTTTGTTGGCATTAAAAAGTACCACTGCAAGATTTAAGCAAGTGAAACCAATTGCAAATATTGCAATTGAAGTTGTTCTGCCCTAGCTACGGACCCCAAAGAACGCAGCACACACAAAGTCCGTTCAAACCTTAGTTTACTGAATAAACCAGTCTTTTACAATAATGGCTGTTAATTAATTGCATTAACCGCCACCAAGAATTCCAAGAAAAATAACTGAAAACTTACTATGGTTGGCAGAATGCCCAGAAGCAATTTGCAGGAAGATGATAAGATAAGCAAGACAAGACACGAAGGTATGTGAACGAAGTTGTTCCCTGCAAATTGCCTCAGTCAGCGTTCTTCCTTAAATAGGCTAAGGGAGTGGCCAATTAGCCCCAAGCCTTACTCTTGAGGAGACCTCCTCCTGAGGAGCCGCTCCTGCCTTTTGGCAGCTCTGCATGCCCGTGCATCGAGAACAGGCTCCTCCTCTTCGTCCTCTTCACTTAAGGGAGCTTCTGGAGGTTCTGAAGGCCCTGGCTGAATCCCCACCTCTGGCACCACATCTTCTCCAGCCTCCTCATTGTCCAAGTCGATTGCCAGCTACACAGGCTGCTGGTACAGCACCAAACCAGCCTCCTCGCTGTCTGAATCAGCTACTAGCTGCACAGGCCGCGTACGGGCCACAACAGAAGTCAATTTTGCGCCATGCAATCCTGGAGAACTAAAATAAGATCATTCAGCCTTGCCATCCATAAATTCCACGGAATTCACAACCGCCGAAACGCTTGGCAAATAATTGCTACTCCAGATAGTGAGCTATTCATACTCATTTCCCTGCTTATGAGGCTCTTTCATTTTGTTCTGCTTAGTTATCCAAGCGGAAATTTCCAAACGTTGGCCTATGCATTTATTGAAGTAGCTGGGATCAGACAGAGCAAGCGTCTAGCTCTGTAGAAGCTTGTTTAACTGATCAAGCTCATATTTGCTCTCTTTGAAATACAGAGATAGTTTGTCAATTAAGGAAATTCAAAACACCACTCGGTAAAGGATCCTGTTTGTAGCTCAGGGTTGAACGGGGGCTCCTCAGTGCTCTCTGAGCTTGCTTGTTTCCCTGCAGACATTTCATTACCCAAACTAGGTAATAGCATCAGTCTAGAAGTGGAAATGTGCCTGCAGGCAATTTCCAACCCCATTTGCATGCTATTTAAAGTATTTGATGACCATATGTGATACCAATAAATCACTGGCAATACCTATTTTGGGTAATGAAATGTCTGCAAAAAAACAAACAAGCTCAAGAGAGCACCAAGGACTCTATATTCCTCCTCCTCCTCCTCCTCCTCCTCCTCCTCCTCCTCCTCCTCCTCCTCTTCCTCCTCTTCCTCCTCCTCCTCCTCTTTCTCCTCCTCCTCCTCCTCCCTCAACCCTTCTCTTTTCTCCTTTCTCCCTTCTCCAGTGTTTTTTTACTACTGGTTCTGTGGGCGTGGCTTGGTGGGCGTGGCAGGGGAAGGATACTGAAAAATCCCCATTCCCTCCTCACTCCTGGGGGAAGGATATTGCAAAATCTCCATTCCCACCCCACTCTTGGGCCAGCCAGAGGTGGTATTTCCCGGTTCTCCGAACTATTCAAAATTTCCACTACCAGTTCTCCAGAACCTGTCAGAACCTGCTGGATTTCACCCCTGCCCTTCTCACACTCAGAGAGCACCAAGGGACTAGAGGTGGTATTCAGCCGGTTTGGACCAGTTTGGGTGAACCGATAGCGTAAATCATGGGTGGGCCTGCTTACCCGCCCCAGCTCTATGCTGTCCTATTTAGGCACGTTTTTGAGGCCGTGTGCATGCGCAGAAGGCTGTGGACATGCACGGAAATGGTGCACGCACTCACATTTGCGAACCGGTAGGGAAAGTAAGTGAATACCATCCCTGAAAGGGAGTCTTCAAAATACAACTTGACCTTGGTGAGATCTAGTCAAATTATACTTTTAAAATTCTGATCTTCAATCATCTTATTAAACTGGATATCAGATACACTGTCTACCCTAACCTCTCTTTTTGTACATCCTTACTAAGACAAGTGGAAAACATCAAGCTGGCCTTTCAGAATGATGAATGAGGAAGGCAAGTTTGCAATCCGCTATCTTGATATTCATGAAAAACACCTGATTGGAAAACATCGGAGGTTTTAGTCGTTACTCCAATAACCTTTAGATGGGAAATCAATTCATGTCGTACGTTGGTTGTACGTGCTCCAAATTACACAGTCCTCCTCAACAAACATTACTGGCAGGAGAGAAGTCAAAAGATACATTGGGAGCAGGGGTGAAATCTACTTAACTTCCCTACCGGTTTGGAAGTGCGTGCTTGGACCCTCTGCGCATGCGCAGGTCAAAAACAGGAAGTTAAAACCAGGAAGTAATGACATCCGGGCGGGTGGGTGGAGCCTCGCGCTGCCGCCACTATCGATTCTCCAAACCATGTGCCGCCATCGCTACCAGTTCAGCTGAACCAGTCTGAACTGGTAGCATTTCACCCCTGGTTGGGAGTTGCAACAGCTTGCAGAGAATGATGTCTCCACCTTTAATTATTTATTTTCACCTTTGGTGAGATGGGCAGCTATATAAATTGGATCAATCAATCAATACATTTTGCATCCTGCTTTTATTTATTTATTTAATTTATTTGTCGAGTACGTATTAGATAATATATATAAGTATAAGCATGAACTGAATACATAAAATGAAGGCAATTAAAGGGAACATTAGGACGGGGATGATAGGCACGCCGGTGCTTCTGTAACTTACCAAATATCAAAAATATCTGCTTCTATAATTTACCAAATGACCTGTTTGTACTGCACAGGTGATTAATAAAGTGGGGAGCCCTTTGAATCAAAATATATTGCTTATGCTGTCATGTCCATATCGGCACGGGGCAATGTGTGAAGAAGAGGCCATCTGCATTAAGACTGAACAGATCTCTCTCAACAGAATACAATACTACCTATCTCCTGTTTACAACACAGTCAGGGGTGGGCTTCAAAATTTTTAGCAAGGGGTTCTCTGCCCGGTTGCTGGGTGGGCGTGGCCATAGTGGGTATGGCCTACTCAGCCTCCTGCACCATGGTGAGGCGGTGTTTTTGTCCTCCCCAGGCTCCAGAGACTTTCCTCAAGACTCCGGGAAGGTGAAAACAGCCTCCCCAGGCTCTGGAGATCCTCTGGAGACCCAAAATGGGCCCTTTACCGGCCTTCCTGGATTTCTGGTAGGCCCATTTTTCTCCCTCCCCAAGCCTTTGTGCTCACCCTGCACTTACCTGCATCCAAAACAGACTGCGTGGGGACTCCTGGGAGGGGCAGGGTGGGAGAGGCCAGCCAGGAGTGGGATTTGGGGGTTTTCCGAACTGCACAGAATCTTAGCTAGAGGTTCTCCCGAATCCCTGCAAACCCCCAGCACCCACTCCTGAACACAATCCTTTCAGAAGTTCCAAGAAGGATTCACACCCATTTGCACTATTCAGGTAATCTTGAGGGCACAGATAAACCTCCAACTGGCCTCCATGACTCTCAAAAAGAGCGCTAACGACCAGAGGACTGCAAGGAATACAAATCTTCCATTATCCGCCATTCAATCAGAACTGAAGAAGGTTCTTGGATGGGAAGCAAGGAAAAACAAAGTTCAGTTGCCTTTGGAAAAAGCACCTTTGGAACAACCATGACCTGCTTGACTGAAAATCTCCATAGACATTTTAATTACTTGTATGGCATCCAGAGTCAGTTTTGACTTTGGATAACATTATAAATTGAAATTAGGAAGAAGTAGGTACAGTATTTATATAAACTGCCACGGATCCATATGGACTTGGTAGCACACAAGTATTTTTTATATCTATCTACACATACACACACACAAACACAAACACACACACACACCAGTGGTGGGATTCAAACCTTTTTTACTACCAGTTCTGTGGGCGTGGCTTGCTGGGTGTGGCATGGCTTGGTGGGTGTGGCTTGCTGGGCGTGGCAGGGGAAGGATACTGTAAAACCACCATTCCCTCCCCACTCCAGGTGAAGGATACTGCAAAATTCCCATTTCCTCCCGATCAGCTGGGACTTGGGAGGCGGAGAATAGATGGGGGTGGGGCTAGTCAGAGGTGGTATTTACCGGTTCTCCGAACTACTCAAAATTTCCGCTACCAGTTCTCCAGAACTGGTGAGAACCTGTTGAATACCATCTCTCTCTCTCACACAAACACACACACATACTGTGTTCACACACAGAGAGAAAGGGAATAATTATATTTCTCCTAGAGATATATTATTCTTAAAATGTATATATTCCATTTAAAATATTCAACTCGGAGCTTTAATTCGAAAGTCAATAGATCCGCTCTCCAAATCAAATTAAGCATGTAAATCGAACCTTCGAATCAATTTAAATCATCCCGTCAAACGGGATGCTCCAAATAACTTTAGACAACTCCCATGATTACCTCACAACACAGTTTCGACACTTTTACTTGTGTCAATTCAATAACCTGAAACCTGAAACTGATGTAATGGAGTAATTTAGTTCAGGTATTCAGGCTGAATTTTTTTTTCCCTGAAACATATTGGATGGCAAATCCAAACTGAATCAATGACTCAGAAGAGATTTTGCATGATTTACGAAATTTCCGTTATACACCACCCTTTTCATTTTGTGAAGAATCCAAGAACAGCTGAGGGTAAAATAATTGATATATAGTACTACAATACAGTAGCATCCCTCTATACATAGAAGATAGAATAATAGATTTGAAAGGGACCTAAGAGGTTGCCTAGTCCAATATCCTGCTCAAACAGGAGAAAATATACCATTTCAGGTAAATCCCCATGTCCAGTCTCTTTTTGAAAGCCTCCAGTGATGGAGCTCCCACAATTTCTGAAGGCAACTTCTGTTCCATTGGTTGATTGCTTCTCACTGTTAGGAAATTTCTTAGTTCTAGATTGCTACTCTCCTTGGTTAGCTTCCAACTCTTGTTTCTGGTCTTGCCTTTTGGTGCTTTGGAAAATAGTTTGACACTCCCCCTCATCTTTGTAGGAGCCCTTAAATATTGGAACACTGCTATCATGTCCCCCCAAATCATCATTTTTTCATTAGACCAGACAGATGCAACTCCTATAACTGTTCTTCGTATGTTTTAACTTCCAGCCCCCTAATCATATTTGTTGCTATTCTCTGCACTCTTTCCAGAGACTCAATATCTTTTTTTATATTGTGGTGCCCAGAACTGGATGCAGTATTCGCAGGGGTGGATTCTACTTACCTTTACTACCGGTTCACAACGGGATTGCGCATGTGCACAAGCGAAGCTCGCGCACCTGCCTTCCTTCTGCGAATGTGCAGATCGTTGATGATGATATCCAGGGCAGTGGGCGGGGCCTCCTGCCAGTTTTACTACCAGTTCTTGTGAACCGGTTCGAACCAGGGGCAACCCACCACTGAATATTCGCAGTGTGGTCTTACTAAGGCTTTGTAAAGCAGTATTAGGACATGTGATGTTTATTTATTATTTTATTTTATTTTATTAAATTTTTATACCGCCCTTCTCCAGCTGGACTCAGGGCGGTGCACAGCCAAGAATAAAAAACATCCCAATACAAAATTTAAAATTTTTAAAAGTATTAAACAAATATTTGACCCAAGATTTAAAACCACCCGACTAAAATCCATGTACAATTTAAAAATATCTAAGGGGGGGTGGGTGTTACACCAGCCCAGCTTGATGAAAAAGAAAAGTTTTAACGGCACGCCGAAAAACACGGAGATCTGGTATCCTATGTATCTCCGGGGGCAGGTCGTTCCAGAGGACAGGTGCTGCCACAGAGAAGGCCCTCCCCCTGGGGGTCGCCAGCCGACATTGCCTGGTCGATGGCACCCTGAGGAGTCCCTCTCTGTGGGAGCGTACTGGCCGATGGGAGGCTATCGGCGGCAGAAGGCGGTCCTGTAAGTAACCAGGCCCTATGTTGAGTCTATCCCTCTATTAATGCAAAGCATTCTGACTGCGTAGTGACAATACTATAGCTGTTCTTACGTGGCCAAAGAAATGTGCCTACAATTTTAATCATCAGAGGAATTCCCCATCATAAATGCATTAATTCTCACTAAGGAACTTATGCCATGTAAGAGCTAAAGTGTGTTAAAAAATGTTAGCATCTTGTGAGCCATTAAGGGTATAAGGAGGTTGGTTAGATCCAGTGGTGGGTTCCACATATTCATACCACCAGTTTGCCATGCATGCGCTCTTTCTACGCATGTGCTTGGCCTTCCACACTTTGCTCACGCACACCCCTTCTGCACATGCTCCCAGCCTCAAAAACGTGGCTAAATAGGATGGTATTACATCTGGGCGGGTGGGCGGTTCACCTGAATTGGTACGAACCGGCTGAATACCACCTCTGGTTAGACCTATGCAGAATATGAGTAAGCCTACTTCAGAGTTGTTTAGGATCCTATAAGCCCCCACCGACATAATTAGATGTTTAATTAGATGTTAATTAATTAATTAGATGTTAATGTTAATTAATTAGATGTTCACCCAAACTGGTACGAACCGGCTGAATGCCACCTCTGGTTAGACCTATGCAGAATTTGAGTAAGCCTTCTTCAGAGTTGTTTAGGATCCTATAATCCCCCACTGACATAATTAGATGTTTAATTAGATGTTAATTAATTAATTAGATGTTAATGTTAATTAATTAGATGTTCACCCAAACTGGTATGAACCGGCTGAATACCACCTCTGGTTAGACCTATGCAGAATTTGAGTAAGCCTACTTCAGAGTTGTTTAGGATCCTATAAGCCCCCACCGACATAATTAGATGTTTAACTGGCAGCCAGTTCAAATCTTGCAGCATTGACATCGATGCTCCATTGAAACACGGCCAGGCAAATGAAGTAAGTGAAGCAATTCAACATTGCAAAACAAATTTTGGTAATTTGTCAGGGAAACTTTGGGCATCCGTAGCCAAGACTAATTTAGCAAGCTAGAACTCAATCTATAAAGTGTCACTGTTACTTCTTAAACTATAATTGCAATGTTAAATCCTATCTTTAAGGTGCACCTAATTTGTTATCAGTCCCATAAATGCTCGTCTCAGGCAAAATGTGCACACTTCATCGAACTTGTTTCTTTTGCCTCGGTTTTGTGCTAACTGTATAAAAATATGCACGAGGTAGTAAGCATTTTATTTATCATCTGAGCACATCAAAATTAGCATCATCATTAGTTCCACCATAAGAATTTTTTTTTCCATAGAAGAAAAGCCAATGAATCATTGTAAACAAGTTTTGTTTAACTCTCCACTCATAAATTTTCTAGGCTGATTTATTAACTATAAACACTTAAGTCTGTAAGGATGATATATGAGTTCCATTGTGCTTGTCCATATACAAGAGTTTTAGAAATATTTAATAACTCTCTATTTCTCTGTGTGTGAGAGAGAGCGAAGGGGGGAAGGGTAGGAGAGAAATCTCACTACTATTACGTTACTGAGGCCAATAACAAAAGTAATAAAAACCAATCTAATCACAAAAACAACAAATTTGTTTGGACTGTTCTCCGTGTCCTAAGAAGTAATGCATTTTTCTTTTGTTTCCTATATTGGAAGCTTCTGTAAAAGAAAATTGGACTGGGTTGGGAAAATGTATGCATGTCTTCATGCACACATACAAAATATATATGTTCCAAATATTGGAAAGAAGAGAAGGGAAGGGAAAGGAAGAGAGGGAAAGAAAGAGAGAGAGAGAGAGAGAGAGAGAGGGAGAGAAAGAGAGAGAGAGAGAGAAAGGGAAGGAAGGAAGGAAGGAAGGAAGGAAGGATAGATGTAGATAGACAGACAGAGAGACAGACAGAAAGAGAAGAGAAGGGAAGGGAAGGGAAGGGAGGAGAGGGAAAGAAAGAAAGAAAGAGAAAAAAGGAAGGAAGGAAGGAGAGAAGGATAGATGTAGACAGACAGACTGTTATCTGGGATCATATTTTGTCTTTCTATAATAGTAGCAAATAAAGCTGCCATCTTTTATTCAGGGTGGGCAGAAAATACCACTAACTTGGGGGTGGGATTCAGCCGGTTTGGATTGGTTCAGGCGAACCAGTAGTTATGGCCAGTGGCTGGGCCCGCCCACCCGTCCCGGCACTATCCTGTCTTATACAATTGCCGTTTTTTTTTTATTTTTATTTTTATGCAGTGCACATACGTGCAAGGTGTACATGTGAGCAAAGCTATCCCATCCTATACAATCGCCATGTTTTTGATGCAGTGTGCACACACACTCACATTGTCAATTCTGGGCAAACCAGTTGTTAAATTATATGAAGCCCACCTCTGCACTAACTCTTCATTTCAGTTTCAGTTTCCCTATCAATCATGTCTGACTCTAGGACCCAGTGCTCATCTCCGTTTCTTGGTGGAGGGAGCCAGCATTATCCAAAGACATTTTCTGTGGTCATGTGGCCAGCAAGGCTATCAGCCAAAGGTGCATGGAACACTATCACCTTTTGGTGAAGGGAGTTGCGGGGAATATTAATAAACCCAATAGACCACAGTTATCTGTGTGTGAGAGAGAGAGACAGAGAGAGACAGACAGAGAGAGAGACACACACAGAGAGACACAGAGAGAGAGACACACAGAGACACACACACATAGAGAGAGAGAGACAGAGAGAGACAGAGACAGAGAGAGACAGAAAGAGAGACAGAGAGACAGGGAGACTAGGAGAGAGAGAGACAGAGAGAGAGGGAGGGAGAGAGAGAGCACACTCAGGTACATTACTATTCAAATCATACATCAATGCCAAAGAACCACTGGGCTACAGTTCCAAAGTTTTGCAAGATGAAGGACCACAAACTCAAACCCCAAAAACGCAAGAAAGGTTTTGTCTTTTGCCAGAATCAATCAACAATCCTCAAATCCACATGGACCTCTTTGAGGGAGTCATTTAACAACCCGTGAAAAAGAAGAAGGCTGGGGGGGGGGGGGGGGGGAAGGAAAGACGAGAGAAAGAGATACAATACCAGATGGTAATTCTGTCCAAAGAGACTGAGCCAATAACAAAGTTTATCCTAGCAACAGGTTTTCTTGCCCAAAACCCTCCAGGTAGCTTCAAAGGTGAACATTTTTTGCTAATGAGCACCAAGTTATTCACTATTAAAAAAAAAAAAATCAGACTCCTGCTTCTACACTGCCCTTTTTTTAAATACAGCTTCATTTGCTGATAGGGAATGCTTTCGAGTGACTTTGATGAACCTGAACCAGAGCTTTAAAATATATATTTATGCATGAGAACTTTACTGCCGAACGTTCAAAATTTCTCCATTAAATAATTTAAGAAAATGTCAAAGCCCACACGTGTGAGTTAAAAGAAGCATAAACCTATCATTAACCAAATTATCACCCACTAAAGAATTCTTAGAAAATGACAATCATAACTACATGCTTTTAATCCTTTTGGTTCATTAGACACACACACGCACACACATATATATACAATTTATATTTCGCTGATAAAGAAATAAAGGGAGACTAGTATAGCTCTATTTCAAGCTATTTAGCTCTCATCAGCTAGCCATACCCTTACTTGGATTCAAACCTGGGCTGCCTGCATGTTAGGCAGTTGTATTAACCTCTGAGCCACAAGTTCTCCTCCCTTCGTCAGCTTGAGCCAGGGGAGAGATTAAGTGTTTTTCTATTGAGACATCTGGTCTACCCCAGCATGTGGGAGGGAGCATTCTGCTTCCCTTTCACCTTTCAGGTCCAATCCAGGAACCCTCAAGCAGCCGCATTCACGACAAACCATTTATATACATATATATATACATATATATATATATACACATACACATATCATACTTATACATACATACATATATACACACACACATATTCATGCACACACACATACATACACACACACACATATATATACGCACACACATATGTATACATACATACACACAGATATAAATATACACACATATGTATAAAAAAGTAAAGGTTTCCCTCGCACATATGTGCTAGTTGTTCCTGACTCTAGGGGGCGGTGCTCATCTCTGTTTCAAAGCTGAAGAGCCAGCGCTATCCAAAGACGTCTCTGTGGTCATGTGGCCAGCATGACTCAATGCCAAAGGCGCACTGAACGCTGTTACCTTCCCACCAAAAGTGGTCCCTATTTTTCTACTTGCATTTTTTACCTGCTTTCAAACTGCTAAGTTGGCAGAAGCTGGGACAAGTAATGGGAGCTCACCCCGTTACGCAGCACTAGGGATTCAAACTGCCAACCTTTCTGATTGACAAGCTCAGCGTCTTAGCCACTAAGCCACCGAGTTCCTACATATGTATACATACATACATACATACATGCATATATGTGTGTGTGTGTGTGTGTGTGTGTGTGTGTGTGTGGCTAAGAACTGAGCTTGTTGATTGAAAGGTCGGCAGTTCAGTGGTTCAAATCCCCAGTGCCGTGTAAACGGGTGAGCTCCTATTACTTGTCCCAGCTTCTGCCAACCTAACAGTTTGAAAGCACGTAAAAAATGCAAGTAGAAAAATAGGAACCACCTTTGGTGAGAAGGTAACAGCGTTCCATGCACCTTTGGCATTTAGTCATGTCGGCCACATGACCACAGAGACAGCGCTGGCTCTTTGGCTCTGAAACGGAAATGAGCACCACCCACTAGAGTTGGGAACGACTAGCACATATGTGCGAGGAGAACCTTTATCTATCTATCTATCTATCTATCTATCTATCTATCTATCTATCTAT